>CAKLBY020000175.1:0-459921 GCA_921007115.2 Peronospora matthiolae
GATGGCTTTGAGAGATGTGTCAACAGCTTCACAATCTCATCATCGTGGACATACGCCCGCCTCGCACCATCATACAACGTTGTAGATGGGACTGAGGACGTCACAACCGCAACAGTGGCTGTATCACTGTTGGGTCTCACGACTGGTTCAAAGTCGGGACGACGTGAGAGCGCATCAGCGACGACATTAAGTCTTCCTGGTTTGTACTCAACCGTAAAGTTGTATTCTGCAAAGAATGACAACCACCGCGCCATTCGTTGTGAAAGGTGCGGGCTGTTCACTGCCGTGCGTAACGACGCCTGGTCAGTGTAAATAATGAAGGGTCTATCTACTAATAGATAGACTCTGAACTTCGCGAGTGCATACTTCATGGCAAGGAGTTCCTTGTCATGCACTGGATAGTTCCGCTCAGCTGGTTGCAGCTGGCGCGACTGATAGCAGACGACGCGTTCAACGCCTTCAAGATCGTACTGCATTAATGCACAGCCGATTGCAAAATCGCTGGCATCACAGACCACATGAAATGGCCTGTCCTGATCGGCTATTGCTAGGACTGGGGATTGTATCAAGCTCTGCTTGATACCCTCAAAGGGGTGCTGACATTCAGCTTTCCATAACCACCTCTCGTTCATTTTCAACAAATTAGAGAGGTGCACATTCATCTCGGCGTAATTGCGTGAATACTTATGCAAATACGCCGCCAGCCCAAGGAATTTCCGAAGACCTTTGACAACAACTGGCACAGGTCAATCGGTGATCGCATTGATCTTTTCGGGATCAGGACGTACACCATTCTTACCAACGATGCACCCAAGAAGTGGTATTTCGCTTGCTGCAAATATACACTTCTTGAGGTTTGCATACAGCTGATGCTTTCGCATGATTGTAAGAACCTGTCGGACGTGGTTTCTGTGAACCTCAACGTCCGACTTTCCATTCATAGCCCGACTATTGATAAATACGTCATCGAAATAACTCGGCGCGAATTCTCGTACTGGTCTCAACAGATGTGATACACGTCTGTTGAACGTGGCAGGAGCATTACTAATCCCTTGTGGAATTACTAGCCATTCCCAGAGCATGCCGCTAGGCGTGCTAATTGCGGTATAGGGTATATCTCGTTCTAGCATAAGGATTTAATAGAAGCCATCCATCAAATTCATGGACGAAAAGATGGTACTCTATGACATACCATCAATGATTACGTCCTTCCTCGGTATCGGCGTCTGAGCCGGTACCGTTGCAGCATTCAACTTGTTAAATGCATGCACTATCCGCCACCCTCCTGTTGCTTTTCGCACACAGAAGGTCGGAGAGCTATGTGGGGAAGTTGATTCCCTCACATGGCCCGCAGCTAAACGATCGGCAAAGAACTTGTCGATCGCAAGTACTTGTTCACGAGGCAGTGGCCACTGCTTCATGACACAGTACTTCGAGCCTGGTTTAAGCTCGACCTCGTGTCGAATACCTTTATCCTTCGGTAATTCGCACGGAACAGTTTCAGGGAATACATCCTTGAATTCAACCAAATCTTCATAGAGAGGATTTGTCTTGAACGATTCCCACGATTAGGAGTCATATCGCTCAACTCGTGTCTTTTCATATAGGACACTCTCGTCCATAGATGAACTACTGAGAACTCTCTCGTTCTCACTGAACACTGTTGCTGACCTTATGCCGGCTACACACTCGTCGTCAGCGACGAGTACGCAGATCTGCTTGACTTTGCCACTACGCAGATCACGCAAGAACCTTTTATGTTTGAGCGTTGGCAACTGAGTGATCTCCGAAGTCAACTTCGGAGGCGCAATCAGATCAAGTGTATAAGCGCCTACGCTTGATCCGTTATTGACTATGACATTCAATGCCTCTGTCATTTCATGGGGACTTACTCCCACAGGCCTCGAAGGACTTATTCCTTCGGCTTCCCGGGGACCTATATCCGCGGGTTTCGGGGAACTTATTTCATTGCACTCACTCGTAGTACATCCACACGCTTGTGGACGCTCCAAAACGTTTATCAGACGGCCATCTGATGAACAAGCGACACGCATCGTTACTGTTCGATGTTGCCAGTTTACCCGTGGTTCGTACCTTCTGAGCCACGGTATTCCAAGGATGACATCAAATTTGTCATCCAAATCCAATACGATAAATGTAACGGGGTGAATCGTTACATAACAATTTATAAGAAATTGTTCTTAGAATATAACTATAAGAGTTATATTCTCAGAATATTGTCACGAGGACAATATTCTGCAGCACTTACGAGTAGTTCCTAATTGGTTGATATATGCCATTATATCAACCAACGAAGACGCGCCACGACTGACGCACGCAATGAGTGGTGAGCAGATGATTGATTTACACATTTGTATTTAGACATAGTTAGATGAAGATAAATAGTGGTTTAGTAACAGACATCAACTATTATAAATACAGTTCTGCTTTTTACTTTAAGCAAGTACTCGCTTCTTCTTACCGTCTTCCCCTGCACGTACCAGTGTACGTGAAGTTACGAGGCACCGTCTTATTCTGTCGTCAGAATAAGTAGCTTGTACTGTCACCAGTACAAGCTTCAGGGTGCCCCGTTACAATAAAGTCATCGTCATATTGGGTATATTCTAGCGTATAGTGAATCTTCACTATACGCTTCATGATGGTTACGGATGCGCCTGTCGCAAGACGTACCGTCATCTTCGTAGGAGGTGTTTCACATTCACTGAACTTAAAGTGACCATCTTCTAGCGATTGACGTCGCACAAAATTGTTGGACGCCCCACAATCGGCTAGAGCTCGAAGGGACAACTTAATGTCACTTCGAGTTTCAAGGTAATGAGTGAGATCGCATTACCTATAGCAGCAACGCACAATGTTTGTGTGTTGGGAGCAACCTTCATCAAGAGGCCTACAAATTCTCTTGACGTTGCTGGACCAGTAGGGTGCTCCGCACCTACTGATCCTGTCTGTTTTTTGACGGTCCATCCCGTTGTTGCGTCTTTGCACCAACAGCGGACCCGCGTCCCTGCCCCTTTCTCATGGGTGGACGGTCATTACGCCCAGTGCTGCGAGACACTGGACGAGGAGCACTACACTCGTAAGCGTAGTGTCCTGTCTTTTGACATCTGTTGCATTTCTGCAACTTCTTGTAGTCTGTAGAGCGAACATTCTCGCTCTCTACATGAAAGAGTTCCATCGGCTCTGGACTTCCGCTGTCATATCGTCTCGGTGGACGATATGATGTCGAGCTGGCGCGAGCCTGTCTCAGACTGAAGTCTTCCTGTTCCGCAATGGAAATGGCTTGTTCTAGTGAATCTAGTTCAAGTCGGAACAGGTGAGTCTTGACGGAACCATCCGCTAGACCCTGCATGGACACCGAAATCAACGTGTGTTCATCCACCGGGTTGGAATTTATACAACTCGTGAGATGTCGTATATGTTGTGCGTAAGCGTGCACATCACGCTTACCCTGTTTGAGCTTCAAGAGTTCGGTTCGAGCTTTGAACTCAGCTCTAGGCGGTTCAAACGTTTGTCTGAGCCGCGACTTGAAGACTTCCAACGACCCAAACGCATATGGGTCGTGCAACTCGAGCCCCAGTGCCCAAGTCTTGGCACGTCCTGCCAGATTTGATTGGGCAAATGCAACTTGCACATCCCAGTCGTCGATGCGACGCGCCCTTATGGCGTCGTCTAATTCGACAAACCATCTCAAGGGGAGTCCTCTTCGACTCCCCTAAACTTAGAGATGTCAATCTCGGGTCGACGCGAGTGCATCGACCCGCCAGCAGCAGCCTGCTGCTGTCTCAACAGTTCAAACTGTTGAGCACCCTGTTCTCTCAACAAATCTGCTTGTTGAGAACCTTGTTGGTGAAGCAAGGCTACTTTCTCGCGTTCAGCGTTAAGTTCATTTTGAATGAACTTGGCGATAGTAGCATGTTGGGCATCTCTATTGAGAGCCTCTAGCATGACGCTAACAGCATGGATGCCCATGGTTGGACCCATCCGTTCAACCGCATCCCATTCGACATCGCTCAAATGGGAGTAGCCGTCACGCGTAGCGTGAAAGCTTTGGTCATCTTCATCATCCAACATATTCATGTTAGATGTGAACGTGGTCCTTGGACGGACTACGAAGTGCTACCAGGTGTAACGGGGCAACCTGAAGCTTGTACTGGTGACAGTACAAGCTACTTATTCTGATGACAGAATAAGGCGGTGCCTCGTAACTTCACGTACACTGGTACGTGCAGAGGAAGACGGTAAGGAGAAGCGAGTACTTGCTTAAAGTAAAAAGCAGAACTGTATTTATAATAGTTGATGTCTGTTAATAAACCACTGTTATTCCTCATCTAACTATGTCTAAATACAAATGTGTAAATCAATCATCTGCTCACCACTCATTGCGTGCGTCAGTCGTGGCGCGTCTTCGTTGGTTGATATAATGGCATATATCAACCAATTAGGAACTACTCGTAAGTGCTGCAGAATATTGTCCTCGTGACAATATTCTGAGAATATAACTCTTATAGTTATATTCTAAGAACAATCTCTTATAAATTGTTATGTAACAGTTCACCCCGTTACATAGACAGTGTGACAAAACTATTCTTA
Organism: Peronospora matthiolae; assembly: GCA_921007115.2. Lineage (NCBI taxonomy): Eukaryota > Oomycota > Peronosporomycetes > Peronosporales > Peronosporaceae > Peronospora > Peronospora matthiolae. Next base: position 4,612 of record CAKLBY020000175.1, read on the forward strand.
CGAATTGACACAGGATTGAGGCGTCAGTACGCTGTACAAAAAAACTAAACAAAGATAAAATGAGACGGAGCCAAATGTAGAGTCGCTCAGGTGTAAGACATGCACCTTATATACTCGGTAGCATCATACTCGCTACAGCCTAAACCGTCGAAGGCTGTGACTGTGGCGCACCGTGCTAACTAAGACTGTCGAATTGGTAGCGCACGTGTACTACACTCGGGACGCGTTTCATTCGATACGAACTTCTCTAGAGATTAACACGTAGGCGCTGCGTAGTCTTTAACTACTCTACTTGATGTCGATGTTGCCATGATGATACGCGGGATACATTCCATCGTGACGCTAGTGCCAACTTCTTACCAAGCCTTGATAGGGTTCAAGGCGGTAGTGGATATCGAGTACCCGCGAGCACCCAAGCACTGAAAGCCGTCACGATGTTATCGTGTCGATACGGCAAAGGCAGTAGCACCTAATCTCGGTCAAATAAACGTTTGTTTGTTCGTTCATCATCAGCCTTCAAGGGGCAGAAGAAGATGAGTAGGAGAGAGTGACACTGCCAGTCTAGCCTCATATAGCCGGCAACGTGAGCTAGATGACTAGACGGTCTTTCTTCCACGGCAGATTCAACCTCTTCAACAACAAATAGAAAAAAACAAACTTTTGTCGGAACTGTTCGCTGCACTCGTATCCTAATTACTGACTTGAAACGATCGTTAATATACCTCGTGGTGCAGGTTGTTACAGTAATGTGAATGGGACTATTCATGAGGTCTTAACAGAGACTTTACCGGCCTCCTTGATGCTACGATACACTATCGTTACGAGCCTTGGGACATTCACCTCGACGTTGTCGCACTTCTGACAAAGTAAGGCTCTACTTGGTATTCTACGGGGCAGTACGGGAACGTAACCCGCTCCTCGGTGTGTGGGTAAAAGAGGTTCTGGCCAGCATAGATCATCACGTAGCACCCGACAATGCTACACACCAGGATCAATAGACAGGCCACGACACGCTCGTACATGGGCAGCTCGGTCCAGAAAACCTTGAGGTAAAAGACAATAGGCAGCGCGAGGCAGCAGACTGTTACAGCTGAAGCGCCCGTGAAGTCCACGAGATCGAGAAACCTTTCACGCAGACCAATGGATGCTGCCACGAGCACCGCAATGATCGAAAGACGCAGAGTCACGTAGCGAAGAACAGTTCCCTTGCCAGTATACTCGGACATCTCGAGCTCTTCCTTCTGCTGTCGCTTTTTTTCCGTACCGAGTGCGCCTGAAGTGTCGGAGGTCGAGTAGTTGCCCTCTAGATCCGGCGTCACGGGAGCAATACTCGACAACTTCTGGCTCTCCTGGATAAAATCCATAGTCGATGTCTTGTGCATCCCCAGGAGAAAGCGTTCAGCCATGTAGAACGGCGGCTGGATGATTGTCGAAAAGGCAACAACAATGTGGGTCTGCATGAAGAGGTACGCCATGACGACAGCGCCACGATTGGGAACAAACCCCAATGCGGATGCAGCTGTCGGGTCCGACGTATTCACGATCGAGAAGAGGAGGTTACCCGATAGTTGGCAGCCACCAGCAATGTACCCCACGACAGCCACGATAAAGAAGAAAGCTGAGCCTGCGCCCATACTGACGAGGATAATACGAGGCATGCGGGTAGGCTCCGAATGCTGTCGCTGGAGATCGGGCACTACGACGGAAGCACCATATGCCAGAGATAGGTTGCCAAAGGTGGTAAGTACCTGGTGCAATGTGATGTCTGGAGAGGGTGCCGACGGGTGTCCCCGCATCTCCCACTGGAGAATACTCACCCCAACGACGTCGGCAACGAGCGTACCAAGGCACCCCAGCAGTGCCATGGCAGCAGCTTCGTTCAGGGTGGGGATCAAGCATGGCGGAATCACTGTGAAAGCCATGAAGACGATCCAGAACGTTTGACTGAACGAGTCTGGAAATAGCACGTCGAGCAACGTGCTCCCGAGTACGAGAAACGCACAGGGCAGCAGCAGACACACGAGCAGCTGGGACACGATCACTGCGTAGCGTCCCGTTTTGCCAAAGACCCAGTCCCCCACGTCCGTAAACGTTTTGACTGATGCCGGGGCAGCCAGCATCACTTTCGAAAGCGCGATCGTTGCGTAGATATTGGCGAAAGCCATGAGCACCATTGCAAGCGTCGCGTAGATCGGACCTGCGCGAGCAAAGTTGGACGGCATGGACAGCGTCCCAATGCCAAAGAAGCAGCAGACCATGGTGAAAATATTATGCGCGTCTTCGATGGTAAGAAACGCGTTGGAATGCGGATCGGGTGCCATGAGTTCAGGCGTCGATCGAGAAGACTAGATGGATATTTGAAAGTGACTGATCGCTGGAGGGTAGACGGACGCTCTTCTGCTCGAGGTTGGTGGGAGGAAAAAAGCATGGGCCCCATCTCTCTCTCTCCCTAGTAGATCCATCGGTGCTATGGTGATGGCCATGAAAAAGATTTCGACTTGCTGCATCGCAAGTCTTTTGACCACGACCAGTCGACTGACTGACTCTTGCGGGAACGAGGCGAGGCACATAGCACGTGGATGGGGATCCCCATCACTTGTTGACGGGGTTTTGTTACCAACTGGACTGCATCTTCTTCTTCTGTACGCTCAGTTTCGGTCCACGTTTGAGTGACAGTGGAGCTTCTTTCGAGAGAGAGAGAGAGAGAGAGAGAGAGAGAGAGGAATGGAGCATGATCACGCGAACCGGCATCTCGCTGGAATCCAGGGGCGATGAGAGAGAGAGTGAGGTTGAGCGAGCACAAGTTGAGCGCTGAAAAGGATGGACATTCGCGGTGTTCGGTTATGCCAATGAGTTTGGAGGCAGTCGAGACTCACGAATGCTGATCGCTGGCGCCGGTTTTTCTGCAAGCAATGAAGTAAAGAGCCTAGGGATACTACTAGTGTACGCCAGGCATGAAGTCGTGAGCTGGATACTCCTCGTGTCTACGAGCGAACCAGTTCTGTCTCGTTCGCGATTCCGTCGTGTATGCAACGTTACGACCGGACGCATGTGATCGTGACGCAATCAAGTAAATGGAGCGGTATTGCCAGCGTGCAGCTCTGTCCGGAGACAGTCTCTTCCTACCTTTGCTTTCGGCTTCCCACTGCCGTGATTAACCTTGCAGTGGCTCAGTCTTTGATGTGGAAGTGTCTCGTGACCAGGATCTTTGCAAGCAGCTGTAGAGCCTGTGTCTGTGAGTAACAACGAGACAGAGACAGAAGACCGGATTAGGTCTCTTTTCTCGCAGCCAGGAACACTGCCGACTGGCTCCCGTCTCTTCTTCAACAAGCACTGGAACATGTGCTGTGCCTCACATCGTGAGTGGAACTGAAATCAAGAGCGAGATGTAGATGTAGTGAAGGGTACGCAATGGACTTTGCATTCGTCAACGAAGAGCTCCAGCTCTGATGCCTGAGCTTCTCCGAATTCACAAGACAACCAGCACTGTTTCACGTGAACGTGGGCTGTTTTCATGTTACAGTGTAGAATCGCCGAATCGTACAAACCATGTCGGACGGAGTGGATGTGCGAAACGAAATTGCAGCTCATGCACGAAAATGGCAGAGCGCAAGTGAAGAATCTCAAGATAGAGCACGTGGTTACATGTCGGTATCTACTGCTGTTTACTCTCACGAGCATGCGTCATTGCGTAAAAGGGTAAGATATGAGGCAGAACTGTTACGGCTGCACACGCGAGCTCCGTTGTCATGGTCAAGACACAATCTGAAGGCAAGGATGATTGGCTTCATGTAGCGAATGTCGCACGCTTTCTAGTCGAAAAGACAACCAAAGTGGATCGACCGCTTCCTCGTCCTCCTACTCCAGTTTCCGAAGTGCTAAAATATAGTCGATCGCAAGACAAGGTTGCGCCTCCGTCCGTATCTCGCATCGACTGGATGGTTTTCGTCTCAATGTTCATTAGCAATTTGTGCGGCGATTTCGTCTCGGGATCGAAAAGTAGACCCGTTCGTCTCTCACAGCGAGCACTTCTTGTAGTTTTTTTCAGATGCTTGGACGACTGTGCTTGGCTGTTTTCTTGCGACTATGTGAATGCAAGGTGAATGGATAGACCGTTCAGCATCAATCAATTATCGCATATTCAGCGCAAGAATCCATCTAGTGAGTATGGGCTATTGCGCTCGCTCTGTAATATCTATCTCCCACAAGCGGTATTAGCCACGAAACAGTAGGTCCTTCGCCAATAAAGTATACCGGTCCGCACACTAAGGCCCTGTACGAACAAGGCGTCAAAACAGTTTCTAGTACACGCTTTTCAGCTAGAGATGTACGAGAGTGGCCGGTGAATGAGCTACAAGTAGTAGAGAGTTCGATTGCCTACCAGACACAGGCTCTTGTCCGTATCATAACTCAGTTTGGCCTGGTGAATCGTCAAAGGATGACAGGCTACCTTAGTGCTATGGTGGAAAGCAGAGCAACTATAGCGTAAAATGACGTGCAGTCAATCGGATGCTCGTTCTCGCCATCAATCCGTAGCAAGTCGACGTGGTTTTTTGCTCGCGTAGCTGTACAATAAGCGCGCCACGCAGTGATGATGGACCATAAGACGACAAAGATGAGATGTTTGAAGCATCGCGCTAACATTTCCAGGCTGGGTCTCACGCTTTTTTTCTTGCATTGCAGCATGCAATGCACTCCATCCTGTTCATCAGAAGAGGGTGTGCTACTTGAAATGGCTTTTACGAATGTGATGTCTTGCGTTTTCCATTGCCTTGCTCGTCGTAAACGTCTATGAGGAAGAAGTAGGTCATTGCCTCGTAACATCGAGCGGCTCACGACCCCTTCACAACAGTAGCTCTAACCTTAATGTACGAAGACATGCGCGTATACAGACTAAATGGCATTCACGGGACAACACAGCGTATCATACCCCCATCGCAGGTATGATCTGTATCGAGTACAGATGTGCTTGCCAGCGATGTACAAACCATTTGGAAGAAAAAATAGACGGCTGGATGCTCGCAGTCTATCGGCCTTCAAGTTTCTTTGGTCCATCGTGAGAGCGTAACCTGTCCTCATGGGAGCAAAACAGTGTCATCATCAACAAATCGTAGCATATGTTCCGTCCATTGGACTCGGTTTGGTCCTGTGTGTCGGCAAACTCACTACGAACCCATTTAGTGGTGACGTACCAGACGACTTTTCACACATCTATAATATGGCATCCAATTCCGATGCCTACACTCGAGCTATTTCTAATCAATTGACGCCGAAACGATCATGGCAGCCTCGCTTCTATTGAGGTGAGACGGGAACGTCCAAGTGTTTGCCGTCGTCATGTTGCCTTCTCGACCGACTTGAACATGATGACGAGGACGAACGAGACTGTCTAGACCTTGATGATGGCGCATCGGGGGAGACGAACGAAGACGCATGAGAGCTGTTCTGCAACTCCTCGATTTTTCGATCGCGCTGACAACACAACCCAGCAAAAAACAATGAGCAGATTGCAGGCTACAATACGACACGCAGCCACTAACCTGCTGGATTTCGCGCTCGTACTTTGCTGCAAACCGCTTGAACTTGCAACGCGATCTCTCCAGTTGCTGCAGATAAATACCAGATAGTCATTAGTGCCCGTGCCAGCGATGTAAGAAACGATTCGTATAAACTTTCCTTGATCGTGTCATCTTGCTGAGCCAGTCGGTCTTCCAGCTCTTGGCACTTCATCTGGGCCTTTTCAATCGCGTGGTATGGCAGAAGTGAGGAGGACGCGCTAGATGACTTTTCCCCAGATTCTGGAGTGCTTCCTGTTGCATTTGGCGATATCGGGGGTGGAGTTAAACGGTCTCTCGTTGCGCCAGGTGCTTTCGATCGCAACATGTGGGATGCCTGACCAACAGACGGTGGTGCGTGATTGAGCTCCGACATGTCCATGATGGCCGTGGAAACTGGAACCTGACGTAGATAAGAAGCCTGAATTTCCTGAGCCATCGCATTTCGTTGCTCTTCCAAATGCAAGATCACATTTTCGTTTGTCGCTATCTTCTGGCGAAGGGTAGAAGCAACCTCTTCAAGACTTCGCCGCTGGGACTGCTCGTCACGAAGCTTAGCTTGCAAGGACTGGACTTCGTACTTGCAGTTGCTCAATTTTGCCTCCAAGTGCACAATGCGCTGGGACACGGTAGCGTTCTCAGCTTGGGCTCCATAACGCTGAGCAGAAATCTCAGTCGAAATCTGTTTTTGGGTATCTAGCTCTTGCACCAACTGCTGCATTCGCGTTTGGAGGTCGTCGTGTTTTTCCTCACTTTTCTGGAGCTTTTCGGTAAGAAAGCTGACTTGATCACGATACGTGGTTGCTTCGGTCGTCAAAGTCGCATTTTTCTCCCTCAACGTTCGAAGTTGATTGTCAAACGCAGCGACTTGCTTCCTTAAAGATTCGTTCACTGACGCAAGCTCATCCTGGAGTGCAAGCATTTCCGCACGTGCTTTTTGCATCCCCTCCTGCTCTTGTATCAACGATCGGTACGTATGGCGCAGGTCCTCTAGCTCAATCTGCAGTGTGTCTCTCTGCCGTTCAATTTCCCTTGTACTATGCTTCATACTTTTGGCCGACTGGGAACGAGAATGCTCCATTCTTTGCAAACGGGTACACTCTTCAGCAATCGCTTGGTTTTCTATCGTCATATTCTCCAGGTCTTGGGCAAGTGCTGTCAACTCGGCAGTGTGCACTCCCTTCAAATGCTCAAGACGGTCAAGCTCATTTTCAAGTTTCGAGCAGTGAGCTTGCATCTTACCCAGCTTATCTTCAGACTCATTCAGCTTGTTCACCAGATTTCTCATTTGCTCCTGAAGCCCGGCAGCATCAGATTGTTTCGCTTCAACGGCCTGGCGAAGCTCGCCGCTTTGCTTTTCGATCTCCTGATATTTCTCAGTCAAAATATCCAGCTGATCATTCACTGCATCTTTTTCACTGTCCAGCGTTCGTGACAGCTTCTTTAGCGACGCAATCTCAACAACTTTCGCTGAGTTCTCGTTCTCGAGCGAGGTGATCTTTGTGCGCAGATCGTCGATCTCTTGTTGGTGCCGCTGGATCTGTTGCTGTCGCTGCTTCGTCTGAAAAACCAGCTGATCCCGGGACGACTCCATCTGCTCGATAAGCAGCTTACAGTTATCAAGAGCTTCGGTTTTCTCGGCCAATGCACGATCCTTGGCCTGGTTCTCCTCTCGTAACTGTTGCAGCCCAATCTCGCGCGCGCCATTTGTCTCTTTCGCCTGTGAGAGCTCGTCTTGAAGCAGAACCAATTGCGTGTGGACGCTTTTGTGCGTGGTCTTCTCTTGTTCTAGTCGTGTCTCCACGTGAGCCAGATTGTTATGCTTGAGCTTCAACTCACTCTGCAACCGCTGAACCTGTTTCTTAAGATCACTTATCGAGACATGGCTAGACTGGAGCGCATCTTCACCAGACGAAAGCGAATGTTGTTGAGCCTGTACTTCGCTCGACAGCTTTTCAAATTCGTTCTGGTAATAATTCCATGACTGGCGGGCGGTGCGCAGCTCTACCATAGCGTTCTCGTAACTATCCAACAGACCTGCCTTCTCTTTATCAAGTGTTGTACACTTCTTGCTCATCACGGCACATTCTGCCTGCAAAGTTCGAATTTGATCCGATAGCCTCTTAACCTGCAAATCTTCATTTTCCACGCGATTTCTTAACCTCGCATTTTGGTCGCGCAACTCTTCCACGTGTCGTTTAAGTGCTGCGGCCTCATTCTGGACGATCAGCTTCTCGTCCTCGGTACCTTCAGCCTGACTGAGCAGCGTTTGTGCTTGGTGCTGCTTGTCAACGAGCGGACGGATCTTTTCCTTACTTTCGATGAGTTGCTTCTGAAGATCGAGTGACTCGCGCTTTTTTGTCTCCAGCATTGATTCAAGATTGCTCTGCATTTTTAACGCCGTGTTTGCCCTCTCCGTTAGACCCTTTTTCTCAAGCTCTGCTTCTTCCAGTAAAGTCTTGGTCTCTTGCAAGTCCTCCTCGAGATTTACCACACGAAGCATCAGCGCTTCCTTTGCACAACGAAGATCATGCTGCTCGTCCAACAGCCACTTTTTCTCCTGAGCATGGACTGCTGCTCTGTCATCATGGGCTTCATCGCTACCCCCCGCGTTGCTGGCTGCTGTTTCCAGCTTATCGAGCTTTCCAGTCAAACGCTCCACTTCCCTCTTACAAACGAGAAGTGCATGGTTCAAAGATCGGCACTCATCGTCGCGCTCACGCAGTATTTTTTTCAGAGATCGTAACTCTCGATCAAGCGAGGCTTTTTCCTCGCTGATGAGCGTGCGATTGCTCTCACTCTGCTCAAGAGATTCATGAAGCACGTCCCGCTCACGGGCACTTGTACCCGAAGATGCCCGAGTGTCTGCCAGCGACTGCTCCAAGTTAGCTTTTACCGCTGTAAGCTCCTTTACGCTCGCTTCAGCGCGAGCTAGATCGCTCGTGAGTACGCGGTTATGCGAGTTTGCATTCGCAAGAGCATTCGTATACGATACTTTTTCATATTGCATAGCGCGAAGCGCATCCCCAAGCTTATCCTTGTGCGCTTTCAGTGTTTTCACCTGTTTCTTCAGCGATGCTACGTCCATATGTTCTTCTTCCTCTGCCAAGTTTTCATTAGCAGGCGCGGGGTCGCACATCTCCAAAAAGCTATCCGGCTCACGATGTGCGTCTCCACATTGCAAGTTCTTTTCCTCCAGGATACGGTACTTGCTCTGCAGCACTCGAAATTCTTCTTCCATGTTCTCCCGATCTAGCTCAGCCTGCCTGCAAATACAAACCCCTCGATCAACCCCAAGGATACGATGGAAATACGCCAGTAAAATTTCAAAACGTACTGCAGCTTCTCTGTGATGCTGTCATTTCGACAAATCTGTTCTGCCGCGTCCCGAAGCCGTCTTTCATACCTCGTCACCTCATCTTTTAGACTATTGATCTGCGCACTCAGCAGTTCCACCTGCACAGCAGCCGCCTCCTCCTTTTCCCTTGTACGATACTGCTCCTCCAAGTCCTGCGATTCCGCTGATGACGTAGTCTGGTTGTTTGCTGCTTCCACCGAGTAGTTCGACAGCCTGTCAATCTCCTGCTCTCGATCTCCCAGTTTAGCGTGTAGCTGATCGCACTGCGCTTGCAGCTTGACATTTTCAGCTGTCAGCTCCGCAAGCTGCTTGTGCACGTCTCTGGTCACTTGTGTCAGCTCTTCCGACTGTTGCTGCTGCATGTTCCTCATTAGATGGCTGTCTAAAGAAAATCGTTGCAGCGACCGCGGCGTCGCGGATCTCTTCATTGCAGCAGACGGCAACGCAGAAGTTGCTCCTGTCGCTAGCACCTGCTCCCATTGAGTCCGTAACTTGGCCACTTCCTGCTCCTGCCACAAGCAACAGTTCTCATGTCAGCAAAAAGAGAGAGAAAGAGAGACGTACAGCATAACACAACATCTCAATGTAGCTGCTTGCTTTCTCGTTGCATTGCTGCGTCTTGTGGTAGTTCATCATCTGGAGCTTTCTCATGTCATCGTGCAGAGCCTCAAGCTCGAGCTCAAAGGCTCTCTCCCTCTCTGTAATTGCCTCTTCCTGATGGATAATCTCCAGATATAGCTGCACAAGTCACAGGGTTGGGATAATAGGTAAGGATCATAGGTAAGAAAAGGTACATTCGATCCACCTTCGTGCAACCTTCACATCCACCAACACTGTTGTTCTCGCGCGTCAGCTCTGCGTTCTCTCGAGTTAGCGGCTGGAGACGCTGCGCCAGCTCAAGCGCTTCCTTCTGTGCATGCTCCAGCTTCTGCTCCGTCTCGTCTTTCGCTTCTGTTACTTCTTGCAAGTCGTGAAGTAAGCGACAGACGAGGGAAACGCTTTCAACTCCTAGCGGCTGCACACTCGGTTTAAAAGCATTCAACGAGTCACTTGCGTGAAGTAACACGAACAACGCATGACAGGTGAATGCTTTACCTCACTGTAGGACATGGCATGCAGCTGCGATTGCAGCGCTTCGTAGCTGGGCATCTCCACAACCGCCGCCGTCATGGCCAGCAGCAGGTCGAAGAACGCTTGGAGTACGGTTGTCACTCAAGCGAGGGGAAACGAGCGTGGTAGCGACCATGCAGAGTGATTGTTTTGTCTAAAGTAGTACTAACGATCAGTGATCCTGCAGAGTGATTGTTTTGTCTGAAGTAGTACTGACAAATGACAATTCGGGATTGTAAAGATCTGGTGTTGTAGTGAAGTTGGATATGTGAGCTAGTTGTGAGCCGATGGGGTATTTTCTGATACCAGATTGGTGTGTGGAAGTTCAGATGCATTGCACGAGAGCCTATTTCTACTACTGTAAGTTTCGCTGCCTGGTAAGAAGATGTAAGTATGACGACTGCCGTATCCGTTGCATCGATGTGATGTCGACAATGCAGCAAGTTTCGACCGACATAAAACATCGTTGGATCTGACTTGCCATTTCTGTGAGCACTTTTTCAGGCTGTTTAAGCGGCACGTTCTGTTTATGCGGATGCAACATGTGTTCAGTCGATGAATCAATCCACTACAAGTCAGGTCAAGACGACATTCCCCACAATCAGCAAGTGAATCATCCGTTCGTGCGACATTCTCCCCCACCTGTCCAACTTGTTCTCACAAAAAGCCAACGATTGGATAAAAACAGCCCCCAACAACACCAAATGAGAGAAGAGAAGAAAAAACGCACACACACACAGCGACTTCTCCTCCTCCTCATTTGTCATCCCCGCCCCCTACTTTGTCATTCACCGCCTCCCACTTGTCATTTCGACTTTATCCTCCTCCCACCCCGTACCAAGCGTCCCGACACTTTGCGACGTGGCTGCGACTCCCCCCATGAGCACTGAAGGGCTCTCCCCACCGAGGAAGCGCGCGCGTCTCCGCGCCCAAGAACCAACAGCGACAACGACGTCGTCCCTTCCACCCCCACCCACCCCCCTCCGTCCGTCCGTCCCGTCTCCACCGCCTCCTGAAGCGCCTCCCATGTCCACGACTGATCCAACCACCACCTTCCCCATAGCGCCCGTACCAGAAGCAGCAGAAGAGGCAGAAGAAGCGCAGCTGCTTCCAGACCTGACCATGTCGTCCTTTCTGCTCTTGGCGCGCGGTCGTCTGGATGCCTTGGCCGCAGACGAGTCGCCTTTGGTCACTTGCGTCTCGTCTGCTGCGCCTGTTGCCGCTCCTGATGACGCTCTGGACGTGCTTCATTCAAGGCCAGAGGTACTAGCAGACGAGCCCATGCCATTGGCTGTGGCTGTTGCTGCTGAGGAGTCGACGACGGATGACGAGGAGCTCCAGCAGCTCTCGCTGGTGCGTCTGGAGCCTTTCAGTAGCAGCACCGCCTTGTCCAATGGGTCAACGGCAAGTGCTTGCACTGCAGCCGTGGAGTTGGCGTACGAAGACGTGGAGTCGTTTTTGTTCAATGTGGCCAAGGAACAGAAGACGCAGGAGCTGCACAAAGGCATGCGGACGGTGTTGCGAGCGAGGAACGTGGAAGAACTGCTGCCCAAGTTGTTGACAGCGGAAGATGAGACGGGGCTGACGCTCTTGATGATTGGCGTGCGTGCAAACGACCACGTGTTTTGCAATATGCTACTGGATGCCGGTGCTGACGTGAATTTTAAGACTGTACGTGGATGTGTGGATGGAGAACCAGTGGACACCGGGAGATGAGCGACGATGTTGATGTTTCTTTTTCTGCTTCTGTTGATGCTGTAGAAAAAACGCACGTATGCGCTGCTGCTTGCTGCGCAAAAGGGATGGGACGACATGACGATGTTTCTGCTCGAGCGCGGTGTGAATGAAGAGTCGAAAAACATGGCACTTATTCCTGCTGCTCATTTTGGGCACTTGTCGGTTGTCAAGATGCTGCTTGAGACTGGAGGCGACCAAAACTATGCAAATAAGAAAGGCACGACCCCGCTGATGCGTGCAGCGCAGGAAGGACGTGAGGGCGTCGTGGGGTTTCTGATCAAGGAAGGAGCAGACTCTTGTGCTGCGAATAACGAAGGCATGACGGCGCTCATGCTGGCGGCACAGCGAGGGCACGCAAACATAGCCACGATGCTCATGAAGTCGGGTTCGAACGTAAATAAACAGACCCGGCAGGGTAGTACGGCGCTGCTTCTGGCCGCTAAACGTGGCCATACTGCTGCAGTCGAAGCGCTGATGACAGCTGGTGCAGACATTTTTCTGAAAGACGACCGGGACAAGACAGCGGCCGAGACTGCACAGCGGCGAGGTCATGTGGACTTGTTTTTGAAGATTTCGGTGCAGAACCAGCTCCGGTTGATGCGAGAAGATCTTAGACGGAAGAGGTGCTACACGCTCATGCGTTTGTCGACGCTGTACGTCCAATCGCGCGCGGAGCTGACACTGGCATTGAAGGATCAGAAGCAGCAGCAGTACAAGACCTTACTGGACCGTACGCTGCGCCTGCCGAAGCCCCTTTTGCAAGACATTGCGCTCTTCTTGCCGCTCTGCCGCATGTGGGACCGTCAGCTCCGTTACCTACGATATGAAGCGGTGCCGCAGCCCAATCGCGTGGTGCAGCAAGGAATTCGCATTTTGGACGAGGTGCTGCTGAGTGTGAGTTTGGAAATGCGACCAAGTTTGCACCGTATTAAACACGAGTGTGGTGGGCCGCTACATGTGACGGGCCAGCTCGGGCTATTGCGCGACAGTAAAGAGTACCGTGGACTGTTTACGACGGAGTTGCGGACCCCCATGTCTGCGCGCATGGTGCATCAGCTGCGACGCATGGCCGATATCCAGGGAGCGCTGTCCACATACGCTGCAGGGTCAGCGATTCAGTTTGGCGTGGAAGTAGCGCAGGATGTGGTGGCATTGCTCACGGACCTGCTGAATTGGGATACCGCTCGGGTATACCAGCAAGCCGAGCTACTGGAGTGAACAACCAAGACAGCAAGTGTAATGACGTCGCCGCTATAAGAAAGAAAGCATGGACGCAATTAGATGACAGGCAAGCAGGAAAGCGGAAGAAAATGAGCGAGAATGAAGAAGCTGGTGGTGGTGCCGTAGCAGCGACGAACTGTTTGTCCGGGTGCACCCTTAAGCGCCGTGCGACAAAGGACGATCAAGTTGCAGTACCTGCACTTTGACTTGCAGGCAAAACGTACTACAACCCGTTGGTAATTAGACCGCTCTTTTCCAAGCCGGCCCTTTTCTTGTCACCGTTGCTCACGTTCTTTGTCGTGTCGCAGGTTTACAGACCTTCGTCATCATTCGTGTGAGTATACGCGCTCTTCCCTTCAACATCGATAATGTACTTGAGTATTCCACAGGCAGGTCGTATACCGTATACTTTGGCGAAACGAGTCGTCAGTGCACGTCATAGCTCGTTCGGATGTGGTCAAGAGCTCTCTTCCAGTACGATCCGTAAAGTAACAAACACCCCAGTCTCTCCAGACGGTGGCCTGCCGTGCCAGTGCCGTCATCCACGTACGTGCGTGTGTGCGTCTTTTTCAAGAGCCAGGTTTCTAAGCACGACACGACTGACTGACTGACCGTATACTAGCGTGGGCTGATCAGTCCAATGCATTACGTCCAGTCGCTTCTTGGCACATTCAGTTAACACTGACGACATAGCACCGACCCAACCGCATGTTAGTACGTGCGTACTTAGCGGAATACACGACAGACCGGGCTTTGACTCGAAAATGTAGCGAGTACTCCATGAGAGAGGAGTAAGTACGGAGCTGCTGGCGATTGTTACACACAGCTTAGTGGGACTGGCAGAATACGCTTTCGTGTTATAGACCATACTTCAGCTTCCAACCCGCTCTTACACCCGCTAACATCTACACACTGTATGCAAATAAGTTACGTCATGATCTTAGCACTCGATTAGACCAGCGAGTGGATGTGCGTTCGGGCTCTCGATCAGCAACTTGTGTGCAAAAGCCTCGAGCATTCGGCACCGTTTGTGCAAATAGCTCAGTTCAAGGCGGTTGAACCACCGGCTCTTGGCGTCAATAGGATGCCACGCTGCCATCGATTGCCGGAACTGGTTCTGGTCGAGCGACCATACGAAGCGGTAAATGGCCGAGTACCGACACCAGCGACTGATGTAGCGGCCATCCAGTTGCATCTCAATGAGGTACTCGGCGTGCTGTGCCTTGGAAGTCTTGGCTTCCACGATGCGAAAACTCCGGATCTGAATCTTGACCGCAATGTGACGATCGGACGGCAATACGCGCATCCACGGGTACTTGCTCTTATGGTACGGCAAGTCATAGACCTCATGGAGCGGTGGAAATGTCCGGCACATGTCAAACGTGCTCGACATCTTGCGATTCAGCATTGGCGTTGTCGTGGTCGTTAACGACTGTCGACTCGTTGCACCACCTGGGAACGTCGTCAGCAATGACCGTCGTGCAGCAAAGCTACCATTAGTTAGCATCGACGCGCTGGCAGCATTGGGCTCGTCGTCGCCCTCGTCAAAGTCTTTGAACCAGCCCCACTCGTAATCAGCATCGTCTTCGTCGTCATCTTCATCTTCCGGTAAGTACGTAGCTTCGGACGATGACATGAGCCGGTCTTTTGTCATCGTCATTGAAGCGACACTTGGAGACGTGAACGCCTCTTCAATGTCCACAACCTCTTCTCGACACACGGGACAGTACGTGCCCGACTGGATCCAGCGCTTGATACACTTGGCATGGATCACGTGGCCACACTCGGACAACTGCGTGTCCACGTCGTCTGTCAGGCAGACAGGGCACGTGGCTCCAACGAGCATTCCCACACAGCGTTTTTCAAGGAGAATCTCCTCAGCCCGCGCTGTAATGCGCTCGCGGCGCTGGACTTCGTCTTCATAAGTCCGGTTTGTCTTCTTCTTCTTCTTGCAGGTAGATACCTCGTTGAGGACGTTAGTACTGCCACCGGTAGTAGCCAGGACTTCTTGCCGTCGCTCGGGCGAGGTCAATGGACGGTCACTGGAGCTCTTGCGGAGAGCATTGGGAGGTCCGTTGCGGCGTTTGAAAGATGCAAGTTGACGATCAGCTGAGCTTGGGGATGCTTGGACCTGGACCTTGTGCTGCTGCTTGGTGGGCCAGATCCACGCTCGATTCGAGGTCTCGTGCGTCTTGGGATGGAAGGAAGCAGTCACGACGACGTCGTGGGTCGTGGGATTGCGACTGGAGCTCGTGTCCATGAGGCCCATTGAGGTCGTTCTTGAGTTTAACTGAACAAGTTGCACGAGGAATGACCGGAACTCGTCTGTGTGAAGTGAATGGAGCAAGTTGGTAACTGGAGCTCCCCGCTTGTCCATGTGCTCGGTTGTGGCAAGAGACAGGCGAAAGGGAAGGGGTAGGTGGTGGCTGCTGTGACGCTGCGTCGTCGTGAGTATACAGGCAGTATACGCGGCGGACAAACGGTGACAATTGACCGAATGGCCTCGATTTTCCGACCGGGCTTGTCTATACACGCCGTTGGTGGCTTTGACTTACCGACTTAGGAGAGAGTGAACGAGCGAACTTCAAGTGCCTCGTCTCCTGTGGATCATGGAGTTGAGGTTGACCCGTATACAAGTGCACGTGGCCGTGTCGTAGAGTGTATAAAAAGGCGTTGAGCGCTTATTTCGTGTGACGGTTTGACCCCTCGATCGGCAACTCGTGGCTAAATCGGCGTGTCAAAGCCCGTCGATGGAAATAAGGGTACAAAGAGTCGGAATCGTGGGTAGGGGCAGTTAGGCAGGCAAGCAGCGATGCCAACCTGCGTGCTGCAATCCCAAAGATTTGAGCCATTCCGATGCATGAGCGATGGACTTGAGCTGGTCGAGACGGAATTCGACGCAAGCCAGACTTTTCGTGTCAGAGAAAGCCAAATCTCGACAGACACAAGTCTTGACTCACGTGCGCATGGCACGTCTGTCGGAGAAACCTATCATACAGACGACACGCCAGACCAGGAGCTGCTCTTATTCCACGACAATTGGGCTCAAGAAGTTCCAGCACCACGCCAGAATCCGATTCTGCGACAAAGGCACGACAGTGGTCGATCCTTTGTATTCACGAAGCCAAGCTACTTGCATGTATGTCCAACTTATTGCAAGTGCTTCGGGCGACAATGTGCGTCAAGACCTACATTGTGCCGCTCAGACAAGCCCTTCTTTTACTACACCTTCATTTGCCACTACAAAGTCAGGTGCAAGTTCTATCGATATTGTGCCCTCACTCGACTCGTCGTTGGGTAGGTATCATCGTGTTGTCGTCGACAAAGCCCTTTTCGGTCTGGACGGATGCACGTCTGTTCGTAGAAAAAGCCAGCACTTGCCATCAAGCTCGCTCCAAAAGGGGCAAAACGTGGTTTGTTACCAAGACTTCGATCTGACAAGAGACGGTAGAAACATCGTGGGTTTGCTCGATTGAGGAGGACGGACAGCAGACAGGCCCGGCGGAACGACTGTTCAGCAGCAGTGAAAAGCTACACACAACGTTCGAATCGATGCACGAAGTGTAACTGTATACAACGTGGACTCACTTAAGACACTCGAAGTGTAACTGACTGTATACAACGTGGACTCACTTCGCTTGCCGACGACCAGGCGTCACGGTAGTGATTTCGTAGGTAGAATAACTATCACGTAGAGCGAAACATCGTCATCGAGTCAGTCACGTGAAGAGGTACTTCAACAGTCGCTCGTCCATTACAAACCGAGTCACGTTGTCGTCGAACCAGTCATTACCAACGTAACTGCAACTCCAGTGTACCATAAACTCCGAACATACGTACGTGCGAACGAGAGCGTTCAGCGCTCAAATGATCTGGTTAATGTAGACATGACGACAGCGCGCGTTGTCAAACGTGATCACGCGAAACGACGGATTGGCTTCCGCGATTTTAACCAGCCATTCCTTGCATGCCCCACATGGCGCCAAGGGGTTCCGATCCGGCAATGCCCTGGCTCCTCTCATTGAGTCCGAGATCCACTCGTCACACGAAAACGTGCGTGGCCGCTTGGGTTTCGTCAATGACCTGGAAGTGACGTCATCCACGTGCTCTCGACTGCGCTTCCCATGTCCGCAACCTTCACTTGCCCTGCTGCAAAGCTGGCCACATTCGTCGCTCAAAATCAATCCCTTTGCTCCTTTGTCTTCTGACAGCCTCGGACTGGATACTATCCGTTGCATCCGATCAGGCTCGACCGCCACGTCAACATCCGCTGTAGTTTTCGAGCGAGATTGACTCGATACTAAAGTCGGTTCAACCAAAGTAGAAGTAGCCCTAGTGGAGACTCGAGATAACTCCTCCTCAGCCTCACTGTCCTCTTGCACTCTCTCCTCACTTTGGTCAGTAGATACCAATGGCGTCGAACTCGTAACAATATTGCTGCTGCCAATATCCTCTCCAGCGAGGTTCAAGCCTAGCACGGCAATCATCTTTAACGCTCGACGAGTCAACGTTGGATCGCTGGCCAATGCACTGCCAATAGCATTGCGCTCAGCACATAACGAACCCGTCGGCATCGACACTTCACAATTCATACCTCGTTGCACCACCACTGTCGGACTTTCATTGCTGCTTGAAGCAGCTTTCTCGATCAACAGCACTGCAAGTACAGGTTT
This sequence comes from Peronospora matthiolae, assembly GCA_921007115.2. NCBI lineage: Eukaryota > Oomycota > Peronosporomycetes > Peronosporales > Peronosporaceae > Peronospora > Peronospora matthiolae. The sequence goes on from CAKLBY020000175.1 coordinate 22,266, forward strand.
GCGGGACTTACGCAGCCAAAAGCTCGCTAGTTCTCCTTGTCCTTCAGCTGCAAGGAACTGGTCTCGAAACGTCTTCATCTCGACGACAATCCGCTGGGTCAGTGCATCCGCTTTGCTCGGTGCGACTAACGGCGACGCCTCAATGTTCTCGAACGAGTGAAAGTCCACGTCCATGAGAGATACTTTCCACTCGTGCCAGAATGTCTTGAGCTGCCACACATGTAGATACGACGGGCGATAGATCCGTAGTGAAGCATTAAGTGCACTCAATCGAGCTGGAGGGCCATCCGCGTAGGCAATGGTGACGTGAAAATGAGCCTTCCACGTCTCGCCACATCGATCCACGAGCGTCTCTCGATGAGCTTCCAACAGCGGTCGCAACTCCCTTGTCATGAACTGCACATTGTCATCAAAGCGGAAGATGTTCGAGCCCGAATGGACTTGAATCACCGTCACGTGACGGTCATATTCATGCACGAATAACGCGAGAAGCTGAGCCGTGACCTCGGTCGAGTTCCCACTGCCCACGTGCTCGACATGCCGCGGGATGCCGGCGCCACTGATCAAGTACACGAGTCGTCGACTGGTTTCGGATTGGAACTCGGTCAGCACTTGCAGCCACTTTGGCAACAAGAGTGCGACCAACGGGAAGTAGACGGCCGTGATCCCAACGCGGCCATCCCAATAGCGCTCCACGCGGTCGCCTTCAGTCCGTAGCTGGAAATCGCGTAACAGCTCCGACTTGCTCAGCTCAATGGGAGCGGCTGCCAAGTTGAAGCCGATCGGGAGCTGCGTGTCAGCATTGCAAGGTGTCGAGCGCTTGTCCCTCGTAACGTTGCAGGTATGCAACAAACTCGACCAGGAAGAGGAGGAGGACGCTCGAGGTTGCTCGAGTTGAAGTTGCTGCACGCGGTCGAGGATGCGGCGACTCGTTTGCTGGAAGAGACTGTACTTGGGTCGAGCTAGGATTGACAAGGGCACGGAGATGCCGTCGATATCGACGCTGGCTCGAGCTTCATGGGTTGACGGTAGAGGGTCAGTCGTTGCATGGCTGTTGCTGTTACTGGAGGTGGAAGGGATGACGAGGAGGTCTTTATTGTCCGGATGGAGCCACGAGAGCTCTACAACCAGGTCCGAGTGCGAGATATTGTGCACGAGGAACTCCATCAATAGATAAATGAATGAGTGACGACTAAGAGAGAGAGATGGAGAGAAATGGGGAATGGAAGTGATGGTTGCAGTCAATTGAGCGAGGGGACGAATAGCGACTGACTGAAGTGGCTACAGTCGAAAGTGGAGAGAGCTAGCAGCTGGTCGAGAGGGATGCAGGTCGCATTTAGTGGGAACGTGACAAGCAACGTGATGACGACGACGCGTCACACCAACCCAACTTCAGTTGTAGCCATTTCGCTTCAACAGCTATGCTACGCTAGACGTTGGCGGTCCAGAGCTTCCATGAACTCGCGCGGCCACGCGGACGAGCACCTCGTTCTCTTGTAGCGTTCGATGTGGACCCTTGCTGCTGCTGCTGGTGCTGGTGGTGCCTTGCTTCTAGCTCCACCTGACGCTCCTGTGCCTCCCGTAATGCTGCACTGAGCTGCTCGAGCTTGGACTCGTAGGCCAGAATCACGTGCTGCGACTGACTCAGACGGCTCTTCATGCTCAACACGCTGCCTTCAAGCTTGCGGATCTCAATGTCTTGCTGCGCCAGCTCCTCCTCCTTCTGCTCCATCTGCAGTGACAGACGACTCACATCCGAGAGCTTGACCGCGTCAAACATCAGATCGTGCACTACACTGCCACGCCGTTTGTATTTGAAGCGCACTTCGCTTGCTGAGGAGTCGGACACTGAGCCAGGCGACAATGGCAACTTCTCTGCACGATGGGGTGGATGAGCCAAGTGGGCGGACAGGAGCTGGGCATTGCCTACGCTGGCAATATCCGTGTCAGTCAGCATGTGGCGTGATTCCAGTAGCGCCATGCGATTCTCCTCGTCGTCCACCGGAATGAGGTGCGCCGACTTCACGTAACTCGTCTGGATCGTCGACTCCACCGTCTTGGCATTCGAGACAAACGACTCGACTAGGAAACCAACGAAAATAGGGAGCAGGATGTTGCTCATTGTGATGCGGTACGCAAAGAAAAAGACGTACGTCGAGTTCGAGCCCGTCACGGCATGAGCAGCGTCCATGACGGCATCCCATCCAGCAAGATTCGCGACTCCAAATAGCGTCAACAGTGTCTGCTCGAACGTCTCTGCTTGAAATTCCTCGCGCTGTGCATACCAACCAGGCGACATCGATTGTTTGCTGGCCGGGAAATCCCGCAATGCGACCCCGTAATTGGCTTGTGTGACGATAGCAAACGCGTACGTGACGCTGAAGATCACCAGCAGCAGCTGCATAATCAGCGGCACGATTGCCTTCATCGTGTACATGATCTCGTGAAACGGCGGGAACAAGTTTAACAGCTTCAAAAACCGCAGCGATCGCACTGCTAGCGCCATATCGTAGAAGACCAAGGAAATATGCGGTGGTTTCGAAAGCGTCGTGAGCACGTAGAACAACCAGCCCACACTGACGACGGCCAAGTCGAGCTTGCAGAATGGCCGCGTGAAGAATTCATTGTAGCCAAAGGCGAACATCTTCACCAGCAACTCCAACGTGAATAGGTTCAATAGGAAGAACCCCAGCAAGCGCCACGAGTCATTCACAGAGAAGGCCAGCTGGATGTTGTTCACTTGCACCGCCTGAACGACGGAGAGACAAATGAGCACGCCGACAACAAGCTCGGCCAGAAGCACTCTATAGCGGCCACAGAAACGGACCTCGTACAGCAGCGTGCTGCGCACTTGTCCACGGAATCGACGAAAAGACTGGCGTTGGCGCGGCGTGCAAAAGCGGCGCATCAGGCTGTTCGAGATGAGCGTCGGACGCTCAAGCTTTACACTGAGTAGCGAGCAGAGCTGGTAGAAATCCGTCAAGTCCAGAAAGCCCACGTGCTCGATGTCCACGGTGTTGAACACGAGTTCAGCGTCTGTAGCGGTCCATTTAGGCTTGAGGTACTCACACACACTGATCCATGATTCCAGCGAGATGTGGCGCTTGTTTGCCGGAGTCACGATGCTGGCGTTCGGATTCGGGTTGGCGACACTGAAAGATGCCCGTTTGTCAAGCGTGCCAAGGAAAAAGCGCGATGATCCACGCCGATTCGCAGCATTCAACATGGGTGCATCCGAAACCAGACTGATGTCGCTCGCCGCGTTGAGAGGGGTGCTACCAGATCCCGGTTGGTTCGTCGGTCCATCGTCGTCAAAGTTTAGATTCTGAGCGAGGATATCAAAGGCAGCAAACAACGCGGCCTTGCGCTTCTGCAGACGCTTGTACAGCATATTCTCCGTATTTTTCTTGTACGACTTGTATGAGACAGCAATAGTGAGCTTGAGCAGGAACAAGTTCGTGAGTAGGACAAAGAGCACGAAGAAAACGGCGCTCCAATGCGTCATCTTGTAGTACGCGTACATGCTCTTGGGCATGTAGGGCATGCAGTTCAGTATGAGCAGCATGGTGTACATGGACGACGAGAGCGAATTGAAGTACATGGCATCCGAGGCGTCGCTCGTGTCCGAGAAAATGAGGTACCCCACGAGTCCAAAGAAGGCGACAAAGCAGAAGCTCAGTCCTAGCACAATCAAAACTTCTCGTAGTGCATGTAAAAAGCTGGAGAAAATGATGCGGATGTTCCTCCCTCTCGCGATGAAAAAGAACGGCCGCAACGCTCTAGAAAATCGATACGGGTTGATCGTCGGGAAGAGCAGATTCACGAGCAAGTCAGCACACGTGACGAGCAGCAAGATCATTCTCACGACTGCCCACGGCTGTCTCGAGATGTACTTGTGCTGCGTCTCGACCGAGCTCATGTACCATCGAATGGCTAGATCCACGCCAAAGACAAAGAGACAGAGCAAGTCCACGAGCAAATACGAGTTGATGTCGAAATCCCCCGGACTCTCTACGAACGCCATAGCACACATGGCAGCGACCACAAAAATGTACATCATCCGGTACGACTCGGAGTGGAACAGTTCGTTCAACAACAAGGCATCTCGATCCAGACGGTAGCCAATCTTGCGACCGTGGATACCATCTTTGATAAAAGCTGCGGCAATAATGTACCGATCTTCTTCGAGACACGTCCCATAGTCCTCAGCAACTAGAATCACGTCCTCTTCGGCTTCCTCCTCGGTATTCACGGGCGAATCCAAATGGTACGTCGGGATCCCGGATCCCAGCCGCGTCTTTTGCTCATGTGCGAGCTGTTGCCGGTGCTTCATGAACTCGAATTGCACTTCACTCGCCATGCTCTTGGCCGTACTATTGTCGTCTTTGATGTCCGAAAGGCGCTTCCACTTCTTCTGATTATCCAGCACAGCAGCATCTAATCCGACCCGGATACGCGCTTTGGCTCGACTTGGGAGGGGCGAAGCGGCTGCGGTGTCCACGCTCTTGTCCGTCTCGTGCCTGGTAAGGCCCTGGTAATTCAGGGGGCGCGCGCTCGAGGCGTCGACGAGCGGGGTCTCCTCGTCATCCTGAGACCTCATATGTGCCTGAAATACCAACTGCCTGACTGTACACTGGCAGGTTTGAGGTGGTGGGGGGTCAGTGAGGGAGGGGCGAAATCTACCACGATGGGACTGGCTGGTGACGAAGGCCAGCGATTACACACGTGGAAATCGAATGATTATGCTCCGATTTCGATGGGGAGAGGCGGTAAATGTGATCAAAATAAAGTGGACTTTTGACGCGTCACGTTGTTGGATTGGAGTGGAGTGGACGCTCGGACCTTCTTTTGGGTGTGTAACGATTTGAGGGAGCTGGCCGATCACGATGTCGCGCATTGTGTGGAATTGTGGCACACGAGTGAGTGTATTGGAAAAGACGGTGAGCTGGACACTACAGGTGGATGGCGGAGTAGAAAGGTGAAGGAGTCGAAAGCGCTGTTGTCGTTTCCTGCGCTTTTCTCGTTCGTAGATTACGAACAGGCAGTCAGTCGTGCTGGTGTCAGTGGCCGGCACTGCAATGGAAGGTCTTGTCAATGGCCTCATGTTCCAGAACATGCCACTAAAGCGCCTTTCATAGAAGTTAGGGAAGAAGCAGCACCAAGCGTCTGCGTTTTGTGAGCATCGAGATTCGGACGCCATCCCTGACGTACACAAACATTGGCACGTTGAGCACTGACGTCACTGAGCTGGAATAATTACGATGGAAATCTGCGTATGCAGAGCATCTCACGACTTACTACATTCACAACTTTCAAGAAGCTTAAGCTGGAAGATTTCCATGACGAAGATCCTAGTAGAAAAGTAGAAACGTTCATTTCTGCAGGTGCAACACCCATGTAAGGTTTGACTTTGTATCGCTAACTGCACACTACTCTTCCAGCCTATGTTTTGTTTGGTTGCGTGCTTTTTGCGCTTTAGCGTATACGCGAGATCTCGGCGCTATGCACTCGCATCGCCATCAGTGCGGCTGCCTACAGCTTTATCACTGTTGACAAGCAATTGGCAGCTCTACTTCCAACATCAATGCGACAAATAGCTATCAACGTGTACTACAACAAACACATCGGCAAGGTATCGTAGGTATCCGCGCGATGCAGAATCACCGAAACTGCGTCGTAGTTCGGTATAAGGTGACAGAAAAGAACAGCCTTGACTATTGACGGCATGCTATAGATGTCGCTGTTGCAACCGCTACTGTCATAGCACCTTGAGCGATTCCAGCGACTCGATTCACCATACCGTGTGAGCTCCCATCGATCATGCAACGTGGTAGCGCTCATTTACTTTCGCTGCGCTGTCGCTAGAGTGCAAGAGTAGAACAAACGGGATGATAAATGCGGCAGATGAAGAGGAAAAAGAGAGGAATCAGTGCCAAGCCGGCGATCATTATGTCGCAAGTTCATTCCTTCCCAAGGTCGCACTAATCACGCGTGTCACACGTATCGTATCCGGTAACTGAGATCAACTTCCTTTGTGCATGTAGCTTGCATGACACATGCAGCATTTCCATCTCAATGCAGCTCGTTCGTGCACTACTTTGCGCCTGCTGCGATATTCTTGGCTAGCACACTGGAATTTGTGATTGCTGTACGCGACTGCGTCAATCTTTGTTCCAATGACGTTGGTGTCGATCTCGTCAAAAAGATGGGCACACGAGGAAGCACGAGGCGTGAGGATTCGGTCCCTTTCGTGCTAATGCAGTCGTTAAACTGGACGATCGATGCGCTTGTCGAGTATTCTAGCGAATGCTTTGCATTAATACCGCATTACCGAACATCCCCATCGACATTCGCTCGATATGTTCGCTTGCATCTATCTCAGATAGAGGCGCATGTTAATACTGTCAGTCGACTTCAAAGACCTGGGCACAATTGGATTGATTCTCGAGCGTCGTAGCGAGAGAGAGTTGTTAATAGCAATAGGACGCGGGTCAAGCAAAGACGAGAGACGTCCCAAGACATTTCCACACCGATTCCTTCCGCCTCATCCACACGTTTGCATTTTCGTCGCAAAGGCGCAGACATCAGTAACGCAAAGAACGCGATTCAAAGTTGCTGGAAAGACAGACAGGGCCGCTACTTGTGCTGCATCTGCGCTGACACTTGTGTCGTCGATTGCATCTAGCTGGTCGCTGATCAGGTTCTTCTTACCTGCTGTTGACACAGGGACAAGACAGTGCGTAGCTAATGTCGTGCACGACGCAAATAGGAGCAGATGTCGTCGGTGACGCGTTGTGCGAGGAATCGAGACGAACGATTCCCGTTGACTAAGCTCGACTGGATGTTGTCTCGTTGACGTTAATGTCTTTGGTTTTGGTATCGTGTGGACGTGTCGTCGAAAGGCCCGGATGTCACCGCAATCAATGGACGTTAAACACTTGCAGAAGACGTAGGTCGATGTCGTTGCAGTCCATGTAAGACCAGTACGGTTGCATGGCTTGTCCGTGTATTGCATGCATGTCGAGGTTGTACGGTAAGGTGATGCTGGTCTAGTTGAGCGTGACCTTGCACAGTCGACTTCGTAGCAAGCTTTCGTTTCCACTCGACATCCGTACATGATGTGATTATCGTGAGCAATCTCACGAAACTGTGAGCTCCACCTGTGCGCTGAGCTTTCGCACCGGTTTGTTGGTGAGCAAATGTCTGTGCTGTAAAGATGTACGAGCAGGAATTCTAGCGGCAACATCACACGAAGAGGCCAATTCGGCTACGCTTTTGACCTCACTGCTTTCGAGATAGCCACTCTGGAGCATTCGAGCTGTGCTCCAGCAACGGGAAGACCTAGCTTGCGTTGTCTACGCTATGGATATTAGTGATCGTGTCGCGCTCGCTTCGAGGAGGGATCCCATCATGATGAAAATCTCCGCTGCCTATCGCAGATGCTGAGAGTGTAAGCGTGTACTCGATATCCGAAGTGCTTTGTCATCTAGAATGCCGAATTGACTCTACTCTGCTCACACTTGTACTCGTGTGATGACTGCATTCCATCGGTGTGGCAGGAACATAAACTGCATGTTGCCAAGTTACTGCTCGTCGTGCATTGAGATGGTACGAAGCACTGGCACGTGGCAGCGGTACAACGCGATCGAACTTCCGACTCTAGCATCATAAAAACCCAAATTACAGTCGAGAGAAACGAATAGCGCACTTTGACACACTACCCTGCTTGGGTGTGCATACAGCGGCAATCATCATCTACCTATCATGAAAGCGGTGGCATTCTCACAAGGCCAAGCAGTAGCGTCCACAGACGAACCTTTGATTCACGTTCAAGAATCCTAAGAAAGAGTACGGAGATGCTTCGGCATGCGTTGAAATGTTTCTGATCGCGCATTGAACGTACCTCCATGTTTGGTGAAAATCAAGCACGAATCGCGCCGAAAGTATGGACAAGTAGTAACTCGGCGACAAGTCAGATACCATTCATTCAGAGCAGGACTGTACGAGTCGTTTCCTTGCAAGCTACCGTTCTCGTGGTCGATAGCAGACTATTTCAAGTCCCAAGTCCAAGCAAGCTGCCCCACCCGAAGCATGCTGCGCATTTATCCTCAATCTGACAGACATTGCGCCGTAACCTCCCATTGCATCTGTGCATGTAACAACCTTCATTTCTGTGCAGGCCTATCGTTTCGTGTGACTTTTTGCTGTGTGTGTGTGTGCGTGATGAACCTCTCTCATCATCCAACCGCTAGAAAGTCAAAACTTGATGCTTCTTTCCATCCTCTCAGCTGGCCTCCGCCGAATATCCCTCACTCGAATCGCAGCAATGCACTTGTAGCTTAGATCACCACCCGATTCTCATTACTACCGAAGAAGAATAGGATCATGCCAACCTTACAGCAGTGAGATACCATCGAGTCGTTGCGACCGAAACCCGGTGCCGCAGTTGTGGCAACTGTCCGCCGTTTGCTCCGTTTGTCGCCTCTGCAAAGCAGCATGTCTCGGGACCCGTAGCAGGGTTGCTGCGATCGCAGTCTGCATGTAATCCGTAGAAAGCAGGCGCTCGCTTTTGTCGCAAAGCGGCCCGTCACGATCGACAACCGTCTGAGCGCTCATCTGGTTTTGACGGGGCGTTGTGCCCAGGATAGCCTCCCCTGCCTACCGCCGACTTTGGGATAGGATCAGGTTGCGGGCGAAACTGGCTTTGACTCCGAATCGACTCAATTGAACGACATCCGCTTGGCTCTAACCTTTGTGGCGACGATCAGACCAGAAAGAAACGCGTGGTGCGCTGCATGAAGCCGTAGAAAACGTCCCCATTACGACCGGTTGGCAGGACTTTACACCGCAGTAAGGCGTTTGATAGAACGAGTTGTCCACTTGACCTTGGCTTCATCGTGTGCATTCACTACAACTGTACGAAGTCTAGACAACTAACTAATTGAGATGAAAGCACGTCAAGCGCTTGTTGTCTCACCTCGGGACACTTTGATGGAAGTAAAGGAGAGCCTCAACGTTGCACGCAGCGACCACAGAGCGCATTGACAAGTCGAAAGAGTGGTCGAGATTACTTCGCGGACCGAGACAGTACAGCTTTCAGTGTCCGGTAGCAGTTGGAAGCGAGCAAACGCTCGGCTCACAAATCTGCCCCAGCTCTCGCTTATCGAGAGCCACCTGATTTGCCGAGCGCAAGACAACTGCCTCTCGAGAGAACGGCCAGAGCATACTCGAGGCCACACACTGTGCCAATCCCATGTGAATGTGCCGTCTGGCACGAGGGATCGAAACACGCTTGAAAGGAACGATTCGTCGAGCTGGTCGGCACTAGCTGCTCAATCGGCAAAGTGCACGCTCGGCAGCAAGCTCCTCAATTCAGTTCAGCTCCGCTCGGACTTTACGTGTTCATCTCGTCTCCTCAGCTTGCTGATCCACTGAACATGGTGCACTGGCCACTCGTGTACGGAGTGGCTGCAGCAGTGTATGCAGGGCACCAAGTTCAGGCCGTGCCCATTGAGAATGACAAGTCCGACGTTTACGCAGAGATCGTCATTATGAACGAAGCCTTTCCGGGGGTCGGGACGTACCTGTCAAGTAAAAGTCATCCCACGGAAGAGTCATCGTTCACTAGTTCCGCCGTCACTAATCCGATTGAGGCACCAGTCCCCGAACTGTTCGACCCTGCTCAAGTCCAACCTGCGGTGTTAGGACGTCGTCGACTCGAAGGGACCAAGAGTCACGACATGATGAAGCTTGAGAAGTTCTTCGGTCTTGATCTCGAAACGGACATCACGGTCCTTCCCACCAGGTGCCAGCTCGACCCGGTTCCGTGGCCAAGCAGCTACTGGCCAACGTACATGGACAGCGTCAACTACCGGTGGAAAACGAACCAACCGAGTCCCGCGGAGAAGTACGCGAATGCTTTTGGCCATGATGCCAAGGCTTTGATGGACAAGATCTCATTCAAGGACGGCGTCGACAAGCATAAACATCGCAAGAAATGCTTGCACAAAAGAGACTGCAAGGAGCTCAAGGACGGCAGCGAGTGTGGCAAGCGGTATGGCCAGAAGACAGGCTACTGCATTCCGAATTGGTTCGGTATTTGCCATGCGTGGGCATCTGCTGCGATCCTCGAGCCGGAGCCAAGATGTGTCGTCGTGCACAATGGCACGAAATTTGAGCCATACGACATCAAGGCCCTTCTCACCGTGACTTACGATGGGGCAAGGATCCCGACCATCTTCTTGGGCTCTCGGTTCAACGGCAACGATGTGACTTCGAACATCACGGACGAGTACGGCCGTTTCACCGACGACCGTCGTCGCGACATTAGTCCCGGTTTCTTCCACATTGCTGTGACCAACATCATGGGCCGCTTCAACTCGAGCTTCGTCATCGACCATACCGCCGGCAACGCGGTGTGGAATCAGCCCGTGCGTGGCTACGAGATTGTTCGTCTCGCGTGGACGACACCTGATGCTGCGGCTAAGAAGTACTTTAACGTGGATAAGTACCCGTTCAATGACGCCGCAACTAAGATTGCTGTGGTCACCACGCGCTTTTACTGGGTCGTCGAGTCCGGCGAAAATGGTCCCCTTTGCTCTACTGGTCGCATCGACAAATTCACGACCAAAGTCGACTATGACTACGTCCTCGAGACCGACGAGACGTACCAGATTTTGGGCGGGGAGTGGCTCTCTGGCTCGAAGGCCAACCACATCGATTTCATGTGGATCCCTGCCAGAAAGCCTACCAACACGACTGTCACGGCGTTCGGTATGGTGTACTCGGAGGTTGAGCAGCTGATTATCGAGTCTACCCGCCCCGGCTGCGAGTCATTGCCTGTCACAAATTCAACAGCTGTGGATCACTCGAGCCAAGGGGGAGCTTCCAGTGCATCTGCGGCGTCGTCTGGATCTGCCGCGGATGAGCCTACCCCGGGCGCGTCGTCGAACAGCTTAACGTCTTCAAGTGACTCGGACGACTTGACAGGATCTGCTTCCGACGACTTGACAGGATCTGCTTCCGACGACTTGCCAAGATCTGCTTCCGACGACTTGCTAGGATCTGCTTCCGACGACTTGCCAAGATCTGCTTCCGGCGAGTCGTCCCGTCTTGCCCCCGCTGGTAACGCCACGCAACCTGTATCTGCTGGAATGACTGCTGCCCCTGCTGATAATACCACGGAACCTGTACCTGCTGGAACGCCTGCTGCCCCTGCTGGTACAACGACGGAACCTGTACCTGCTGGAACGTCTGCTGCCCCTGCTGGTAATACCACTTCACCTGCCAAAGCGATTGCTGCCATGATAGACTCGCTTCCAGCTTCTTAGTCGGAGAAATTATATGCATTTCAAGGCGTATGTGGGTAGTGTCGATCGTAACCTAGAGAAGCATAAACAGAGCTGTAGATGAAAAAACACTCACCGAGTGCTTCGACTCGCTCGTCTGTGGACTATCGAGATATCGTTCATAGGGTGAGGAGACCCAGAGTGTCAAAATCACGTCTTAACCGAAAAGGTCTTGGAGAATCCGACCAAAGGTCATAACCAACGGATCATTCGCGAACGATACTGGCATTTGTTGCTGTTTGCATGAATTGTCAGGGCCACAAGACAACCCACCTCGACTTGAGCTATGCTGCAAACCAGATGGCTAAAGGTGCCAAGTGTGAAAGTCGGCAACCCGCTGCTCGTACAGATGTGCGCAGTGTTTATCGAACATGCATCACCTCACCAAAACGAGATAAGAGGTCGTACGCGCCTCTTTCCTCGCATCACTTTGGACGCAATCTGCGCAGCAGTGATCATGTACCTTGGTTTCAGACCACCGGAAGATGCATTAGTACCGTTCACTGCTGCTTCCCGTCTCGTGCTTAATCTGATAATGCCGTTGACCTTCGCCGTCCAGGTGCGATTGAATATATAGAACACATACACGAGTATGCAAAGGATGTTCGTATCTGGCGTCACCATTATAAGTGTCATCAGACGTCCATATCTTTTTCACCTTTGATGTCGCGATATTACCGATCCGAATGGGCCACAGTAGTGCTTGGTGTTATCGTTCAAGGGAGAGTCAGCGTCAAGTTCATTCTACGGAACGCAACGATCTGGTGGTCATATAGTCAGGAACAACCGAAAGGAGCGCTGCATCTGGTTCTGGAATATTGGGCCACATGGTGCAATAACGCGTCATGTGAGGTCAAGACTGCTGGGCCCATCGTTCGTAAATTAGCGACGCTCATATTCGTTTAATCGCCGTCACACCACAACTGCTGTCACGATGTAGACAACTCGCAGCTACTCGGCCACTGTGGATTCTGCTGAGCCTTCATCGATAACTTTCACCAGCCAACGCGACAGCAAAGCACACATCCACTTGCGCAATAGCGAAAGAACAGCAACGAGGCGAGATGACTTGAAGACGCTTTTGCTTATTTGTCACGTCCAGATCATTGCTCAGAGAAGCAATATCAGCGTTACGTTTCTAGATTCAAGGCGTGCATAATAACGCATTCGGACCGGGGAAATGATGCATCCGAGATCCAGGACACGTCATGTTTGCGTCTAGACTCAAGTCGCGTTCAGCAGCAACTGTTGTGCCTTAAGCTGGAAATGCCTCCACATAAATCAGGCTTACGCACCTCAAGCTGCTCATATTGGGAGAGGCTTACCACGTAATGAAAGAACGACTGCATCGTCTTTTTGACCAGCGTCAACCATATAGTAGGATATGAATGACATGGGTAGATTGGAGCGTTTTGGGTACCCTAGTTATTCGCGATGGTATTGACTGGAGCGGTCCAAAGCATCCGTAAAGATGTTGGACAAGTATGGAACGGACATGCATCCAAAGGACCGATCGTGGTGTGGTCTGAGCAAGCAGATGCGCCTGCGGTAAACGAAGGCTAAAACTTGAAATGTCCTGCAACGTGTGGATGTAATGTGGCACTCTGAGTCTTCACCCACATCTGGTCGTTCAGTATTCAATTGTAAATTGTTGCGACGAATTACCCTCCTATTGACGCGCAAGCAGTCTCAAGTTACAGCAATGAATGAAGTGCAGTTTAAAAGACGTGTGGTATCTGGCAGCGGCGGATAACGAGTTGCTTCGAGCTGACAAGTCTCCGGGACGTGGTGGTATGGCTCAGGCGAAGAGGAATTTAGCAAGAAATGATCTTTTGAACATGGAGACATATAGTAGTATGGCTCAGGCGAAGAGAAATTTAGCAAGAAATGATCTTTTGGACATGGAGATCTTAGGACGAGGGCCAGTGCTATTCCAGATGTGCTGCACCTGCCTGGTAGTGCAATGGGAAGGCCGCGTACTGGGTAGCAGTAAAGGCTGTGAGTTCGAGTTCTCCAGGAACGATCAGTCGGCCAGCGATAATTCAGCCGGAAAGAAACTGAAATGGATCGGTCCGTCCAGCGCACTCTTGCCAGAGTCTAGAAGCTTATAAAGTTCAAAATGGTCCTGTTTGTGCTTACAGTTGCAAGCGAGTCTCGTGGAGCTCGCGATGCGAATTTATACAGCACAAAATGACGCGTGGAAATCAAGATGTCACTCGAAGTAGGTTTACAATGACCCGATCTGATGAGGTCACATCCGTCACAATTACGTTTGAGCATTATTTTGATCGTCGGGATAACCGCAAAAGGTGACAGGATTTGAAAGCTTCACCAGACCGTGACAGCATATTCTCAATCCTGATGTATCTTCGTTCATCAAAAAGCCGTAAACGAAGTTGAAGATAAACCCCAAATAGTGCTACCCTTCGAGTTATTCAAGAGCTACGCAACTATACTGCTGGGCAATATGTACGCTCGCAACCAGTACGCACGACTGTGAATACACGCAGGACGAGTGGTCACTCCTCGAGCTGAGGCTGAATTTTGGATCCAGCTGAAGCGAGCTGAAGAATACATTGCAGTAGTCAGTGACGGCCACGTCTCCCTCGTCTGTTGTGTCACTCAGCCATCGGAGCAGCGAAAAGTCGATACGACCTCAACGATTTGCTCGTGTGAGACGTGGCTGCAGTCGAAGACCCCGTGTCGTCATCTTATCGCGGCGCTTAACTCGAGAAAAAAACTCTATGAGTTATCAGTGCTACCAAGTCACGACTTTTCTATCGAGCGTCGGTGCCATGCTGATTCCCTAGGGTCACTGTATTGTCAACAACCAAGCCGTCGCTTACGGCTGTGCGATAAACCAAAATGTATCTAGATTTAGAATATCCTGCTATGTTCTGGTAAACCTTTCTAATCCTGTCACCTTTTGCAATTATCTCTTAAATTTATGATCAGCAACTTAAGCAATGGCACCAAAACGACTTTCTTGTCGTCGTTTTGACCGGATCGTCTGTTTTAGTATAATCGGTGCAAGAAGAGGCAACGGATATGATTCTTGTGAATTGGACGGCAGCTTTTCACTTATTCCGTATCGTCATTGGATCACCAGATAAGATGGCAGCATATTAGTTCATGCTGATGCCGTATCACGACTGCGCAGTTGAACCACACGTGTTCACCCTGTAACGATCTTTATGCAGCCTGAGTGAGTAATAGCCATACCATGTTGCTCTTTTTCGTGAACTTAACCATACCACATATCGGGATACATAGGTACCACAGAGCATCGTTGATCGGCCAAGTGGATCGGAATATTGGCCAGTTTAAATTCTCATAGAATAGACACCACCCTTTCCACTAAGTGAGCAATCGCCCGAGCTACCAAGCGAGCACGTGGCTTTCATGTGGTCGTGACATAGTTCGCAAGAAGAAGCTCGTTTCTTTGGAGGCGGCTTGCACTACAGTGCTAACCGAAATTTGGGCAGACTTCACAGCAAGCGAGGCACTAAATCGCGTGATGGCAATTTATTAGTCACCCAGACATCAGTCTGTGCTTGAATGATGCTGAAGTCGTCGAGTACAGCGTCACATATGTCAAGGGGCAGCGGAAGAAGTAGAAGCCATTGCGCGCTTAGGCTCACGACATCATTGCTGCGTGAGATACACAGTTTCCATCGATTTAGATCGTTGGGACAATCGAGAAGGGCCGTGTAGCTCAATCAAACGATGACTGCCCTTCATTATTATTCAGGTAATGATCACTGCAAGAAATGCCATCAAAAAAGAATCAAATGACTGCAAACTATCATCGACAACACGTATCCGGAACATGTTGTCGAAGATTGTTTACATTCCAGCCTCACTTCTCGCCACACACGCTCGCCAGTTACGCCTTCCTCTTGCAACACTGGCCTGCTACACATCGCAGCCACTAGCATCGTTGTGAACTCTTTTGAAGCTGTTACTAGCCACGAATGCAGTTGTCTGTTCTCCGTCATTATCCGAATTTGTGAATACCCAACAGCTATCACACTGCGTGCCGATAACGCGGGCTCCGTCGCTTCTACAAGCTTATCGTGCAACTTTTATCGCAGAGAGGGGCATCAGCTTCCTCGACAATGACGTATCGGGTGTATGTCAGTTGTTGGTCGTTCGAACGAAGCGGGGACCAGATCGCATCCAGAACATAATTTTTCTTCTGAGACATACTCAGTGGAAGCACCCATCAAAGCTGTGTCTGTGCGGATAGCCGCACGAGAATGCATCCCGGCTCTGTTAAACGGCGTCGTACCAGAACTATTGTCGTTGTTGAGGGCATGTCGATATCGAGGACACCGCAAGGCAACAGTCGACTCGTAGCATCATTTCGTGTTCAAGACCACAACGTAGATCTTCAGTTTTTGTGCGTTGGTTCGATTCTCAGGAATGCAGAGCTTTGCGTCGTATGATGTATGTCCATCAGCAGCTGGTCCAGACAATGTACCTTCCATCATACCACACTTTGCAGCGCCGAACGGCCGGACTGCCGTCTCCGTTTCACCGTCACGCATACGTCCGTAGTGGCAGACACTTACAACGAGCTTAACTCGCTCCGCTGAAGTACAGGGCAGGTGACACTGCCCTGTACTCCCTGTACGGTGATAAATCAAGCGACCGATAATCTACCGATCTTTGCCGTACAAAAGTCTCGCGAGGATTCGACTTGTAAGCAGCTCTTGCCTTGTACTCTCCGTAGTATTCGTTGTCCATCAATTGCTAATGAGTATGCGCTCACAGCTATGGGCTACGTTGGACGCGTTGAACTCGTCGAGCTGGAGCCTTCTCAATTGTTGACAGATCTGTCTTTCTATGCTCGAAATCTTATTCAACTTTGGACCGTACCACTGTACGTATGCCGTAATCAACCGAATCTCTATCGACGCGCTATCGCGACAAGTTTGCAGCTCCAACGTGGCAGCATGTACGTTCTAATGTGTAAGACTTCAGCATCGTTTGATTCACACTTGGTAGGTTGCAAATGGAATCCAAGACACGTTTGCGCCACCGGAAGGATCTATCGATCGTCCCATGTCTGCGCTCTCGATTTCTTTCCACTCGATGACGCCAATCCGACTCGAATCCCTCTTTTTTCTAGTGTCCGGTTTTTGTTTTAGTTGAAAGCAAGCATGCCCGTGGATGGTCTTTGTTTTGCACAAGGACCCGATACCAGCCAGCAGCAGGAGGCCCGTGTTGCATCAAAAGCTTTGCTCCGTGTGTGGCGTAAGCAGCTCATTCCCTATTTGACCTGCTTCCTTACAAGTCAGTCCTGCCTCTCCGTCTTCTTTCCAAAAGCACCACAAACGATGAAGCTCTCGAAGTTTGCCAAACACGCACTCACCTTCGCTGGTCCGTCGCCCATCCAGCACCTGGAACGTCTGTCCAAGACCCTGGGCAATAAGGTCCAGCTGTACGCGAAGCGCGAGGACTGCAACTCGGGTCTGGCCTTTGGTGGAAACAAGACGCGCAAGCTCGAGTATATCATTCCAGAAGCCATTGAGGGCGGCTACGACACGCTCGTGTCCATTGGCGGTATCCAGTCGAACCAAACGCGTCAAGTGGCTGCAGTTGCTGCACACCTTGGCTTCAAGTGTGTCTTGGTTCAAGAGGATTGGGTCAACTATCCCATCGACGAGGCGCCTGTGTACGACACGGTTGGCAACATCGAGCTGTCGCGTATTTTGGGCGCAGATGTGCGCAGACATGCGGCAGGTTTTGACATTGGCATTCGTCCAAGCTGGGAAGCCGCCATGGAGAGCGTCAAGAAAGCTGGTGGCAAGCCGTACGCCATTCCAGCCGGGTGTTCAGAGCACCCTAAAGGTGGGCTTGGCTTCGTTGGCTTCGCCGAGGAAGTCCGGCAGCAAGAAAACGAGCTAGGCTTGAAATTCGACTACATCGTCGTGTGCGCCGTGACAGGCAGTACAATGGCTGGCATGGTAGTCGGCTTTGCGGCCGACGGACGGGCGAACAAGGTCATTGGCATTGACGCGTCCGCCACACCCGAGAAAACCCGCAACCAGGTGCTGCGTATTGCCAAGAACACTGCAGAGCTGGTGGAGTTGGGGCGTGAGATCACCTCTGACGACATCGTGCTGGATACCCGCTTCGGTGGACCAGAGTACGGGCTGCCCAACCAAGGAACGCTGGACGCTATTCGTCTATGTGCTCGTACGGAGGGTATGCTCACCGATCCGGTGTACGAAGGCAAGTCAATGGACGGCATGCTTTCCATGGTACGCAACGGCGAGTTCCCTGAGGGCTCGAATGTTTTGTACGCTCACCTGGGCGGGGCGCCTGCATTGAGCGCCTACAGCTACTTGTTCAAGGAAGGCTAACTGAATTGTGCAGTGGCTTATCACTCTGACAGTGAGTCAGTCCAGATACTAGCAAGGAGACATAAAGGAGGTTAGAGTCGACACTAAGAACTTCATCATAGGGCCGTCATCGTAACGAGGTGTTTATCAAATACTCAAGAAAAACCGTAACGACTCATGAAAGGATTTTCTATTTTGCTACATTGCTAAATGCCGATCCAGATCTCGTCGCGTCCGCTGACTTAACGTCGGCACAAACAATTGAGCTTTACTGACAGTATCCCTTGCTGAAATAGAAGCGATATTTAAATGTGTGCTGCGAAATCGTCACCTAGCCATGTGTTAACTTCGACATGTTGCGAACGCGTTTGTCCTCTCATATGTTATAGCCGAAGTACGAAAAACCGGTATCAATCGGAAGAAGAATTTACCACTCTTTTCGAACTTGTTGCCGACACCAGTTGTTCTAACAAGCTTTTAGGTGCTAGAACTCGCTTAAATCGGCCTTGCCTGGTCGTACCGGTAGGATTATCCCCATTTTGCAATCTCAAAAATCCAACATTAATCGAAAAACCGTTGATCTCCTCTCAACTTTCTTGTAAAACCCCCACAGTTTGATACAACCATCCATGATTGGCTTATGATGAGGCAGGAAAAGAGGGAACAAATATCTTTGTCACTTGTTTCAAAAAGTCAATTGTCAAATTCTAGGTTCGTTCGCGCTCGTTCGTTTGTGGGTTCTAGCGCAATGGTTAGCCGATACCGATTTCCATACGTACGCGATCTCGAAGCTATGTTCATCGAAACGCATAGCGCACTGTTGTTCATAAATCCGACTTCTATTAGTAGCGAGTTGCTCCATCGCGCTTACATGCAGCGATACCTACGCTGGGGAATGACAGGTTTTGCTATTTTCTTTTCAATTCGTTTTGGAAAACGTGCTGGCTCGGGTTGCGTGCACGCGAGGTATGTAATATTGCGATGTCCTGCACAATGCTGTACCGATTCGCGCATTTTCTTCTTCGAATATGTGGGTGCTGTAACGGGGTGAATCGTTACATAACAATTTATAAGAAATTGTTAATAGAATATAACTATAAGAGTTATATTCTCAGAATATTGTCATAAGGACAAATATTCTGTAGCACTTCCAAGTAGTTCCTAATTGGTTGATATAGGCCATTATATCAACCAACGAAGACGCGCCACGACAGACGCACGCAATGAGTGGTGAGCAGATAACTGATTTACACATTTGTATTTAGACATAGTTAGATGAAGATAAATAGTGATTTATTGCAGACATTAACTATTATAAATACAGTTCTACTTTTTACTCTAACCGAGTACTCGCTTCTTCTTACCGTCTTCCTCTGCACGTACGAGTGTACGTGAAGTTACGAGGCACCGCCTTATTCTGTTATCAGAATAAGTAGCTTGTACTGTCACCAGTACAAGCTTCAGGGTGCCCCGTTACAGGTGCCACCGGCCCAACTTATTGCGCTACTGTAACGGGGTACCCTTAGTTTGGGGTGCCGCGAAACTTCACGTACACTAGTACGTGCAGAGGAAGGTTATCTACTCTACGACTAAGCTGAGTAAAAGGTACAAAAGAGAACTGCATTTAATATAGCTAAGCTATCAATATAACTTCAGTCTTTATCCAACTATTTTAATCTACATTTCCGTATGACGACAACCTGCTCACCACTCATTACGCGCGTCTAGCAGCGATTGGTGGTAACCTTGGTTGATATGTCTTTATTAACCAGTCTTTAAGCAGTGCATGAATACTATCCTAAATGGGGATAAAATATCTTCTATGATATCCATCTCGGGTAATATTGTAGGGAATTGTCACGCTAGACAATCTTCCTATTGACACCGTCTGGTGTCAAAATGTCATTTGACAAGCTACCCCATTACATCACCGCCCTCCTAACCATCAATCAACTGTTGATTATATATTTTTTAATTAAAGGGTGTGTGATGGTTAGGGAGGTGATGTAACGGGGTAGCTTGTTAATTGACATTTAACTGATTAGGACAGGGTGACCACCGTTGGATCACTCTGGGAAGGGGAGCACTTGTTGGTCAAATTCCAACTCATTTGTCAATTCATCGCATGGTTTCAAAGTCCATGCGATGTGCTGCCGAAGCAGCAAGAAAGGCGATTGCACGCATGCGTGCAGCCGAAGAGAGTTCTTCTCTTGCCTCAGCAGCAGGTGATCCTTTTCCTGCTGTTGCGATTCAGCAACAGGCGGTGCCTGCTATGAACAGTCCACGTGGTGAGTCACTACGTGCGATAGCTACATCCGCTGCGTCCGCGGCGGGTGCTGCGACTCTCAATGTGGATGAGCCTGAAATAGAGCGTATGTAACGGGGCACCCTTTATTTGGAGTGCCGCGAAACTTCACGTACGCTAGTACGTGCAGAGGAAGCTAAACTACTTAAACGACTCGATCAAGTAAGGTAAAGAGAGAAGTTTATTTAATATAGTGAAGCTATCAACACAACTTTAATCTTTACCAAACTACATTAAACTACGCCGTCGTATGAAGACAACCTGCTCACCACTCATTGCGCGCGTATAGCAGCGATTGGTGGCAATATATGGTTGATATGTCTTACATCAACCAGTCTTGGAGCAGCGCATGAATATTATCCAAAAGGGGATAATATTCCTTCGATATAATTCATCCCGGATAATATCGGTAGAATATTGTCGTGCTAGACAATATTACTATTAACACCATTTGGTGTCAATTTCATTTACCGGGCTACCCCGTAACATCACCCCTCCTTTAACCATCAATCATCCGTTGATTGATTTTAACTGATTGGAACAGGGTGACCACCGTTAGATAACTCTGGGAAAGGGAGCACTTGTTGGTCAAATTCCATTCATTTACCAATCCAACGCATGGTATCAAAAGCCACGCGAGCTGCTACTGCAGCAGCAAGAAGAGCGGCTGCACGCATGCGTGCGGCCGCGGAAAGTGCCTCTCATGCCTCAGCAGCAGGCGAATTGTCGCCTGTTGTCGTGAATCCTCCACGTGGTGAGTCACCACGTGCGACAGGTACATCCGTTGCGTCTACAGCGGGTACCTCGAATCGTAATCAAGACAAGTCTGAGATAGAGATCATCTATTCTAGCGAGTCGGATGCATCATCCGACTCGAAGGCGACTCCTCACGCCTCGGGATAACCGGCGCGGACGCTGCAAAAGCCAGGCTGACTGGCTCTGGTCAGCGCGGCAGCATCATGACCGAGATCTTCGGATCGAGTGATTACTCCGATGAGTCTCCGCCTCACGCAAGTCCATCCAACGATAGGACGCGTGGGGATGGTGGTGATGCACCTATACATCACCACGAGCAAAGCAACGCGAGGGATCGGGTGTCAGTGGTGTCAGCGCTCACGCTGGCACCAATCAAGAGGCCAGAGACCGAAGTGTCATGCGCCACGCTCCTCAATTGGAGTCTCCGTGGATGCCGTCTACCAGAGAGTTTGACCGGTTGGCCGGCATGAATACCGATCGAGATCGAATCCTGTTGTTCGATTGCAGAAAGATTTGCCCACCTGATACTAGCACGGAAACCATACGTGCTGAGGAAGAGTTCTTCACCGATGCATTTTTCAAACATCGGTGGTACTATGGCAGCCGTGTTCGAGACGATAAGACCTTGGTGCAAGGATGGAATGCCTTCATCCATAGCATCGAGTGCATTGGCTGTGAGGCCTGGCTCGGTAAACCTGATGCAGCTCGCATCAGGTTTGAGAAACGCAACCCAGTCGGGGCTTGTTACAAGTTGCACCTGCTGTCAAGAGAGGCAGGATTACCCTGTCTCTCGTGGGGTGATTCGTGTCCAGGTTGGGAGGCCTTCCTCCCTAATGATGCCTACTGGAGGGCGCACATCTTTTCCGAGATGGCCGAAGGGATTGACACCTTGCAAGCCCTGTACTCGCGTTCGGGGAGGTCATTTTCCGACGGCTCTTCTTCGAACGCAGCGGGTGGGTCTCGTCGTAATGCTCGACGAGACCTAGGACATCAACAATCAGCTTGGTGCGAGGCTCCCAGCTGTCCCACGGCGGTGGATAGCCACACCAGCGGACGAGGTAGCTCGTCCGGACGCCATTCACGTCGCTGTGGTTCAAAATACCTCCCACCAGAAAGCGTTGACCACCGCTTGATTCCACCAAAGGATGTGGTGGTGGTGTGAACACCGGATCCGGCTCGAGGGTCGGATCAGCTTGATTTTCAGGAACTGAAATGTGCCACGGATCAGTTTTACGGCGACTTGGCTCATGAACGGACTCGGAAATTGGAGCTTCATGACATTGTACAGGAAAATTACAATTACTTCGCGCACGATCATTTGAACGATCGTGCCGCATTTGCGTTCGCGCAACTTGAAAACAAACGTTCGGCTCATTCTGTTCGTGACGATCTGGCTGCAGCTAGTCGAGAAATCGCTCATCGAAGTGGGCAGTTCGCTTCGCAAGTCAACCAGACTGGCTCGTTGAAATTGGACCACTCGAAGGTGGTCTCGGCCCTTGACCGCGAAGGTGTTCTTCGCCTCTCGAAACGGGCTCGTACTGATAGTACGGGCGGAGACGTCCAACGTAAACGTAGGATTCGTACGCATCTTACGGGGAAGTTCAATCGTGTATGTGTTGCCCATTCAGCGCAACACACGAAACGGACCAATGTACTTGGGCAGTAATTTACTGCTGCCCACATTTTTCACTGCGTCTTTTGGTAGATCCACTGTTGACAGTTAAACTAAATCTCCTACATCAAATGAAAGAACATCAGCTCTTCCATGTTTGTCTGCGTATCTTTTCTGCTTGTCTATTGCATCTGCAATGGAGTCTTGAGCAAAATGGAAAACCGCTTCGCGAGTCAGCAGAAATTCCTCTGCTGATTCATTCTTGTTAGTAGCACTGCGATTCGTGTGCACTGCTGAAAGAACGTTGTCTTCATCAGTGAGGGCGTCATAATCCTCACTGTAGCAGTCATTGGCGATGCTGAGTATAACAGCATCTTCGTCATCATCGTCATCGATATCGATGTGATCGACATCGGCATCCATCACGTGGACACCATTGTCGACGTGTGATGAGCAAGAAATAGATCGGGTTTTGTTCGAGCGAGTCCACTCCCCCTTATACTAGAGTCACACTCTAAGAAGGCAGGTAGACGTGGATGGAGTAGGCCATTCACGAAGAACGGTGTATGCGTTGTCGACGCATGCACCGAGTTGTTGATGGTGAATTCTGCCGTCGTCAAGAATTCACTCCAACTCGCAAACGAGTGGACATAATCTCGGAGTATTTCTTCGAGAACGCGGTTGACGCGTTCCGTCTGACCATCTCCTTCGGGACGGTCAGAAGTTGACATAGTCAAACTTGTTCCAAGATAACGGATCACGGGTTGCCAGAACTCCGCTGTGGAGCATGGGTACCTATCAGACACGAGTTCACGGGGTGACCGTGAAGTCGGAAGATAGTATCGATGAAGACACGGCACAGCCCTGGGATGTGATTGACTCCGGTACAGCAACAAGATGTACCTTTTTGCTGAAGCTAATAACAAACACAAGAAGAACAGTATTCTCGTGGGCGTCTTAGGAAAACCCAAAGACGAGGTCCATCAATACGGACTGCCAACACTCTGCCGGAATCGGTAGAGGCTGCAAGGGTGCACGGGATGAAGAAATAGGCTTCACACGTTGGCAAACCTCGCAAGCGCGAATGTATTTGCGCACAAACTCATACTGGCGTGGCCAGTAAAAGTCACGAATCACCATGAGGTAAGTCTTTTCCCTTCCGCGATGCCCACTTTTTGGGGCATTGTGACACTCATACATGATGCGCAATCGCAAATCATAATGATCGGGAACGACGACACGAGGTGTGTCGTCGGCAACAGCTGTATAGTACAGCAGTCCATCACAAACAGAATGCCGTTCGGTTGAAGAGCGGTATTGAGACGACAAGCTTTTCAAAACTTGACTGCATGGATCGGCTACACAATCCATCAATCGCTGAAAAGACTCATCTTCTGCGTATGATTTCTATACGTCGTTGAGCAGATTCGACGACGGAGCACTCACTGATAGTGTATCTACAGTGGGATTACCCTTACAGGTTGGGATGAGCAGTCGGCTCGAAATCGGGCCGACGCGAAATAGCATCAGCGAAGACATTAAGTAATCCTGGTTTATACTCGACGGAGAAGTTGTACTCTGCGAAGAAAGACAGCCACCTCTCCATCCATTGCAAGAGGTGTGGACTGTTTACGGCCGTGCGCAATGACGCATGGTCGGTATAAACGATGAAGGGTCTATCTCCTGAGCTATATCCCCGATACTTAGCTAGTGCACATTTCGTGACAAAGATCTCCTTGTCCTGCATTGGATAATTTTGCTCAGCTGCTTGCAGCTGACGAGATTGTAAACAGACGACGCGCTCAACACCGTCTGAGTCGTACTGCATTAACGCGCAGCCGATTGCAAAATCGCTGGCGTCACAGACCACATGGAATGGTCTGTCCTGGCCTGCAATCGCCAACACAGGCGATCGTATCAAGCTTTTCTTGATACCTTCGAAGGAGTGCTGACACTCAGCGCTCCAAAACCACCTCTCGTTTTTCTTTAACAGACGAGAGAGAGATATACGGTCATCTCGGGCATAGTTGCGCGAGTACTTGTGTAAGTACGCCGCTAAGCCAAGGAAATTTCGAAGTCCCTTGACGTTGAGTGGCACAGTCCGGTCTCTAATCGCCTCGATTTTTTCCGGATCAGGGCGTGCACCGGTTTTACCCACGATGCAGCCAAGACGTGGTATTTCGTTCGCTGCGAATAGACACTTCTTGAGGTTCGCGAACAACTTATTCTCAGGCATAAGTGTAAGAATATTCCGGATGCAAATTTTATGAACCTTCACGTCCGTCTTTCCATCCATATCCCGGCTATGGACGAAGATATCGTCAAAGTAATTTGGTGCGAAGTCTAGCACCGATCGCAACAGATTCGTAACACATCTTTTGAACGTTGTAGGGGCGTTACTTAGCCCCATGTGGCATCAATAGCCACTCCCAAAGCATACCACTGGGGGTGCTCACTGATGTGTAAGGGATGTCCCGTTCACGCATGAGGATCTGATGGAATCCATCCATCAAATCCATGGACGAAAAATGGTACTCTTTGCCATACCATCTATGATGACGTCCTTTCTTGGGATCGGCGTTTGAGCCGGTACCGTTGCAGCGTTCGGTTTTTTGAACGTGTGCACTATACGCCACCTTTCTGTGGCCTTTCGCACACAGAAGGTTGGAGAGCTGTGTGGGGATGTTGATTCCCTCACATGACCAGCCGCTAAGCGATCGGCAAAGAATTTGTCGATCGCTGTGACCTGTTCACGAGGAAGTGGCCCTTGCTCCATGACACAGTATTTCGAACCGGGTTTCAGTTCGATCTCATGCCGAGTGCCTTTGTCCTTAGGCAGCTCGCATGGCACGGATTCATAAAAACACCCCTGAATTCCACCAAATCCTTATACGAAGGATTTGTCTTCAAAGACTCCCAAGATTAAGACGTATACAGCTCAATCCGGGTCTTCTCATCGAGGACACTCTCGTCCATCGATAACAACTTCTGAGAACCCGTTCGTTCTCAGCAAACACTTGTGCCGACCGAATATCGGTGGCGAACTCGTCCTCTGTGACGAGAACGCAGATCTGCTTGATCTTGTCACCACGCAGATATCTTTTTGATTCTAGCGTTATTAACTTGATTACCTCCGAAGTCCGCTTTAAAGGTGTAACCAGATCAAGTGTATAAGCGCCTACACTTGATCCGTCATTTACCAAGACATTCACCGACTCGGTGATTACCCGGGAAAACACATCCGCAGGTGGTTGGGGATCCACACCCTCAGCACAACTCTCTCGGGAGTTATCACTCTCAGGAACGCTGGATTTTTCTTCCATTACATGTACTATCACGGTCACGTCCTCTTCGATCGACTCTCTTTCAGTCAATCGTGTTTGCTCAACGATCGACTCTCTCTTAGTCGATCTTGCTTTAACGTGTTGTTCATCCTGACCAACACTAATCTCTCTTCTCGGATGCACCTTTCTTGGTGTTCATCCGTGGTTCAGTCCACTCGATCTCTTCGAGTGGTGAACCTTTGGTGCAGTCTGTGTCTCTACACAGGTGCCGGAATCTGTTTCCACAGTGCAGTAGCCTTCTACACTGTGGTCTTGTGCAGCCATACTAACGACTGTACCAGAAGTGAGGCCATCACACCCACTCGAAGTATATCCACACGCATGTGGAAGCTCCAGGACGTTTATCAGATAGTTATGTCATGAACAAACGGCCGACATCTTCACAGATCGATGCTGCCAGCTGATCCATGGCTGGTATTTTTAAAGCCACGGCAGACCGAGGATGACATCAATTTTTTCATCCAAATCTGGTACGACAAATTCATCATCGTACTGCTTTCCTTCTGTAGTTTAGTGGATTCCCACTACACGTTTATTCACTGTAACGGATGCGCCTGTTGCGAGGCATACCGTCATTCTCGTTGGAGGGAACTCTCGCTCAACACAGTTGAGCCTACTATCCCCTAGCGACTGACGTCGAATAGAACTGTTTGACGCCTCACAGCCAACTAAGGCGCGAAGTGTCATTCCACTTGTCACTTCGATCTTTAAAGTGATAAAAGACTCCTCATCACTTGGTGCAGTAACATACAGCGGCTGTGTGTTGGGAGCAATCTTCGTCAAGAGTCCTGCAAATTTTCTTGACCGGGCTGGAATTGCAGGGTGCTCCGCCCCTACTGACCCTGACCGTTTTTTGGCGGTCCGACTTGCTGTCGCGGTTTAGCGACATTGTTGGAACCGCGCCTTGGACCTTTCCTCGACCATTGGTGGTCATCACGTTCTGTCTTTGGACGTGTTGCGGTGCTCGGGACACTACACTCATGAGCGTAGTGTCCAATCTTCTGACAGCGATGGTATCTTGCCATTCGCTTGTGACTCAGAGAGCGAGAGTTCTCACTCTCGATGTAACAGGGGTCCATTGGTTCGGGACCTCCTGTTTCTTGTCGTCTCGTCGGACGATAGTTGGACGAGTTAGCCTGAGACTGTCTCAGGCTGAAGTCTTCTTGTTCCGTATACGCTATCGCCTTTTCCTGAGTATGGAAGTCCTCTCGGAACATGTAGGTCTTCACCGACCCATCTACAAGGCCGTAGATGAACACGTTGATGAACGTGTGCTCATCAACAGGGTTTTCCGTTACACTACTCGCAAGGTAGCGTAAGTGCTGTGCGTAAGCCTGCAAATCACGCTTACCTTTCTTGAGCCTCAAGAGTGCAGAGCGTGCCTTGAACTCGGCTCTCTGCGGCTCAAACGTCTCTTTGAGCCGAGACTTCAAGATCCCTAACGACTCAAACACGTTTGGGTCGTGAAGCTTGAGCCCTAAGGCCCAAGTCTTTTCTCGTCCTGTCAACTTTGACAGGGCGAGGTGACTTGCATCTCGTCACCCTCGATGTGACGGGCCCTGATGGCATCGTCTAACTCGACGAACCATCTCAAAAGGGAATCTTCATCGGTTCCCTTGTGCCTTGAGATATCAATCTCCAAGGTTTCGGGTCGACGCGTGTCCATCGGCCCTCCCATCGACTGATGAGAGCCTTGCTGCTGTAGCAAGTCTATCTTCTGTCTTTCGACGGCAAGTTCTCCTTGTATGAACTTGTTGATAGCGGCATGTTGCTGGTCTCTGCTTAGAGACTCCAACATACCACTGATGGCGGGTTCGCCCATGAGCACACTCATGCGGCCAACTACCTCCTATTCTGAGTCACTCAGATGGGAGTAGCCTTCACGTGTGACGTGAAAGCTGTCGTCTTCTACATCCAACACGTTCATGTTGGATAAAAACTGAGTAGTCGTTGGACGGACTACGAAGTGCTACCAGGTGTAACGGGGCACCCTTTGTTTGGGGTGTCATGAAACTTCACGTACACTAGTACGTGTAACGCGGTTGCACGAAATCATGGTACTTTGTACCAGAGGTGTTACACACCTGAGGGTTCGCTTCTGTGAAGGTGATATAGAATATCTTATCGGTTTGTAGGGGCTGATGAGTGTCAGCCATTAGATACGAAATATCTTTGAGCAGAATTAAGATATTTTATAGGCTTTAACAAAATAAAATCAGTTCCCATTTTGATCTGAAAGACACGTGGCTTGCGAGCCGTCTTGATCGTTGATCTCTGATCACTAAAAGTTAGCGACACCTCCTTGAGGTAGC
Source organism: Peronospora matthiolae (assembly GCA_921007115.2). Taxonomy (NCBI): domain Eukaryota; phylum Oomycota; class Peronosporomycetes; order Peronosporales; family Peronosporaceae; genus Peronospora; species Peronospora matthiolae. Next base: position 50,293 of record CAKLBY020000175.1, read on the forward strand.
TACTCTTGAGCACTAAGTGCTGTCGATTCACTGAATCGTTAGGTCCCCTGGAACAGGGATCTGAAGCTATAAAGCTTGTTGACTCGTAAAGTCGTTAGTTCTTTAGAACTAAGTTGCTCGTAGAGCGTTAAGTCTTCCTCTGACTAAAGGAGCTGTGTAGCTCCGCTACACTTGGTAGCACTCGTAGTCAATCTACGCCTGAGTCTTTAAGACTGATCCTCTGTGAGGATGGAAAACATCACTCCCCTATCTGAGGCCCAAAAGGTCGCGCTTGATAAGCTGACCGCATCTTTGGGTCCAGAGTACGTGGAGTTCCTTGTTTCACAAGGTCCTGAAGTGCTTAATGCACGTGTTGAAAGCTTCACGCAGTATGAAGCGACCCTTTTAGGGCAGGTCCAAGACCAAATAGCGTCGGCTATGCCTACACGCTACGTGTCTGTACCAGACGAAGAGGCTTAGCCTCGTCCACTTAGAGTGGAAGTAAAAAACTACTCCGGTAAGGAGGGTGAGAACCTCATCCTCTGGATCCGTGAGATCGAGATGGCCATGAGATCAGGTCTGATCACGCTTGACCATCAACAGGTCTCGCTGGCTATCTCGAAGCTCGATGGTAGAGCTAGAGAATGGGCCTTGACGTGTAGCACGTCGGTGGACATAGCGTTTCCCACATGGGAGTCGCTCAAGTTACAATTGGTACAGATGTTTTCTCCACCTAACCAGGCTTACCGCGTGCGCTCACGCTTTCTTTCTACCCGCCAGGGTAAGAATGAATTATCGGACTATGTCCAAGAGCTGCGAACGCTCATGGCTGCAATGCAGTCTGACCCTTTGCCTGAAGCAGTCCATGTGACTATCTTCATGGAAGGTCTACGTACTGGCATTGCCAGAACCGAAGTTTTTCGGGTTCACCCCTCTACGTTTGAAGAGGCTGTGAGAATTGCTCTTAATGCTGAGCATAACTTCAAGTCGGCCAGACTTGATTGGAACGGATACAATCCTCGCTCTGTGAGAGCAAACTATTCGGGTACCACAGCCTATAATAGGCCGGAACCGATGGATCTGAGCTATGCTGAAGATGGAGGTGAAGCTGAGCTTCAAGCTGCTGAGCAGAAACACGTTGTAAGACGATGCTTTACGTGCGGAAGCACTAAACACTTGCGGCCTGGTTGCCCTTTGCGTAAGCAACGCCAGACTACGAGCCAACACTCGAGCCCGAGTCAGAAGTCTGGCATGGCACGGGGAAATGCCGACACCCAGTAGGCGCGGGGCGCCCTACTGGGGAAGAACTATGTTCTGTTACACCTTTAGAAGGTAAAGGAATGCAGGGCTTAGCCCCAAAGAGTACCATACCTACGGGTATGGTGCGTGGATACAAGTCTGGCTTGTTGGTCGCCGAGGCGAAAATTAAGGGCTTCGAGAAGCCTTGGTCGATATTGATCGATTCTGGAGCGTCTTGCAATTATGCTCGACGCCGTTTCCTTGAGGGAAGTCAGCGTTATGCTGAGGCGCTTACAGCGCATGAGGGTGATTCTATCACGGTTCGTTTAGCGACTGGAAGTCGCGTAACGGTGCCTAAAGTTCCATTGAACTTAGGTATAAAGTTTTTAGACTTTGACAGTATTGAGCGCTGTCTTGTCCTAGATTTGGACTCGAGATATGATCTCATCCTAGGTATGGCTTGGCTTGAGCGCCATGAGCCATGGATTGATTGGAGGTCTAAGACCTTAGGCGCTACGCGCAATGTTCCTAGCGAAGCTTTGGAGAGTCATGAACCCACCTTTGCTAGGCAGCAGAAGCGCTATTGGCGCGAGCCTTTGACAGAAGATGTCAATGTGCTGGATATTGGAATGTCCGAGTTATCTAATTCCAATGTTAAAAACATAAGTTTCGAGCCTAGCTCGTCTAAAACTAGTGAAACGGCACGTACTCCGTTGAGTGGTACTCGTTGTGATAACGAGTCACTGCATGCTGAAAGCATGGTTGGCCTAGGGCCGAGTGATCAAGGACGTGATTCCTTTGATGTGTGTATGGTGGCACGTGAAATTACACCGAGTGCGGTCGGCCGTGAGAGCACCGCACTGAATGTCGGTAATGGCGTTGTTGGCGATTCGCCATATGGTGTGGGCGGCCGTGAGGGCACCACACCTAATGTCAGTAATGATACTGTTGGCGATACGCCGTATAGAGTGGACGGCCCTGAGGGCACCACGCTTAACGCCGGTAATGGCGTTGTTGGCGATACGCCGTATAGAGTGGACGGCCGTGAGGGCACCACGCTTAACGCCGGTAATGGCGTTGTTGGCGATACGCCGTATAGTGTGGGCGGCCGTAAGGGCACCACACCTAATGTCAGTAATGACACTGTTGGCGATACGCCGTATAGTGTGGACGGCCGTGAGGGCACCACACCTAATGTCGGTCAAGACAAAAGCTCTCGTGTAGAGCGTACTATGGTTGGTAGTAACCATGGGGACAATATTGTCCCGACCCCTAAGGGGTGTAAGGTCTCGAAGAGACAATCGAGACGCCGAGTAGCAGCTGTAAAGCACCAGGCGTCCTCACAGTCACATAGTGAGATTAGCAATACACTATATACACTTGTTAATGGAGTGACTGGTCAGGTTAATGGCAATGTGAGCCTCGAAACCCTTCCATCTGTGGACGCTCTGTGTGAGCTAGACGAAATGTCTGATGGCGAGTTTAGCCAGGCCTTGAAGGCAGGAGAGTTATCCGAGTTAGCAATCATTAGACCTGATACTGACTTAAATTCTTCCTCGTTAATGGATGAGTCTGTCCTAGAGGATACAAAGGCGGCACTTAGTGCACGAAGTGGATCTTCGATCCTTAAAGATCCTTTGGATCCGTTCTATCCTTTAGTCAAGGAATTTCAAGATGTGGTGTGTCACAACCCACCTTCTGCCTTACCTCCCGATAGAGGTGTACGTCATGAGATTGACTTGGTTCCTGGAACTAAATACTGTGTAACACGGCAGTGGCCTTTGCCTAAAGAACAGTGCGACGTCATTGACGATTTCTTTCGTGCTAAGCACGCGGCTGGAATGGTTCGTGAGAGTAAATCTCCCCATTCAACACCGACATTTTGTGTCAGAAAGCCAAATGGCAAGTGGCGTATTGTGCATGCTTACAATAAGCTTAATGCAGCCACTATACCGGCGCAGACGCCTATTCCTAGAAAGGATGTTCTTCAGAACAATATGGCGGGATGTACACTGTACAGTGCACTCGACTTATTCGATGGTTATTACCAACTGCTCATGCGAGCAAGCGATATTCCGCTAACAGCGGTGAGTACTCCGAGCGGTATGCTTTGGGAGTGGCTCGTTATGCCACAAGGGCTATCTAACGCCCCGGCTACATTTAACCGGTTGGTAACGCAACTATTCAGACCTCATCGAGGCTATGCACAAACGTACTTTGATGACATTTTTGTCCATAGTCGTGCAATGAATGGGCGATCAGATGTGGATAATCACATCGATCATTTACGAGCGGTGCTCGGGTGTATGCGGATGAATAAGCTGTATGCGAACGCATCGAAGTGCATCTTTGGTGCAGAAGAGATTCCCTTTCTAGGGTGCTTCATTGGGAAGCGAGGCCTTCGAGCGGATCCCGCTAAGGTAAAAGCCATAGTCGATTGGCCAGTCCCCAAGAACCAAAAGGACTTGCGTAAGTGGCTTGGCCTTGCCAATTACTTACATAAGTACAGTGCAAATTACGCAGATATGGCTCGGCCATTGTCCAATCTCCTTAAAAAGGATGTGGGTTGGTGTTGGGGTAACACCGAACATAATGCTTTTGAAGCAGTTAAGGAGAGTCTCTTTCATGCGCCAATATTGGCTTTGCCCGATTCTGGTCGGCCTTTCAGTGTCGTCTGTGACGCATCTGACTTTGCCATAGGCAGTGCTCTGTTACAAACAGATGTCGACGGACGCGAACGCGTCATCGCATTTGAATCTCGACAGCTGAAAGCTGCTGAAAAGAACTATCCTGTTCACGACACAGAGCTACTTGCTATGAAGTACGCTCTTGTCAAATTCAGAGTCCATCTGCTTGGCTCGAAGCCATTTGTGATCTATACCGATCATGCGTCATTGCGCACTGCGACACAGTCGCCTCATCTCTCACAGAGAATGGCTCGTTGGCTTTCATTCTTTGCCGAATATAACTTCGAGGTGAAGTACAAGCCAGGTAAGCAAAACGCTTTGGCTGATGCGCTATCGCGTCGACCTGACTATGAGCTTGCTCATGTTACGACCCTGTCGTCGTCAGTCCCTGACTTAATTCGTGCTGCATATGCCAAGGATGAACAGTGTGTAGCTTTGCTACGGGCTCTTGGGAGCGATGAGTTTAAAGACTCGGACATAGAATTGTCGGCACGTTTACGTGCGAGGCTACATCGATATTCCATCGATAATGGCCTGTTGTGCTATCGCACGGATATTGAGGACAACCCTCGTATCGTAGTACCTCATGATGAGGAATTAAAGTATCGGATCCTCTATGAGGCACATGATACTGCTTTAAGTGGTCATCTCGGTCGTGAGAAGACTTACAGCTCGGTGAGCCAAAGTTATTGGTGGCCCAAACTTTATAAGTGGGTGCGCACCTATGTGCGCATGTGCGAAACGTGTCAACGGGTAAAACCCTCGGCACATGCGGCGGCGCCGCTGGCTAGTTTGCCGGTACCCAGTGGTTGTTGGGAGTCCATGAGCATGGATTTTGTGTTTGGCCTACCGAAAGATTCGGAAGGCAGCACTGGTATTGTGGTCTTTGTTGACCGATTGAGCAAGATGGCTCACTTAGCGGCTGTGCCGGATAGCATTGATGCTGAAGGTACAGCAAAGCTGTTTATCGACCGTGTCTTTCGCCAACATGGCTTGCCTGTGGCAATTATCTCTGATAGAGACCCCCGCTTCACTGGGAAGTTTTGGAAGTCTATCTTCAAGGTGCTTGGCACTCGGTTGGACATGTCCACAGCGGATCATCCGCAGACCGACGGTCAAACTGAGCGTGTAAACCGCGTCATCAACGACATTTTGCGCAGTATTTGCGCTGATACGCCTAGGCGTTGGAGCTCAATGCTCCCTGTTGTTGAGTTTGCGTTGAATAACGCTGTTCATGCCTCAACAGGCTTTACTCCGTTCTATATAAACGGTCTCACTCACCCTCGCGTTCCGTTAACGCTATCACTACGTGAATCAGGGCTTGGTGGGGGAGAGGTTGCCGATCGGCTTGCTGATATCAGCCCTGCTACTGTTCAAAAACAGGTAAGCGAGTTTCTCGCAACGCGATTAAATGTCTTAAGACATGTGTGTGACGCAATGGCTGATAGCCAAGATACCCAAAAACAACAAGCTGATGCCAAAGGCAGAAATTGTATTGAACGTTATGAGGTCGGAGACCAAGTACTACTCAATGCTAAAAATCTACCTACAAATGTAGTGTCTGCTGTCTTTAAGACAAAGTTGCGTCCACGCTTTATTGGACCGTTTACGGTCACGGCCAAGAAGGGACTTGCGTATACGCTAAACCTCCCGCGCAAATTGCGCACACATCCAGTGTTCTACGTAGGCTTACTTAAGCCGTACCGGGATCCTTCCCATGTGAACTTGGAGGCGCTTGCGCCGACGACAAGGGCACTGCCCCGGATTGCTGTAGACGAATCAGCAAGTCCAACTGAGCCTCGCTCCGAGTTTGAGCTTGCTCCATCGCCTGAAGGCGGCTTTGCATCGCATCCAGCATGCACTGGGACTTACCCAAGGCCTCTTGAAGACCCTTCACTTCGAGAACCAATTTCTCGTGGGCCTCCACCGGTACACCGGCCGCCACCGACTTTGCTCGATGAGCATGGGTGTCGTCAATTCCATGTCGAGAGACTACTGAAACGACGTCGTCGTCAGGGCCAATACCAGTATCTGGTAAAGTGGCGTGGGTACCCTGAGTCTGAAAACTCATGGGAATTTGAGGTACCCCTTCGGCAAGACTGCCCATATGCTTTGGAGGCTTTTGAGCATCGTGGCCATAATCATCTGGAGGCCGAGGCCGTTCACCACCACTAGTGGTGCGGGTTGGCGGGTTGTTGGTCACAGACTGACCAGCACTCGCGGCTACCTTAGTAGCCGAAGCATAGCGCGTGCGCTTGCGCAATTGGCCTCTGGCCTTAAGCTTGGCATAATCATACCGAAGCTTGCGTTCGAGAAGCACATCCGCCGCATGGGCACTAGCCCTTAGAGCAAAAATGTTGCTGAGGCGACGCACATAGTGCACCCAGTGAACGAAGGCATCGTCTTCTTCACTCGCTGTTTCGCCTGCGAGCAGGAGAATGGGTATACCCTTCATCGGTGGAACTGGTGCACCACGTGCTTGCATGTCAAGGCGTGCCTTGTATTGACTTTGAGTCGTTAGGTGCGGCTCCAGGTACCTCTCACGAAGTGCCTGGCAGCTCACCACCTCCTCAGGAGTCTTAGGCCCATGGCCAATGACCCACGTTGCCAATGTTTGGCCGGCCGCTTGACGCAGACGTTCCTCCACACTGGGTGGGGTGAACACATAGTCACGCTGGCGTTCAAGGGTTGCAGTCATCTGTGCATAACGCTGAGCGTTTTCTTCTCTTTGAACAAGCAGTTGTTGTTGCTCATCGAGCGGGTTCGTGATGATAGTCTCATCAGAACCAGATGCTGCATGCTGCGCTGGCGGCGCGCTTGCACCTCCACGTTCAGCGAACGGATTTGGGGTGTTCGAAAGTTGTGCCTCAGGCATCAGTGAGCCGGACGTTGTCCCTGTATCATCGCGGACACTGGTATCGCTACCATAGTCCACCTCCTCCTCTATTCCGAGGTAGTCACACAGAGCCTTTGACTCGTTTGGTGATGAGGACATCGTGCTGGAGCGTACGTTACCGTGAGGTTCACCGTACGCGCACTGTTCTCGCTGAGAACACGAGTTCGATTGACGTTTTGGCAAACGTCAGTCTGGTGGGGGAGGGTGTAACGGGGTTGCACGAAATCATGGTACTTTGTACCAGAGGTGTTACACACCTGAGGGTTCGCTTCTGTGAAGGTGATATAGGATATCTTATCGGTTTGTAGGGGCTGACGAGTGTCAGCCATTAGATACGAAAGATCTTTGAGTAGGATTAAGATATTTTATAGGCTTTAACAAAAATAAAATCAGTTCCCATTTTGATCTGAAAGACACGTGGCTTGCGAGCCGTCTTGATCGTTGATCTCTGATCACTAAAAGTTAGCGACACCTCCTTGAGGTAGCTACTCTTGAGCACTAAGTGCTGTCGATTCACTGAATCGTTAGGTCCCCTGGAACAGGGATCTGAAGCTATAAAGCTTGTTGACTCGTAAAGTCGTTAGTTCTTTAGAACTAAGTTGCTCGTAGAGCGTTAAGTCTTCCTCTGACTTAAGGAGCTATGTAGCTCCGCTACAGTACGTGCAGAGGAAGGTTATCTACTCAAACAGCTCGTTTGAGTAAAGTCATAAAAGAGAACTGTATTTAATACAGTTAAGCCATCAAGATAACTTCAGTCTTTATCCGACTATTTTAATCTACATTGCCGTATGACGACAACCTGCTCACCACTCATTACGACATATCAACCAAGGCTACCACCAATCGTCTAGCAGCGATTGATGGTAGCCTTGGTTGAAATGTCTTTTTTAGACCAACCTTTGAGCAGTGCATGAATAGATCCCAAAGGGATAATATATCTTCAATATTATCCATCTCGGATAATATTGGCAGAAGATTGTCAAGCTAGACAATCTTCCTATTGACGCCGTTTGGTGTCAATACCATGTAACGGGCTACCCCGTTACAAGGTCGCTATTTGGAATTGAGCCATCAGAAACGGAGAATTAAAATGCATTTTTTAGAAGAAAATTCTTGAGTTTGTGATTGCAGCGGGAGGATTTTTGTCGCAATTTAAAAGCACAGCAAGGTAGATGAGTCAGGCACCGCTCGTTGCTTAAATTTAGTCAGTTGCTACTGGACGATTGATTGTCTGACCGGTCCCAAATCACCGGACCTGTTCCATCTCGCCAGTCATAATTGTAAATGAGATACAGATGTGTCATGAGAACATACGTTCATCCACTGCCGTGATGAAACCGGAAAAACATGAGCCATTATGTGTTGTGCTGCACATCAGACTGACAATTCAATTCGTGATGTCAAAATGAACATTTCGTACGCCTACATTTTCTCCTCGGGTACGTTCAGTAAGAACAAATCCATCGCGGTCAAGAAGACCAAGAAGTGGTTCCAATCCGGGTTCTACCATGTCACGGGCCTGTTCTTTCTCTTTCAAACATCCCTCTTGCGGTAGACCCGCTGCTGCCACTTTTTCTTCTTTTGAAGCGTCTTACCTGTCGGTCCGCCTTCTCCTTCGCCCTGAGCAGACGCCGCAACTATTTCAACCTCCATAAACCCGATACATTCAGTAGCGACTTGCTCTGTCTCCGGTTTCTTCTTTCCACGAAACTTCTTTTTGCCGAGTTCATTCGCGCGGCGCCTGTTGCTAGGCTTCGTCGTTGTTACAGACTGGGCTTGCTCTGAAGCCCCATCTTGCTGCTGCTGCTTCTTGCGACGACTGCCCTCTTTTTTTACAACAGTAACTTGTGGACCACTCTGCAGCTTTAAACGAAGAACACGTCGATGGGTATTCCTGTCTGCTGTCTTCTTGTCAACCTGCCCGCCCCTATCACCTGCACCGCCATAGTCGTCGCCTTCATGTCTACCATTTATCAAGCACGTGCTTGTTGCATGCTTGGGCGATAGACACTGACGACAGGGCGGCGTAGCATATAAGGCCTGGTGATGAAGCCATACGCGGCCCCCACGACCATCTACCGACTCCCAATCTATTCGAGTTGTACCGGATAGCTTGCGAGGATACCTTTTACCATGCGTCTGCAGCTCAACTTCCCACCGCTTCCTCGTGTATCCCGCATCGTTATCATCACCGGCTGTAGCATCGAAAGTTGTCGCTTTTACCACCTTGGCAACGCTGACCGATGCCTGAAAATCTTTGAACAACAGCTCAATCATTTCCTTTGTCAACCCTTCGTCAGCGCTTTCTAACGACAACGAGAACGAACGCTTGTCCTCATCTGCTTGCTGCAGACGTCGGTCGCCCTGTACCCTGTATGCTGGTGTAGCAACTCCATTCTTTTGCTTTGCTTTCCCGGCATCACTCACTTCTTCGACAGATTTTTCGATAGCACAGACCTCGTCGATGAAACTTCCACCTTGGACGAGTATTCTGTGTGCACGGCGGAGCTCACAAATAATTTTCTCCTGTCCCTTGAATTGCAAAACGCATCCTAAATCACGTCCAGTCTCCAGAGGATCCTGAATACTCAAACGCCATGTCTTAGCCTTACGACTGCCCCAGTGTTGAAGTTTTAGCACAGGTGTCTCTGGTGCTCGCACAGTCACGACACGCTTCGCAAAATCGAATTGTTTGACGTAAAATTCAAAAAATCCAACCAGCAGACGTGCCACCGACATTTCGGAAATACCACCTGATGACGTGAGCTGATGGTAGGCTTGAGCAATATCGCGTTCCTTGCAAAAAGCGATGTTGACATCATTAACGTAGACTGGCTCAACGTGTGCATACTCCAAAAGCTTCGGATCTTGCAGATTCGGAAGCACGTGAACCACTTGCAAGTAAAATATGGTCAATAGCACGAACGAATAGGAGCTAAGAAACCCCATCGACGCGTCACTAATACCTCGCTGCTTGACCCAGTGCTTCACAGCGAGCCCCAGAGCGCGCGCACGATCGTCGAAAGAGGCATACGCACGCAAAAGAGGCGTGTTGTGCGTAGCCAACACATTTCCAAAGCACAGGTCGCACTCATAATCACAACCACTGCGTGTGTGCAAGAAGCGAATGATAGGAACGCGGGCGCCAACTATCACTTGGCGCACCTCGCACTTAACAACACGTTGTAGGATTTCACGTATGCGATAAAGGTCGCTAGTGCAACGTTTGCTGGCAGCAATGGTCGCTTGCAGGTGTGCACTCATACCCTCGTTTGTCAGGTGGCTTTCAGGTAGCTTTGAGAGTTCAGCCAGGATGGCATTGCGGAGCAGCCGCATTTGGTCGTAGAAAAACTCCAGATGATACTGCTGCTTAGCCAGCTTATCACCATTCACGCCCGATCGGTCCAGTGTGTTCAGTGCTTGTGTGAGCTTCTCGATGCTCTTTCGTACTAATGCACCTGTATCTGACAACTGCCTGGCAGCTCCAGCATCACTTCGGACATGTCCATTCTCGCCAGATTTTCCGTCAATCAAGCGCTGCAGCTCACGCTTTCCAACAACTGCTTCTGATGGATTGACACATTCGTCGGTGCTGTGACCATTAGAAAGGAGACATATATCCAGATCCGATCTCTTAGAGCCGTACTGAGTCAACGAGCTACCGTACAGGATCACCTCGCAATGTCGCCACTGGCTCACTTCCCGTCGAAGGACTGCCTGAATATCCCGAGCCACTTGCAAACGGCGCTCCTCCTCTTGCGGATCAATGCTCGATGATTCCACGATTTGCTGTAGCTCCAATGACCATGTCTTTTCAACCTCTGACGGTGCCGCTGTCACGGAAGCTGTTGCTAGCGTCGGGATTTGCGCTGACTCCACCAAGAACGTCAGAAATGACTCGACTTGCTCACAAGCGGTTTCTTCTGCCGTTTTTGTCGGTTTCTTGCGCACCCGCATCTTCTCTTGACGCTTCTTTCGCTTTTGTTTTGTAACGTTCGTATCACCTGCATTTATTTCGGTGCAGGCTTCACGCACACTCCCTGTCGTCACGTCTGTTTCTATTTTATCCTTCTTCCTCAAGAGATCGATCCAACGTCTCAGTAGCACCTCATCTTCCCTTGTCGCTCTACTCAGTATCAGTTCCGTCGCACTTTCCACCACTTCCGTCACAACAGTCCTCTCAAAACTTCCTCTTCTCTTTGTATTGGACTTGTCCGCTGCTTCCTGCTGCTTCATCAGCTCCAACCTCGAGACTCTCAGCACGTCTCCGACCTGCTCCACAATCTCTTCCACAGACCAAAAAGCCTCTTCAACATCACTCTTGTGCTCTAGAGCTTCTGCCTTCCCATTAACTTCCTGTCTAGAGCTTCGAGAGAGCTCCTGACGTAATCTACACTGAACATGATACAGCGCAAACATCCGCTTCAAGACGTCCACGGACTGCGGCGTCATGGCGTCCCCCACACCATTACAGCGACCCAAGAGCCAGTGCGCAAAGAACAGATCGCCCTCTCCCGCTTTGTACCACAGAGCGTCATGGTAGTCGTCGACAATGGCGGCAGAGTCCGCGGCATCAATAACGAGCTTCGACGTCTTTTTTGAACGGACTTTGCGGGACTTCAGCTTGCCCTGAAGAGGTGCGGCCTTCGACTTCGGTTTCGGTGAGATCTTCTTCTTGTACTGAGCGTGACGCTGAGGCGGAGGCGGTTGTACTGAAGCCGTAGTTGCCGACACGGGCGCAGCCATCGAGCCAAGGCGATAAGATCGGAAGTGCGCCACGTCCGGTCCCACGATTGGTATCGAGCGCGCGAAGTTTTAGCCAATCACTGGGGAGAAGCTGCTGGTACAAAACCCGGCTGTTTTTGTGTCGGATAGCGGTGGATAAAAAAGGAGCATTTTTGAGTGGACACAGAATCAGATGCCTCGAACAGAAAGAGCCCTTTTGCCTCCAAGTTGAAGATGATGTGATAAAGCGCGTCGATTGTTCGGGAGGCGTTTTATTTTGTCAATCCAATGCTGGCGTGCTCTATATGGAGTGTAACACCCGATGCTCGCGCAAACTCAAGCACGAAAAGACATGGTAGTCGCGATAAGAAGAGGACTGGCTTCTCCTTGCTGATTCCTCATTCGATCGGAACGTTCCTAGTCGGTCAAAAAATACGCCTGTCCAAGGTCTCGCTCGGTCGCTCGAAAAAAATGCGTCTTTTGTAACGTGCACAAAAGTGCGTATAAAACGTTGTAAGCACAGCAGCCCATTTCATTTTACCCAGTTTGCGAAAACCCAAAACATTGCGACGGTTTTTCGCAGCTATTCCCACCTGGGTCGACTCAGATCGTACTTAGTGCGAACACAGGTGCACGTCCGTAGCTCTTCGGCGTTTCGCACCAATAAGACGTCGCGCCTTCGGCCATAGAAAACAAACAACAGCCATTCCCATAGTAGCGCCGCCGCCTGCGACTTGAGCCACGACCAGCAGCGCTGGCGTCCATCGAGCGACCTTATCGAGCCTCAAGGTGCGTCGACGAGCCACTTTGTACCCAAGAGCCGCTTCGTCCGTGTCTTCCGCTCGCTATGCTGGCCACGAAGCGCCCCCGTCGCGCTGTTTCGACCGAAGACTCGCTGGACCCGCGCGTGATGACGGAGCGACAGCAGCTGGCCTTTCTGCTGCGTGCAACTGCACCGTCTGACGCGTCAGAGAGATCAAGTATCTCGAGCAGCTCGGATTGTTCCAGTGAGGACGAGGACGAGGAGGACGAAGCGCCACGTCGATCACGTGCCGTTAAGCGCGGCAAAGCGCGTACGAATTGTACGTTGATGAGCGAGTGGATAGTGTTTTTTTCTGGTGTATTGACGGCTTTTGCTTGCAATTTGGGGAAGTGTTGACGACGTATGATGTTGTTTGCTTGTGGTTGTTTCTGTGCTGCCTGTTGTAGATGTGAGTGGGACGACGGAGAAGCCGTTCCCAGAAGCTCTCCCAGTGATTTATTGTGGTCGTGGTCGACCGCCGAAGAACTCAATTAAGCTGCCAAGGGATACCTTGCATCCGTATGCTCCTCGATCAGCAAGAATATCGCCGAGGAGTCGGTGTACCCCATCCGCAGATGCAGAGGTGGCTGCTGCTGTTGCTGCGAGGCTAAGAGCGGAGAAGATGGCAGTGTGTCGAGCGCTCAGGGCAGAGAGGAAGGACAGGGACGTTCATGTGAAGCAGCAAAAGACCAGTCCGTCGAGCGCCAGCGATGTAGCCATGTTGAATAGTGCAGCTGGAACGCCGTTTTGTGCGCTGTGCTGCGACCTGGAGCCATTCTGCGATGCGCCGCTTTTCCTGTGTCCGGCGTGCGATCAGAAGTACCCGACGCAGCAAACACTTGGTCGTGTCTGCATGACATAGCAGGGCGAGAAAACGATGAAAAAATGATGAAAAGAAAAGCGATGAAGCGAGCAGAAACAGTGGAGGGAGTAATGGAAGATAATGCGATGTCAGGTGAAGAAGTGCAAATGGTGCATTGCCAGGAGAAACGATCGGCATGTCTTGTTGTAGGCGTGTGACGGATTCGATATGAATGAATGGATGAAAGCCTGTCAATCCTTTGCTGCTACATCATTAATCGGCAATCATCAGCTTTTGCAGAGGCAGCTGCCTCATCTACCAACGTTGGTGCCAGCTGCCACCATATATGAACGAAATCATGTGCTGCGAAGCACATGTGTGTGTGTGTGTGTTACTTCGACGTGTACATGAGTAGTATATGTTACTTCGGGCCGACCCTCACTCACTCAATCTATTACTTGCGGAACCACGACGCTGGCGCACGACTTATGTCATGATCACCATGTACGTCAGGAGGAGCAAGATAAGCACCAGCACAACAATAATGACAAAAGTTTTGACGCCGCCCGATTGTTTGACGAGTTCCTGTGTCTGTTTCGACACGATCGCCAGCGTCTGCTTGGCTCGGTCCGTGTCATCACTCAAATCATCCAGCATTCTGTCCACAGCAACAACAACAACAACAAGACAACAACAAGAAACAACAGAGTTAACATAGCAGAGCTCGCCGACACACTAAATGCAGCCCTCCTCCCTCCCTCTCTCACTCACTTGTTCTGTGTATCCAGCTCTGTACTGATATTAAGACTCATATCTCCCAGTCGCCTCACAGCCAAGTGCAGCTCGTCTAGATTCTCGTCCTGTTTCTGGCGCTCCACTTCCTGTGCACGTCGGTGGTCGGCCACGTCGTCGTCGTCGTCCTGATCCTTCGGCTTCCTCAATACACAAAACCAAACCGGTGTCAGCAGTCAGTCCGCGATTACAACCACATACAAGAGACGGGAATGAATGTCTATAAGGCGCTAAGTACCTCATTGTCCAGCTTGGTGTACGACGGGTTCTTTCCAGGAGGCATGCTCCCGACTTGCGCCTACTCACTCGTGTGTGTTATTTGTGTCTTTTGTGCGTAAAGTAGTTTTAAAATTGGGTTTTAACACTGACCACGTTTGTTTACATATGATACACACACACACACCCTCGAGAACATCATACGAAGGCGAGTGTTAACTCCAAGTGACAAAAGCCGAGAGCTCGTCCCACGAGAGCTCCGGACGAAAACGAAATTGCTACAGTTACAAACCTCCTGTGCGCACATCAACTCTCTGCTCGATACCTTCTCGTTGGCGTCACTTAAAGTAGACGTCATGCGTCAACAAAGCGGTAAAAGCTGGAGCACTTTGTCGTCCTCTCCTTCACGGTCTTAGCGACATCATCACATTGCGTTCGGGTCCATTCACTAAGTGATCACCACACGCAAGCTCTCCGCCATTCGTCCTTGCCAGATCTTCCTCGAACGTTGTTCACGTTGTGCAGACGCGACGACCTAAAGCTCATTGCGTCGGATACTTCTGGTTGCACGAGGGACAGAGAAATAGCACGTCCGAGAACGACGCCTCATAAGCCGTCTCGTAGTCGCAGCACAGCGCACAGCGCGGTTCTCGGTTCTCAAAAGACGGTGCTCCTTTATTCCACCGCGGTACATCATGGTCCGATCCAGACACCTCGACCGGCTCGTCATATCTCAACTTGTCCTCCTGAGCCATTCTTTGCTGCTTCAAATCCACTGCACTTGGTCTCTTCTTATACTGGCGCGTGAGCGACATCCGTCGGTGCTTCTTCCTAGGACACAACGACCGTACAGCCAGCCGCGTCTTTTGCCTTCTCTTTGGTCACTTGGGATGCTTCGTGTGACGTTGTCCGCAGTAGAAACGTCAGCTGCTGACGCTCCGTCATGAGACTTGGATCCACACGCGATAGCTGATCTTCCTCTTTCGCAAGTACCTCAACTTCCGATCCGCGTCGTCGCTGGATCATACGTGTAGCCATTTCTTCTCCCTCCGTACGTTTACCCGCCTACCAAAGTTGCTGTGCGAGGGACTCTAAGGCATCCACACGCACTGATCCCTGCCTGCCGGTTGTTGTTGTCGCTTCTCTCTTTTCCAAAGTGTGGACAGCTCCATCGCGATGGCCTCGGTCTGCATCAATTACAGGTCTACGATTGCCACTTCAACAAGGAAGGACTTTGAGCTCCAGACGCTATTCCCCTCGACTGATCCATCGATCGATCGATCGATCTTCAGCATCCTTTTGCTGCTTGTACTAGTGCGAGCTGCACAGTTTGGAGTGTGAGTTCGTCCTCCTCCTTTCTCCTGGTGTCCTCCTCATCATTGCGAGCACTTCGACACGGGGGTTGACGAAATTCATCTTCCTGTCTCCATGCCACTTGATACCGGTGCGAATGCTCTCTCCTGCACGCTCAATCTTTGCTAGAATGCATTCTCAAGTGCCGTCAAACTGGTCTGGTGCATAGCGCTTGGTTACGGGCAGCGATCCAGAAGCCTTCTGAATGTATCTGGCACCAGCTCGCTCTGGCCATAGCCAATCGTCTCGTTCACGCTTCTTGTTACTCGTTAGTGGGTTGGGACCTGGACTATCCGTAGGTCGGCAACGATTTGCGCCGTTGCCCGTAGCTGCTTCTTCCTTGTTTCTTCGAGCCAATCGAGCAGCAACGGGTGGCCCAAGGAACGTGAGCACTGTTCCCTGGACCGAACTGAACGACAACAAACTTCCAGTTTAGACGGGGTGGTCGGCAGGACTAATCCACATACTGTAGTGCTTTCGTCCGCTGATCGATGTAAAGACGTTACAACACCAACCTTCTCGCCTTGCATGTACCATGGGCTGCGATTGAAAAATGGATCCGACGCTGTTACTGACTGCGTCTCCACGACATGGCTTGTTACCTCCCCAAGGTGCAGCTTCACTTTACCCTATCGCAACGCAGCTCCAAGTCCCCAACTTTGCGGACGCTCACACCGTCCTTACCACTTGCATCAACCTGCATCAAGACTCAAAAGGGATGCAACGTAACGTCAGTCTAGTCGATCAATTGGTCGTCCGTCCTACACGCTTCAGCCGAGGTTGACACGAGGGGCAGTTGCAGCTGGAGACAGAAAGTTCAGCCGTCCCTATCGGTAAAGGTGTCCCACTTGCGCTACATTTGCAGCTCGCAAACGTCGATGGCCATTTGACATCCCACTACCATTGAATCATCCTTACACCTTCTTAAATTCCACCACTCTCAACTGTTGAAAATGCGCGTATAGAGCTGATCGTGCATGGCCTGTACAAGGTCCAATATCGGTGCCGACGAGTACGACTCTTCCACCTCGCGGTTCTTCTTGTCCAGAAACACCTTCTCCAGCAACGGCGTCACTTCAAACTGCAGCCTCGCCGCTTCCAAAGGTCCAACGAGATTCAATCTCGTGGCTGCACTCAGTACATCGCGCGTGGACACGTACAGATACATGCGTTGCGTCGACTCGACGTCCACATCCAGCAAAGCACAGACCACACCAAAGAGAACAGCGTGGTGAACACCCTCTTGCTGTTGTTTCTTCACCGCTTTACGGATCTCCAGCAGCAAATCCATGCGTGGAAAAGTAGGCGCATACGCTGATACCGCCAGTCTCAGCAGAGCTGAGCCCTGGGCAAACGAGGCTTTGCGTGCAACGTGGTTCGAATAGAGCGCAGTGGCGCGACTATTGAGACGGAGAACAGAGTCGACGAAGTCAGTGACAGATGCGACGATCTGATGCGAAGAAAACACCAGCGGCAGCGCAAAGTCGGCCGTCTGATGCAGCGAGGACGAGACGAACGCACGTAGCGATACCGCGTCCTGCACAAGTCCCTCCTGCGCTGCAGCTTCAAGTCCTAGAGAGTGCGCAAAGCCTCCCGTTGGATACAGCGAGTCGACCATTTGCCACAGTGCCCAGTCTCCACTTGTAGGTGGAGAAGCAGCAGACAGAGCTCCGGTGGTTTTCATGAGAAGATCCGACAAGATCCGAAGATGTGCTAACGGGGCGGTGCTAGAATGGGCTACGTCAGTCAGTCTCCTATTGCACGACGATGATCTCGATCTTAGCTAGCGTAGGATGATGGGAAAAAGCTTGTGTATTTGAGCCGTTGCTGTAGCAGCAACAGTCGAGAGTTTAGAGGATTCGTAGGACTTGAGGTAGTTCTGTTCTTGTACTACGAGAATGTGGATCTACCACCTGGATGGGGCTCTTTGTGATGTATAAATGTGCACCGCGATTTCGATACGAGGATGATCTGGACGCTCTGTAATCGTTGCAGGATGCTGAGTGAGCTGTCCTCGTCTGTCAAGTCTCACATAGCACAAGATCACGATCATAAGCGCCTGTACATCTGCTGTGGCAACGCAAACATTGGTCTGAGCCAGGCTCACGTTGCCTTGAGCTGCGGCAGGATGCTTGAAGACGAATCTGTGTAAATGACCTGATATCAGAGTCGCGAGATGTCAGGTTCAGGAGCAGGAACGGTTCGGCGTGTCGGTGCGAGGGCAGGGAACTGTCGTGCGTCGTCATATAGGCGTCTCGGCTGTACTCAAGTGCACGTCACCAGTCACGTCTTACTTGATAACCAAGGTCATGTCACCCTGTCACGTCTTATTTGATGTTGCAGTAACGGATGGAGACGAGGCCGTCGGCACGAACTGGCCATGTTACCACGGGAAAGAAGTCCTCGTAGTAATGGGAGGAAGTGCGAAAAGGTCAACGTGTCCTGTGAAGGGGTTACACATCGTAGGGTTTTCGGTACCCTGTGTCTTGGACACATGGGCTGGTATGCCACTGAAAGAGATATAACATATCTTTTCGGTTTACAGGGGCTGACGGGTGTCAGCCACAGGATAGGAAAGAGCTTGAAAATACTAATTTAGGACATGAGTGCCTAGATTAGGTAGCATTAGAATTAAGATACTTTATAGAATTAAAGATTACCTTTTGATCTTGTCTAAGACACGTGCCTTGCGAGGCGTCTCTGATCGTAGATCGTTAAGAGTTAGCAACATCTTCCTGAGGTAGCAATTTTTGAGCACTAAGTGCTGTAGATTCACTGAATCGGTCGGTCCGCTGGAACAAGGACCATAAGCTTTACGCTTGTAGACTCGTAGAGTCTAGTTATTTGGAGCTAACATCGCTCTTCATGCACTAAGTCTTCCTCTGACTTAACAAGCTGTGTAATTTCGCTACACAATTGATTGGATGCTCTATATCTGTGGAGTGAAACAATACGATTCAACATACCATGTGCAAATGGTCCTGTCCTTAGAGATCTTCCCCGAATAGACGACCCGTTTGCTGCGCAGAATCATGGAAAGAATTCTTTTAAACCAGCAAGAAGTACCACTTCAACGCATGGACAAGTAGGGTATCACAAAACAGACTATAAGTTCGAAAAGGATGAAGTGTCGATGATCGAAGATGTACAAGAGACGAGCAAACCAGATTCAAGATCAACACACATTGTGACAAAACAATCTAACAGACAATGAACGGATCGTTTTGGGATGCTGCCATGGTTCCATTTGATTCGACCCAAAGCTGAATCATCTCAAGCACTAGTATCAATGGGTATTGCGATGATAATCACAATTACTTAAAGCGTGTCACGAACATGGGACGAAGCGACTGCGTATTAAACATGAGCTAGCATGTACAGCATTTGTAACCCCGACGTATTTGTGATTTTTAAGGCTCTCAGATCACCGCAATGTGATGATTGGAACAAGGATTTCACCCGAACTAAAGGCATTGCAAAATAAGAATACCTGTACAATTGAGTCACAAGGTCCAAGAGAAAATGTGATCGGGGCCAAGTTCGTTTTTGTGATCAAACTTTAAATTTGGTGATATCGAGCGTTTTAAGGCACGACTTGTAGCACCTGGCTACAGGCAGACTTTTGGCGTGGATTATGTGGATACACATTCTCCAGTGGCGAGCCTCAATCCAATTCGAGTATTTTCGGTGGTGTGTTGTTAAAAGAGGACATTTATCCATAAGTATGACGTCGACACTGCACTCCCTAACGAAGTTTTTAGAAGAAGAGACATGCGTATACCCTCCATTGGGTATACAAGCGGGTCGCGATAATGTGCCAAAATTAAACCGCAGCCTATATGGGATTAAGCGTGCGGCGGTGACATGGTTCAAGACAATCTATTGTGTTTTCGTGGAAGTAGGATTTCGATCATTAGTGGCAGACTCATGCATATTTGTCAAGCACACTAAAGGATCTTGTATCTCCGTGGCATTATATGTGTTTAGTCTTCTTATCGGAGCTGAATTAGTGATAGCGATTGAAGCTGTGGTAGATCAACATCAGCAAGCGCATGGTGTTATTTTAATAATAGCGGCGGCAGCGGCATCTATATCTGGATTCGTGCTGGGACTAACTACGACAGATTTGTTGTTTAGACCGCATGTGACCGGCACGTAGGGCTGTCAGCAAATGTGTAGTGTTGGCAGTGGTAAATTGAATACTGTATTTTGTACTGGAGTGTTAAACCTGCGCCATAGTCTCCCGTTGTCTTGCCTATCATCCGTGCTAGATATATTGATTGCCAACCGTTCCTTACGCTGCATCAACTATCAACGGTCACGCACACATACCGATCATCCGGGACAATCCAGATGCTTTTGTAGAAAATTTCATGTGACTGTAGATAGTGAAAGCGTACCTCATGATCAACATGTCCATCTTCAACACTCCTCCTCGCAGTCACATCGCAGCTATACCAACTAGTGCAAACCTGCTAGCGACCGCAACTTTTCGACCTCGTGCTGGTCAATTGCCTTGGTCAACAAGTCCGCAAGGATGAGCTCGGACTGAACGCAGCACGTGTTTGGAATCTGCATGACTTTTCTTTGACAATGCCGAAATCAAAAGTAATCTTCAGTCCAATCTAAGGACCCAAAGTGTCTCCTCTATCCTGATTATTTCTCCTGTCTGTAGTTTCATACGCACAGTAAATATCCTTGATCGTCCACCTTGTTTTCGTCCGCAATGGTGATAATTATCGATAATTCAGTGATTCTGTCTCTGAGAACTCATCTTTGTTAGGACACATGTGCTGCTGGCCTCCCTCACTATCTAATAACCACCCAGCTGACGTCCGTCTTGACGCAGTAAATGCTCTTGTTTCCTTGGATCTCATCTTGCTTTTTTGATCAGCCTCGCATCCTGATGCTTGTGACTATGTCTGTTACACAGGTAATATATTCCTGCAAACTTGCCATCTCTTTGACCAGTACTTTATCGTCTTGCAAATCGTCGAGGATTATTCGTATACTTCAGCGTACGTGTTGTCTTCAGAGCAACTTCATGGTGCTCCGTTCTTACCATCCCATCGTGTTCTCGTCTCAGGATATCCTTCGAACGAAACAGTCCTATTCCAGGCATGTTCTCGATAATCTTTACAATTGGGTCATAGTCTCTTGCTTGACTACCCAAAAGTTTCATCAAGTTCTCATCTGGTGAGTTCTCTTGACCAACGGCCTGCATAGTCATGCACATCTCGTCGAATCGCAGGAAGTGATCCGTTATGCTTCCTCCCTTGGCCAACTTGAGCTTATATAATTGCCGTCGTAGCTGCACACGATTTCGCATACTTTGTCGCAGCAAAAAATTGATGATTATGCCCCATGCCCCTGCAGTCGATTGATCTAGGCGCACCATCGACTGCAGGTTTGTGCTGACCATCTTTGTCACGATCGCGAAGGCCTTCATGTCGTTGACTTTCCAAGTTATTGCAGATGCGTCTCCTTCGTATGAGGCCTTCATAGCATTTAGATGCTCCAGCAACCCTTTCTTTGCCAGCCTCATTCTCGCGTTGAACTCCCACACGAAGTAGTTGTGTTCGCGCAGAATGTCATTTGCGTCGAACGCTTTAAGCTCATGACCTTTTGTGCTATGAGGTTGGTCAAGAGATCCGTAATCTAATGCAACAAGAAGAGGATGAAATCAAAAGTGACTTAATGTTAGCTAGGTCCTTAGTTCGACGAAACTACCTCGAAGCAAATTCATATCAATGCTACAAAATCACCGACCATAATGACGTGTCGATCACCGTCGTGACACAGTGTGACGTGGTAGCCCGTTACATGAAATTGACACCAAACGATGTCAATTGGAATATTGTCTAGCATGACAATATTCGGCCGATATTATCCGGGGTGGATAATATCGAAGGAATATTATCCTCTTTTGAATAATGTTCATCCGCCGCTCCAAAATTGGTCGATATAAGACATATCAACCATAGATTGCCACCAATCGCTACTAGGCGCGCGCAATGAATGGTGAGCAGGCTGTCGTCATACGACGGCGTAGTTACTATAGTTAGATAAAGATAAAAGTTATATTGATAGCTTAACTATATTAAATACAGTTCTTTACCTTTACTTGACCGAGTCGTTCAAGTAGATTAGCTTCCTCTGCACGTACTAGTGAACGTAAAGTTTCGTGGCACCCCACACAAAGGGTGCCCCGTTACATCTGGTAGCACTTCGTAGTCTGTCCAACGACTACTCGCTCTTTATCCAACATGAACGTGTTGGACGTAGAAGACGACATCTTTCACGTCACACGTGAAGGCTACTCCCATCTGAGTGACTCAGAATGGGAGGTAGTCGGCCGCATGAGTGTGCTCATGGGCGAACCCGCCATCAGTGGCACGTTGTAGTCTCTAAGCAGATACCAGCAACATAATGCTATAAACAAGTTCCTACGAGGGGATCTTGCCGTCGAACGACAGAAGATAGCCTTGCTACAACAGCAAGGCTCTCATCAGTCGATGGGCGGGCCGACGCACATGCGTCAATCCGAAACCTTGCAGATTGATATCTTAAGGTACAAGGGAGCCGATGAAGATTTTCTTTGAGATGGTTCGTCAAGTTAGACGATGCATCAGGGCCCGTCACATCAAGGGTGACGAGATGCAAGTCGCCTTCGCCCTGTCAAATTTGACGGGACGGGCAAAGACTTGGGCTTTAGGGCTCAAGATTCACGACCCAAACGTGTTGGAGTCGTTGGAGATCTTGAAGTCTCGGCTTAAAGAGAGGTTTGAGCCGCCGAGAGCCGAGTTCAGAGCACGCTCTGCACTCTTGAGGCTAAAGAAAGGTAAGCGTGACGTGCACGCTTACGCACAGCACCTGCGCTACCTTGCGAGTAGAGTCACACAAAACCCTGTTGATGAGCACACGCTCATCAACGTGTTCATCTACGGCCTTGTGGATGGGCCGGTGAAGACCTACATGTTCCGAGAGGACTTCCATACGCTGGAAGGGGCGACAGCGTATGCGAAAGCCTTCAGCCTGAGACAGTCTCAGGCTAACTCGTCCAACTATCGTCCGACGAGACGACAGGAAACCGGAGGTCCCGAACCAATGGCCCTCTGTTATATAGAGAGCGATAATTCTCGCTCTCTGAGCACAATAGAACGGCAAGATGCCATCTCTTTCAGAAGATTGAGCACTACGATCATGAGTGTAGTGTCCCGAGCACTGCAACACGTCCAAAAAAAGACAGGACGTGATGACCGCCGTTGGCCAAGGAAGGGTCCGAGGCGTGGGTCCGACCATGTCGCCAAGCCGCGACAGCGAGTCGGACCATCTAAACAACGGACAGGGTCAGTAGGGGCGGAGCACTCTCCTGATCTTGCAACGTCAAGAGAATTTGCAGGACACTTGACGAAGATTGCTCCCAACACGCAGTCTCTGTGTTTTACTGCCCCTAGTGATGAGGAGTCTCTCATCACTTTGAAGATCGAGGTGACAAGTGGAATGTCACTTTGCGCCCTGGTTGAATGTGGGGCGCCAAACATTTTTATTCGACGCCAGTCGCTAGAAGATAGTAGACTCAACTATGTTGAGCTGGAGATTCCTCCAACGAGGATAACGGTATGAATCGATACAGACGCATCCGTAACATTAAACAAACGTGTAATGGGAATCCACTACACGCTAGAAGGAAATCAGTACGATGATGCTTTCCTTTTAGCGTGTAGTGCACCGAAGGTTCACCACTTGAAGAGATCGAGCGGACTGGAACACGGATGCACACCAAGAAAGGTGCATCCGAGAAGATAGATCATTGTTGTTCAGGATGAACAACACGTTGAAGCGAGATCGATTAAAAGAGAGTCGGTCGAAGAGCAAGCCTAAATGACTGAAAGAGAGTCGATAGAAGAAGACGTACCTGTGGTAGTACACCCACAGTCAATACACGTATTGAAAGAAAGCTTTAGCATTCCTGAGCGTGATATCACTCGATAGAGTCATGTTGAGGGTGTGGATCCCCAACCACCTGCGGATGTGTTTTCCCAGGAAATCACCGAGGCAGTGAATGTTTTGGTGAATGACAGATCTAGTGTAGGCACTTATACACTTGATCTGGTTAAACCTCCGAAGTCAGCCTCGGAGGTGTTTAAGTTGCCAACGCTATAATCTAAAAGATTCTTGTAAGATCTGCGTAGTGACAGGATCAAGCAGATCTGCGTACCCGTCACAGAGGACGAGTACGTCGCCGATATTCGGTCGGCACAAGTGTTTGCTGAGAACGAACGGGTTCTCAGTAGCTCATCTATGGACGAGAGTGTCCTCGATGAGAAGACCCAGATTGATCGATACACGTCTCAATCTTGGGAGTCTTAAAGACAAATCCTTCGTATAAAGATTTGGTTGTATTTAGGGATGTTTTTCCTGAAACTGTTCCGTGCTAGCTGCCTAAGGACAAAGGCACTCGGCATGAGATCGAACTGAAACCCGGTTCGAAGTACTGCGTCATGAAGCAGTAACGACTGCCTCGTGAACGGGTCACAGCGATCGACAAATTACTTGCCGGTCGATTAGCGGCTGGTCATGTGAAGAAATCAACATCCTTACAAATCTTTCCGACCTTCTGTGTGCGAAAGGGCACAGAAGGGTGACGGATAGTGCACGCAACGGTACCGGCTTTAAAGCCGATACCGAGGAAACGCGTCATCATAGATGATATGGCAAAAAGTACCATCTTTTTGTCCATAGATCTGATGGATGGATTTTATCAGATCCTCATGCTTGAACGGGACATCCCTTATACAGCAGTGAGCACCCCCAGCGGTATGCTCTGGGAGTGGCTAGTGATGCCACAGGGGCTACGTGACTCCCCCCGCAACGTTTAACAGATGTTTTACGAACCTGTTGCGATCGGTGCGCGATTTTGCACCGAGTTACTTCGACGATGACTTCGTCCATAGCCAAGCTTCATAGAATCCACGTTCAAAAAGTTCTTACACTTTTGCGTGAGCAAGAGTTCTTTCGAACCTCAAGAAGTGTATATTCGCATCGGATGAGATACCGCTTCTTGGCTGCATCGTGGGTAAACATGGTTTAAGCCCTGAACCGGAAAAGGTCAAGGCGATAAGCGACTGGCCTGTGCCAGTCGACGTCAAGGGACTTCGAAATTTCCTTGGCTTGGCGGCGTACTTGCACAAGTACTCGCGCAACAACGCCGAGATGACCGTACATCTCTCTCGTCTGCTAAAGAAAAACGAGAGGTGGTCATGGAGTGCTGAGTGTCAGCACCTCTTTGAAGGTATCAAGATAAGCTTGATACAATAGCCCGTGTTGGCGATTGCAGAAAAGGACAAACCATTTCATGTGGTCTGTGACTCCAGCGATTTTGCAATCGGCTGCGCGTTAATGCATTACGACTCAGACGGCTTGAGCGCGTCGTCTGTTATCAATAGCGTCAGCTGCAAGCAGCTGAGCAAAATTGGTGCATGACAAGGAACTCCTTGCCATGAAATACTCACTGGCTAAGTTTCGATTATATCTCTTAGGAGATAGACCCTTCATCGTTAATACCGATCATGCGTCGTTACGCACGGCCATTATAGTCCACACCTGTCGCAACGAATGGCGAGGTGGCTGTATTTCTTCGCGGAGTACAACTTCTCCGTCGAGTATAAACCATGACGACTCAATGTCGTCGCTGATGCGCTTTCGCGTCGGCCCGATTTCGAGCCGACTACTCAACCCAACAGTAGGGGTGATACCACTGTCACGGCACTAACAGTGAGTGTTCCGTCGTCGAATCTGATCGACGACGTGCGAAGAGCATCCGCAGAAGATAAGTCTCTTCTGCGATTTATGGATTATGTAGCTAATCCATGCAGTCAAGCTCGAAAAGCTTGACGTCTCAATACCGCTCTTCAACCGAACGGTATTCTGTTCGTGATGGACTGCTGTACTATACAGCAGTCAACGGCGACACACCTCGTGTCGTCGTTCCGGCTCATAATTATTTGCGATTGCGCATCATGTACGAGTGTCACGATGCCTTAACAAGTGGGCATCGCGGTAAAGACTTACCTCATGGTGATTCGCGACTTCTACTGGCCCCGCCAGTATGAGTTTGTGCGGAAATACATTCGCGCTTGCGAAGTTTGTCAATGGGTGAAGCCTAGTCCTTTATCCTGCGCACCCTTACAGCCTCTTCCGATTCCGGCAGAGTGTTGGCAGTCTGTATCGATGGACTTCGTCTTCGGGTTTCCCAAAGAGGTTCACAAGATTACTGGTATTCTTGTGTTTGTTGATCGGTTCAGCAAGATGGTACATCTTGTTGCCGTACCGGAGTCAATCACAGCCAGACTTGTGCGCGTGTCTTCATCTATACTATCTTCCGACTTCACGGGTTACCCCGTTACCTCGTGTCCGATAGGGATCCTTGCTTCACAGCGTAGCTCTGGCATTTGTATTCCGTTCACTTGGAACACGTTTGACGACGTCAACGTCTGACCATACGAAACAGATGGTCAAACGGAACGCGTCAACCACGTTCTCGAAGAGATACGTCAAGGGTATGTCCACTCGTTTACGAGCTAGAGTGAGTTCTTGCCGATGACGGAATTCGCCATCAACAACTCGGTGCATGCGTCGACAACGCATACACCGTACTTCGTGAATGGCCTACGCCATCCACTTTTACCCTTCTTCTTGACTCTAGTTGAGGGGGAGGGGGGGCTCGCTCGAACAAAACCCAATCTGTTTCTTGCTCATCACCCGTCGACAATGGTGTCGACGTGATAAATGCCGAAGCCGATGGGATCGATATCGATGATGGCGATGACGACGATGCTGGTATATTCAGCATCGCCAATGACCTCCGAAGTGAGGACGATGATACCCTCACTGGTGAAGACAACGTTCTTTCAGCAGTGCACACGAAGCGCACTGCTGTTGACAAGGATGAATCAGTAGAGGAAGTTCTGCTGACTCGCGAAGCGGTTGTCCGCTTCGTTTAAGATTCTATTGCAGATTCAATAGACAAGCAGAAAAGAAACGAAGACAAACATGGAAGAGCAAACGTTTTTTTTTCACTTGATGAAGGAGACCTAGTTTTACTGTCTACAGTAAACTTACCGAAGCACGCAGTGACAAACGTGGGCAGCAGTAAATTACTGCTCAGGCACACCGGTCCATTTTGTTGTTGCGCCGAATGGGCAACGCATACACGATTGAACTGCCCCGTAAGATGCGTACGCATCCTACGCTTTACGTCGGACGTCTCCGCCCGTACTATCAGTACTAGCCCGCTTCGAGATGCGAAGAACACCTCCGCGGTCGAGAGCCGAGACCACATTCGAGTGGTCCCGTTTCAACGAGTCAGTCTGTCCGACTAGCGAAGCGACCTGCTGCGCAGTTGAGCGATGTCCCGACGAGCTGCAGTCAGCTCGTCACGAAGAGAACGAATCGAACGTTCGTTCTTAAGTTGCGCAAATGCAAAAGCGGCACGATCGTCCGAACGATCGTGCGTTAGGGAATTGTGATTATCTCTTACAAGATCCTCAAGCCCATAACGCCGAGATCTTTATGAGCCAGGCATCTTGCAACTGTTCCGTTAGACGGTTCAGCTCTTGAGCATCAAGCTGATCCGACCCTCGAGCCGGATCAGGTGTTACCACCTCCACCAGATTCTTTGGTGGACTCAAGCGGTGGTCAACGCTTCCTAGTGGAGCGTATTTTGAACCACCGCAATGTGAATGGCGTCCGGACGAGTTACCTCGTCCGCTGGCGTGCTTATCCACCGGCGTGGGACAGCTGGGAGCCTCGTGCCCAGCTGATTGTTGATGTCCTTGGTTTCGTCGAGCAGTACGACGAGACCCACCCGCTGCGTTTGTAGAAGGGCCGTCGGAAAATGACCTCCCCGAGCGCGAGTACAGGTATTGCAAGGTGTCAATCCCTTAGGCCATCTTGGAAGAGATGCGCGCCCTCCAGTAGGGATCATTAGGGAGGAAAGCCTCCCTAGGGGCACGGTTTGAGTTGCCCAGGCAACCTGGACACGAATCATTCCACGAGAGACAGATTAATTCTACCTCTTTTTGAAAGCCGGTGCAATTTGTATCGCGCCCTGACTGGGTTGCGTTTTTCAAATCTGATGCGAGCTGCATCAAGTTTGGCAAGCCAAGCATCACGGCCAATACACGTGATGTTGTTTATGAGGTCATTCCATCTCGGCACCACGGATTTGCCGTCCCGAACACGGCTACCATTGTACCACCGATGTTTAAAGAACGCATCGGTAAAGAACTCTTCCTCAGCACGGATAGTTCTGTGCTGATATCTGGTGGACAAACCTTCCCGAAATCGAACAACGGGATTCGATCCCGTTCGGTAGTCGTGCAGGCCAACCGGTCCAACTCTCTGGATGGCGGCATCCATATAGACTCCAGTCGGGGAGCGTGGCGAAGGACATTCGGGTCCCTGGACTCTTGATTGGTGGTAGCATGAGCACTGGCACGAGTGTTACTCCGATCCCTTAAGTTACTTCACTCGTGGTGATGCAAAGGTGCATCACCACCATCTCCACGTGTCCTATCGTTTAGTGGACTTGCGTGAGGCGAAGATTTGTCAGAATGATCGCTCGATCCGAAGATCTCGGACATGATACCGCCATGTTGACCAGAGCCAGTCAACCTGGCTCTTGTAGTGTCCGCCCCGGGTGACCCGGAGGCGTGAGTTGTCGCCTTCGAGTAGGATGCATCATCCAACTTGCCAGAATAGATACGCTCTATTTCAGACTCATCTTGATTACGACTCGTGGTACCCGCTTCAGACGCAGCGGATGTGCCTGTTACACGTGGTGATTCACCACGTGGAAGATTCACGACAACAGGCGACAAATCGCCTGCTGCTGAGGCGTGAGAGGCACTTTCCGCGGCCGCACGCATGCGTGTAGCCGCTATTCTTGCTGCTGCAGTAGCAACTCGCTTGAATTTCTAAACCATGCGTTGGATTGGCAAATGAATGGAATTTGACCAACAAGTGCTCCCTTTCCCAGAGTGATCCAATGGTGGTCACCCTGTCCCAATCAATTTTAATTCAATCAACGGATAATTGATGGTTAATGGAGGGGTGATGTAACGGGGTAGCCCGTTACATGAAATTGACACCAAACGATGTCAATTGGAATATTGTCTAGCATGACAATATTCTACCGATATTATCCGGGGTGGATAATATCGAAGGAATATTATCCTCTTTTGGATAATATTCATTCGCTGCTCCAAAATTGGTCGATATAAGACATATCAACCATAGATTGCCACCAATCGCTGCTAGACGCGCGCAATGAATGGTGAGCAGGCTGTCGTCATACGACGGCGTAGTTACTATAGTTAGATAAAGATAAAAGTTATATTGATAGCTTAACTATATTAAATACAGTTCTTTACCTTTACTTGACCGAGTCGTTCAAGTAGATTAGCTTCCTCTGCACGTACTAGTGTACGTAAAGTTTCGTGGCACCCCAAACAAAGGGTGCCCCGTCACACACAGAATGCTGCTGTGTCGTTTCTGTCACATGACGTATCAGTACCATCCCACTCTAAGCCATTGACACACTCTATATCACCAACACGCTCGTATAGCCGGTCACTAGTAGAAGAAGCTCCAGTCATGGTGTTGCACCTTCACGAAGTGACCAAGACGTTTCCCGGATCGTTATTCGGTCAGTAGTTACATGGTAAAGACGTACATGTCACCAGGGGGGGAGGGGAGGGGCCAGCCACATAGAGCGCAGCGAACTGTGATCGGTCTCGATTGTCTGGATCTCAGCAACGCCACAGGCGCCGATTTGGAGCCTTTCCTACTCAAACGTCAATCATGGCTGGATGTCCTACCGAGTCGACAACGGGGTATCGTACCTTGAATCTTGGTTTCTTGAACGACGCCACCCGTCTCCGAAGACCGAGCAGCTCGACGAATATCGCGAATCGCGACCTCATTTTTCAATTCGACACTGAGTAGCACAGGATCATGGGCGTCGATCCGAATACCAGCAGCGTAACCAGGTCAACAGTCGAAAAGGAGAACGATCTCGAGGTTGTGACTTACTCTTTTCAACAAGATGTACTTGTGGTCTGCTGTCCTTATTGACGATCGAGTACTTTTGTGGTCGGTTGGTTGGTGCTGACAGGTTCCGTGCCACATCGCAGTTATCATCGATGGTAACCGCCGCTATGGCAAGAACAAGTACGACTCGAGTACTCGAGGCCACTCGGATGGAACCAAGACCGTGATGAAGTTCACCGATTGGTGCATTGATGCGGGTGTGAAAGTCCTTACGGTCTTTGCCTTTTCCACCGGTACGTTGTTGTCGCAGCGGACACTGTTCCTACGCACCTTTTATCGATGGTGCTGACGTCTTTGTACTTGTAGAAAACTGGAAGCGCGAGAAAAGTGAAGTGGACACGCTTATGAAGCTCATTGACGGGTTCATCCATGATACTCTGGGTGAAGCTCTCACCCGCAACGTTCGAGTGCGCATGCTTGCCTCCGACAGAAGCAAGCTGCCGGCATTCCTTGTTGAGTCATTTGATGTGGTCGAGGCCAAGACGCGGCATTGCAACGCGTTCCATGTCAACCTTTGTGTCAGGTATTTTCCAACAAACTGCAGAGCGCACAATCGATTCCTGAACTAACAACGACTTGTGGACTTGTGGTTCTATCTAGCTACGGAGCTCGCGATGAAATCGTAGGGGCATGCAAGAAAATTGCTGCCGAGGTGGTGCAGGGTAAGACGGCTATCGACGACATCAACGAGGATCTACTCAGCAACTGTATGCTTACAGCGTACGTTCTTGTCATTTGCTTCCTACGCACCTGTGCATGTGTTTATCTGAGCTATCCTTACACTGCGTTCTCGGTTGCATTTTCCATACAGTGGCTTGCCAGACCCGGACATTGTGATACGTACATCAGGAGAGCTTCGCATTAGCAATTTCTTGCTTTTCCAGATCGCCTACGCAGAGCTCATTTTCATGGACAAGTTCTGGCCAGAGGTGACCCGCGAAGATTTGCACGAGGTTATCGTGGAGTTTAACCGCCGCAAGCGCCGTTTTGGCAAGTGAAGGCAGCCGAGCCACCGACGACAGTGCCTCTATTCTCACCAAAATACCAAGTATCTAGCTCTGCTGCCATCCCAGTATGACGTAGGCGCTGTGTTATTTCACGCACGCGGTCCCTGATTTCCAACTAAACACAAGTCCCTTAGTATCGAAATCGAGTTAATCAGGCACGTCTTCCGCAACAAGAAGTCATGCATCAGGAGACATCATTGTTCTCGTCTCGGTCTTCTCTTCTGCTTTATCCACAATGAACTTGACCCGAAAGATGCCACCTCCATCTTGATAAACGAACTTTTCTCGATCCGTTGACACTCCAAACGGGGCCTCATGAAGAGCATCAAAGTCATAGAGTGTGGACATTTCAAAGACCTCGACCATGTACGCAAACAGTTCCTCCACGTCCGTCTGCACGTAAATCGGTGTCCCGTTCGGCAACTGGTGCGCCATCTCCGCAACGAACTCGTCAGTGACCAGCCGCCGCTTGAGGTGACGCTTCTTCATCCACGGGTCCGGGTGCAGAATGGATACACTGGTTACAGGTGCAGGCAGCGACTGGAACAGTCTGGACTGGTGAATGTTCATATTAGCATGTACAAATGCCAAATTTGAGAGGCCGCGTCGCTTCACCTCTTGCTCAGCCTCCTGCAGTACATTACGCCGGATCTCCACACCGACAAAGTTCCGTTCGATAGCTTCTAACGCCGCCACTTCCATGAGGTATCTCCCTCGAGCGCAGCCAATATCGACGTGAATTGGCAGCGAAGAGTCTCGAAAGTGGTGTGTCCAGTCAGGAATCTCAATTGGTTGGTGGTACACCATTGAAAGTGGATTGACATGCTGACGGAATCGTTTCGAGCCTGAAACAGGTGCACTTGATACAAAACGTGCCTCTTCCTTAAACCTGGGTGGGTTTAAGACCGCGTTCGGGAGGCATGAAGTAGGGTTTCGAAGGGGTCGAAACGGCCACGAACCAGGTGCTCGCCCAATTCGAAGCCATCGCGACATGGTCGGAATCGAAGGGTACACTGGGTTACGGCTGAGCTGAAGCTGAGCTGAGCTCGACGCTCATTGGCTGAAATGGTGCCCGCAGTCGCCACTTGCGTACGTGTTCCTCCTGCCCGGTAGTTAGCGCCTGACTATGGACGACAACGCGAGCAGCGTCGCGTGGCGGCGTGGGAACGCGGGGTGCCAGACGCTGTCGCAATTGGACGATGGAATTGTGAATGGTACTCTCGACTTTGGGCTGGCGCGGTCGTTCTACAACGGCTTTGAGATGTGGTGGCTGGCTGGCATGCCCATCACGCTCGTGGTCGTGCTGACGGTACTGAGCTTTTCGCTGGCGTCAGGCGTGAATCGACTCGGCAAGTCGGTGCATTGGAAAGGATTTCCAGCTGTTGCAGTGAAGAGGATGGTGGGGTGGTTATGTGAACTTGAGCAAGTGGGTGAAGCTGTCCAAGTGGAGGAGAGGAGCTCCGAGGATGCGGATGCTGGGCTGAGGATGTCGATGACGGTTCCTGGCCATATTGCAGTGATTATGGACGGGAACCGACGGTATGGAAAGAACAAGTATGGAGAGGGGGTGAGAGGACACGCGGATGGCAGCAAGACGCTCGTGCAGTTTACTGATTGGTGTATGGACGCGGGTATGAAGATGCTGACGGTGTTTGCGTTCTCGACAGGTGAGGGAGAAGGGGCTGAGCAGTGTGATGAACGTGCCGTGCATGTGAGCGTGATGCACTGAGATGTGTAATGTTTTCTTTGCTGCTGTGGTGTAGAAAATTGGAATCGCGAGAAAGCAGAAGTCGACGCGCTGATGCAGCTGTTTAACCAGTTTATGCATAAGATTGTGCCGGAAGCGCTGAAGCGGGGTGTCCGCGTACGTGTGCTGGTATCAGACGGACGGAATCTGCCGAGCTACATTGTTAAAGTTGCTGAGATGATCGAGACTGAGACGCGGCACTGCACCAAGTTCAGTCTCAACCTCTGCGTCAGGTATGACAGTCCGTTGGTTTTGTGTTGGCACTGGCAATGTCTGTGAGGTTCAGCTTATCATCCTTTCGTAATATCTGGACACAGCTACGGTGCGCGTGATGAGATTGTAGGTGCCTGCAAAAAGATTGCGATTGAAGTGGTTAATGGTGAGACGTCCGTCGATGACATAACCGAGCATCTGCTCAGTCAACACATGCTCACAGCGTACGTGTTTGCTTGATGGGAACATTGAGATGACCAACTTGTCGGTTAGCTGACGAGTTCTTTTGTTGTTTGGCTGCAATAGCGGTTTGCCGGACCCGGATGTTCTTATACGCACGTCAGGGGAGCTGCGCATCAGCAACTTTCTGCTGTTCCAAATCGCATACTCCGAGCTGATCTTCATCAACAAATTGTGGCCGGAGGTCACACAAGACGACGTGCGAGGCATCGTTCTCGAGTTCAATCGCCGCAAGCGCCGCTTTGGCAAGTAGATAACGGGAACCTCGCTAACGAATGTAGGTACGTGGAGATCTCATGGAAAAACTCGTGCTGCACGTAGACAATGTTAGAATCATGGACATCAAGCTTGTAGAACTGCAACCACGGCATTGGAACCTCTCGGTTGCATCTGTTGGAAACTGCTGCTGTTGGTCTTGCACAGTGAACTATCGCAATAGTACCATCCAAATTTGAAAAGGGCTCGTTACTTTCGGGGAATGGCGTCACCGGTCAACGACAAAAATTCGCCGGGCATGACACGTAGCTCTTGTCGCGCTTCGATACCTTCTTGCTTCTTCAAGTGTCCGGCCGAGTTTTCGTCGCCTGATTCGATATCCACCTTGAAGAGCCAAAATCAAAACGACCCTTAGACGTCATTTACCCACCTGTTGGCTAACATCATTTCACAGTCGCCGCTTCTTCCAACTTGACTTGTCATGAAAGTTTTAGAATGGGAGATGTGCTTGTTGTCCGGATATCGGACACTCGGGTTTTCTAGTCTGCGTTTTTCAGCCACGTTACTTCAGAGCCCGGCAGTGACTCCTGCTTTTGACTTCCAGTGTGTCATGCAATCACTGATTAGAAATCGCATGTGATGATGATTACCGAGTTCGTAAACACTTGTTTTTTCCCGCGCCACGGAAAACCGCTTTCTCTACCGGTATCGTCATCAAGTCTCCAAGCGCTGATAAAACTGTTACGAGCTCACTCGAATCACGTCGTACCAGAGTATACAGTAGCGTAACCTTCGTCGTATACACTCGAGCTATACGTATCCTCATAAAAACCCACCTGGACACAGTCATCCTTGAACATGGCAGGCAGGAGCGAGTCCGTGCGACGCAGCCACAAGTCAGGCAAGGCCAAGACCGCGAACGGTGCTACTGCTGACGATACCTCAGAGCTTAAGCTGCCCTCGAAGTCTCCAGGTAGCACCAGCGACGCCCCGCTCCCAGCCAAGCAGGCAGCGATGAAGACCAAATTCTGTCTCAACTGTCAGAAGGACCTCGCCCGTAACATACGGATTACATGTGCCGAGTGCCATACAAAGCCGTTGATCGATCTCTGTGTCGAGTGCTTTGCCGTGGGAGTCGAGCTGGGCGAGCATAAGAAGACCCATAAGTACACGGTCTCGGACTGTCTGGCCTTCCCTGTGGTTTACGAGCCTCCGACGAGCATTGAGAGCATGTCAGCTGCTTCAATAGCTGTTGGTACCAATGCAGCTGCCTTGCTTACGGCAGCTGGCAACGATACGGCCAGTGCAGTGTGGACGGCAGACGAGGAACTACTGCTGCTTGAGGGCATTGAGATGTTCGGCATGGGCAACTGGAAAGATATCGCGGAGCACGTGGTGACGAAGAGTGAAAAGAAGTGCGAACGACATTATTTGACGGCATACCTTGGCTGGAAGGACCTGATGCCTCGGTTTGTTGGCGATGCTATTGACGAGGGCAAGGAAGAAGTTGGGGAGAACGCAGCAGAAGATAAGTTACAATTGACGACGGAGGAGAAAGCAATCGAGATGAATGCAGCATCGGATCAGGCGACTAGAGGGTCGTCTGGAGAGAGGAATGTACCCAGTCAATTGGCTGGATACATGCCGCTGCGGGGAGACTTTGATGTGGAATACGACAACGAAGCGGAAGTGGTTCTGGCAGATATGGAGTTTTCGGATACGGATCATCCAGCGGAACGGGAGTTAAAGCTAAAGGTTATTCAGATTTACAATCAGAAGCTGGAGAAGCGGATGGAGCGCAAGAAGTTTGTCGTGGGACGCGGATTGCTGGACTACAAGTTGCATCAGCATACGGAACGGAAGCGTCCGAAGGAGGAGCGCGAGTTGCTCGCACAGGTGCGGCCGTTTGCTCGGTTTCAGACCCCAGAAGAACACGATAAGTTCGTGGAAGGTTTGATTACAGCCATGCGACTGAAGAAGCAGATCATGTTACTACAAGAGTATCGCAAAAATGGCGTTCGTACGCTGGCAGAGGCAGAGTTGTATGATGCAGATAAGAAGAAGCGCGAGCTGGATCAGGCGATACAGAAGCAGCGCGATAGCGCCGCTTATTTATACGAGTCAGGTCGTACGACTTCCAGCCGCGACCGCGCCAGCCGGTGGCACAATCGGGAGCAGATCGTGAACGGCGATGCTAGTGGCGACAGTTCAAGAAACAGAGCATCTGGAGTAGGTGGTCTCGAGGTGATTGCAACGGACTTTTCCATCGAAGGCACGCCAGGCAGCCATTTACTTACTTCAAAGGAGAAGGAGGTGTGCAGGAAGCTGAAGTTGCTTCCAAAGGTACCTGCCATTTGTAATGTGGTATGTCGGGCCATGTCCGCGCATTCTGACGTAGCTATGGTTGTTGTATTTTTTTAGCATTATTTGGTGATAAAAGACGCACTAGTTCGCGAGTGCTATCGTTTGGGGTACCTGACGAAAAAGATGGCCAAAGAGATGGTACAAATAGGTAGGTGGTACTTGAGGCTGCTACTGCCGTCATTACTTGTTCATCCGGCGTGTTTCATTTCTCAACAGATGCGAACAAAACCAGTCAGGTATACGACTTTTTCGTCAAGTGTGGCTGGGTCAAGACGGAGAGCGCCATTACAACTGGTACGTCGCAGTACTGAGTCTTTGTTGTTTGCTTCTGCATTGGCTAAGGAGTGTGCTAACGATTTGTGCATTGGTGTCCAATAGTTTCGCCATCGTTGAAGTCGGTGAATTTGAAAAGTCCTAAGGAGAGCAAGACATCGGTAGAGAACGCCAAAGTCGAGTTACCTGCCAAGCGGAAAGCCTCCGAAATGGAGGCAGACACAAAAATGTGAACACGAATTTACATTAGCCGAAACTTTTGTTCACCGTGCAGTCAATTCGCTGAGCACGTCGCACTTGCGTGACCGTGAAAGTTGTACCTATTCACATTCGTGTGTGCTCGGTATGCGTACAAAAATGAAGAAGAGTGTATCGAGTGTTATATCAGTACCACGAAAAACTCTGGCAGCAACTCTAATACCGAGGAACAACCAGTAAAAACCGCCACATCACCGATCGAAGGTATTTTTGTCTAAACTCGGGATCAAAGAGCATGGGCAACAACATCCTCGAGGAGATCGCAGCCCAACGCCGTCTGGACGTGGCGGCGGCCAAGCAGTCCGTATCTGCTGAGGAGCTCGTAGAGAAGATCAGAGTAACAGAAGAAACCTACGGATCAGCGCTGAGCGTGCTCGACCGCCTCTACGCGCCTGCGGTACGTCAGCTGAGAGTGCAGAGCGAGCGCTTGTGTTCTGTCTTTTACTCTATTCATCGCTCTATTTGTTGTGTTTCTAATGCCATTTCTATACGATCACACACAAAACTTCAGCGCAAAGGCTGGCTAGACATCGCTCTCGCGGCCGAGTTCAAGCGTGCGAGTCCCAGCAAAGGCGATATCGCCACAGAACTGAATCTTCGCGGTGCGTGGCATGAAAAATGCCCTCGTTGATGCAATACCGTTGCAGAAATGGCACTTGACACGTTCGTTTGTGTGTATGGTATGTAGAGCAAGTCAAGGCGTACGCAGATGCAGGCGCTAGTATGATCTCCGTGCTGACGGAGCCCAAGTGGTTCAAGGGCTCGTTGGACGACATGATGGCGGCCAGAGAAGTCGTGCAAAGCATGGACCAACGTCCTGCTATCCTGCGCAAAGACTTTATTGTCGACGTGTACCAGTTGTTGGAAGCTCGTGCATACGGTGCCGACTGCGTGCTGCTCATTGTGGCTCTGCTGACCCAAGAGCAGCTCGATGAGCTTATTGACGTAAGAGAATGACACAGGATTGGTGTGGTATGATGAGTCAAAGATGATCGCTAACACTGTTGTTATGACGTGCAGACAACTCACAAACTTGGCATGTGCGCTTTGGTCGAGGTGAACAGTGTCCAGGAGTTGGACATCGCTCTAGCTGCAAAAGCCCGGTTGATTGGTGTGAACAACCGTGATCTCCGCACATTTAAAGTGGACATGGACACGACTGCTCGAGTCGCAGCCGCTGTTCGTGAACGAGGTTTTGAGCTTGGATGTGATGGCGTGACGCTATTTGCGCTCAGTGGCATTCACTCGCACGCCGATGTGGTCAAGTACGAACAGTGTGGAGCCCGTGGCATCTTAGTCGGTGAGTATCTGATGAAGAGCGGCGACCTTGCGACAACAGTGAAGAACCTCATGCAGACTGAGTCGCACCACACCAAGTTGTGCGACCTGTCGTTGCTCCCGCCGCTCGCGAAGGTGTGCGGTGTGACGACTGTAGAGCATGCACTGGCTGCCTTGCGCAGCGGGGCTAACATGATTGGCATTATCCTGGTGGAACACTCGCCTCGATTCGTTCGGAAAGAAGAAGCCAAGGCTATTGCTCAAGCCGTGCGTGAGTACGGCGAGCGTGCAGGCTCCATCCTTTCGGACATCTTGGCGGCACACGTCGACGGTGAGCGTGACTGGTTCTATAGGAATGTCTTGGCCTTGCGAGAGGCTTGTGCGCGCGCCCCTCTTGTCGTGGGTGTGTTTGCGAACAAGACTGCTGCTGAAATGAACACGGCTGCGGAGGACATTGGACTGGATCTGGTGCAGCTGCATGGTGACGAGGGCTTTGAGATTTGCAAGAGCATCAAGTACCCGACGATCCGAGCGTTGCATCTGCCAGACACGGCGCAGAGCGACGGTGTTGATGCTGAGGTCATTCTCCAGCAGGTTCAGAAGGGTCTTGCCTACTACATTCTGCTCGACACCACAGTAAAGGGCCAGCAGGGCGGCACTGGCGTGGCGTTTGATTGGAAGATTGCAGCCATCTTTGCTGGCGCGCGGATTCCGTGCTTGATGGCGGGTGGGCTCACGCCGAAGAACGTTGTAAAGGCCTTATCGGTTGGTCACCCCGTGGCAGTGGATGTAAGCAGTGGCGTGGAGGTCAAGGGATCGCCAGGCGTAAAGGACTTGGATAAGATGGCTGCGTTCTTGAAGGCTGTCAAGCACTACCTCGCGGTTGCTGCGCTCAAGATTGACGAGGAGAAGGAGGCGTAGAGACTAGAGTTGGTAGTCAATAAGATGATTGGCTCTTACTTGGACATGTCCGTAACCGGATCCACGGTTTGCAGACTTCAACATAGTGTTGCTACAGAATGATGGTCACGTAAGTTGAAGTTTCATCTCATTCCGCAATTTGCGCGCAACCAGCACAAGACGCCGGTACAAACGCGATGCAAGTGGGAAGGAAACGGAACGCCACCGCTTAATCTCGACTGCTTTTGCCTGTCGAGTCGCCACGGAGCCAAGCAACAGACAGCTCTGTACGTGCCTCTCTTGGTGTCAATCAAGACCTCTCTCGAGGACTTGCAAGGTACCACCAGTACAAGGTACCGACAAGGACGTTGGTTGCCGAGTATTGGCGCCGAACGGACGCGTGTCCTGAGCTTAAATGGACTCATCTGGACATGGAGGACAGACTGTGTGCTTTTCCCAGAGAGGAGCTGATCCTCGCGACGACCTTAAGCCACAACGAAACTGTCTTGGAGCGCAACATGTTTCCGTACGAGACGCCCGAGGGAGTCGAGCACTGGACACTATGGAGTTGTCATGAACTGAATGATACCGAGATCGAGGAGTTTGTATGCAGCTGGCTGAAGGGGAATGCTCCACAAGTGGAGGAGTGGAACTACGATGAAAACTCGTCGCGGTCGATCGATCTCTTCCACGTGCACGTGTACTTTGCATGCGGCAGAGGCGAGATGAAGCCGTTCATGTTGACGTAGTGCTTGTCTCAGCACCTGAAGTGTGTGTCTTTTCATTGACTATGGATGGGTTCGCGCAGCTTTTTACGACAAATCCACGTTCATGTTTGCTTCCATTTGCAGTAAGAACAAAAAGTTGGTACCGACTGGCCTTTCGCAGCATCTGCGTGGTCTTCTCAGACTCAGACTCTTTCAGATAGCGACTGAAGGTGCGTTTACGGTGCACCGAAGTGTCAGGTACAGTCGCTTATATCGTTGCTATGTTGCGCGATAACCTCGTTACGCCAATGGCAGGACGATCACTCGGTGACAGCGCAACTGCTGCATTGTGCGGACTGCTGAGTCTGTTGCCTGATGATGGTAGTGCAGCAGAGCGGGAATTAGCGTCACTATCGCTAGTAGTGAACTTCCGCCACGTTGTCCCTTCCAGTGTGCTGCAAGCACTCCAGTCATTGGCCACAGTAGAAAAGTACTCGCACTCGCTGCAGCGCTATCCGCTGGTTAAACAGGCGTTTTGG
Organism: Peronospora matthiolae; assembly: GCA_921007115.2. Classification (NCBI taxonomy): domain Eukaryota; phylum Oomycota; class Peronosporomycetes; order Peronosporales; family Peronosporaceae; genus Peronospora; species Peronospora matthiolae. Next base: position 89,641 of record CAKLBY020000175.1, read on the forward strand.
GAGCAAGTGTTTGCCTCAGATCTCATGCTTACAGGCTCCAAGACAGGCAGACAGCAGCTGAAGCTTCAGCACGAGCAATTTCCGAGACTCGTGTTAGATTTCTCGCGCTTTCCACTTACCACTGAGCTGCTGGAAATTCTAGCAGAGTTCTTCGCGCAGCGGCACGAGACGCCGCCACGGCCACGGTCTGGGCCGTCAGGTGCAAAGGCGACGAAGGACACAGCGTCGTGTAGTCGGCTAGTTCCGGTGGTGTTGAAGCTCGTCCGGTGTAGACTGACGGCGGATACGATCAAGAGACTAACGACAGTGCTGGTGCCGAAACGACGAGCTCGTGATTTTCGTTCGGTTAGGTTTTGTGTGACGTCGCTCGACTTGAGTGAGAATTCGATGCGAAGGGACGAGTTGATAGCTCTGGCAGAGCTATTAGACGAGTATCGGCGACCGAGAGTGCGTCAATGTGAGCTGTCGCTCGAGGAGCTCGTGTTGGAAAACGCTTTGAGCCGAACACTTTCACCAGAGAACTGGGCGTCGTTCCAAGCATTTGTGAGCGCAGCTATTGGCGTTAATGAGGGTTACAGGCCGTCATTGAAGCGGTTGTCATTAGCAAGAAACTCCTTGAGCTGCCACCATATCGGCTGTGTTTGCTCGGCTTTGAGATGTGAAAGCACAGCACTGGAAGACCTCTCGCTTGCACATACGTTTTCGCTCGTAGATCCTGTTGACCGCAAAGTCTGCTGGCAATGGCTGGCTATCGGTCTTCGACCTACGATTTGTCGCGGTCGGAGGCCAGGACTTCATAGATTGGACTTGTCGGGGAATCCGCTATTTCCGATGGACAGCGAAGCGTGGCTCGAAGGTATTCGCGATCACCAAACGACGGTCTTAAAGTGGCTCGGAGACGTAGGGCTTCAGGTGCGTCCCGGCCGAACTACAGCAGTTCGTTGTCTGTTATCCAGTAGTACGGAGCTGTACTCGTCTCCATCGGAAGCCTCTCCGCGGCTGCTTATCACTGAGAAAAAGGTCAGAGCAATTAGTCTGAGGGCCAAATCCATGGAGTATGAAGTTTTGGCTTCTCTTCCAGGCGACACCGCATGGCTCTGTGTTTTAATCCCAGCCTTTGGTGTGGCATGGACTCGGGCAGAATGCGCAATGTCGTGGGAGCATACCGAAGACGCTCGAAAGAGCGCTTCGGTAATATTGTCGGAGCTCGTGATGAACGACATGGCTGTCTCTCGGACTACCACAGATGCGCTTGAGAGCTTCGTTGGAGGTTTTCGTGGGCAACTGCGATCGTTAGAGCTACGGCGCAACGCGCTGTCCGCCATGGATCTGGACGCAATTCTAGCCGGCAGTCAGCATCTTTACAGCCTGGATGTAGAAGGCTGTAGAATACTTCAGCTCCAGCTACTTGTCGACGCTCTGCGTGGAACCTTAGGCCAAAGTCTCCGGAAATTGAACCTGAACGCCAACCTTGTTGGTGCCGACGCAATGAACGTGCTGACAGCATCTTTACGTGGGCAAGCACCAGATCAGATCCCGGTGCTGCAAGAATTGCGCGTTGCGCACAACGAGATTGGTGCCAACGGTGTCCGCCATCTCCATGCTGCGTTAGAAGCTAACAAAAGCTTGATGCTGCTGGAGATCGATCTGCCGCATGACGACGCAGAGACATCTCGATGGCGTGATGATGATGACTACACTCAGCTATATCGGACCCGTTGCATGAGGTTGGATGCGTCCTTTGCGAATGAGCTACTAGGCGTTACACCACTGCCTATTGCTCGCAAGGTCACGTTCTTGCTGGTGCTGAATGCACACGCTGTTGTACTAGACCGAGGCATCTGCGCTGCTATCTTTGGTTTTGCAGCGGACGAGAAGCGCCGCCGCATCCTTTGGAATCCTGTCCCCGCCACGTAGGAAGAAGCAACGCGGTGTAGTATCGTCAGGTCTCGCGCTACCGTTATTCTACAGCATGCAAAATGCACAATGGCAGTGCAAGACTAGCAATGTCGAGTTCGCAGCGGCGATGAGCTGCTTGTGTGTAGGCGGATGCACAGCTCGACCAAGCTAATTGGAAATATTGGACCCTTCTTTACGACCAGCAGATGATCCTCCATAAGCCAACGGTGGCTGCAAAACTCGATAATGCGTGGTGGGTGTAACGACAAGAGGACAAAGAGCAGGCAAAGACATATCCGTAGATTTGCAGAGGCGAGCAAGCAAACATCTCGGCGACACTCTCGCTGAGAATACACCGCTGGCAAGCAAGCGCAATGATTTGTAACGACGAGCTGACCATCACGAGTTTTGACCAGGTCGATTACGAGGCGGCAAGCACGCACGACTCGATATCTCATTGACTGCTTTACTCGTCATCGTGCCTTCGCCGCGAGTGTAGTGACGGAGCACAGGAGGAAGAGATTGAGAAGGGGCGATGAATAGCATGAACGACTCCAGCAGTTTATGCGACTCGAAGAGCCTGTACGACTCGGACAGCGTCTCCACTTTGACGCCGCGCAGTGCGGTACTACAGTTTGACTTTCGCTCAAGAGACCGCCCGCGGCCTCCTTCGCGTGTGATCGACGAGCCGCTCTCGAGCCGAAAACAGGAATTGAAAGACATGATAACTTCGCTACACGATAACAGGGCGAGCGTGAGTATATGGCAGGTGGGACTTGCTACCGCGCTCGGCCTCATGACCGGTGTGATGCTGATCCATTACAACATTTGTGGTGCTTGGGCCGACTGGCTTGCGATGCCTGGCCACCTCTTTATTGCAGCCCTGAAGTGTCTAGTGACTCCGATGGTGTTCTGCAACGTCATTGTTTGTATTGGTGAGCTGGTGGAGGCTGGCAAGGCCGCATCTATCGGACGACGGATGATCTTCTCATTCGCTGCAGCGTCCATCACATCGTCGATCACCGGCACGCTGTTTGCTTTCGCCATGTCGAAGCTTTATCGTTCAAGTGCTGTCGTACCGATAAAGCCAGCTTTCGCGTCGTTGAGCTTCCAGTGTGCTGATGGCAAATACCTCTCGTACACGATAGACGGAACAATTGCATGCAGCTCGATGAATGGCACGACGCCTAACAGTTTGTTCGTGCTGAAGGACGTGAGCGGCTACTTGCTGATGTCTGGTACAGAGTGCGCAAATTTGAGCGTGTCGGAGCAGATTTTTACTACCCTGAAGGGCCTCGTGCCGAACAATATCTATCACTCGTTCTCTGGAACCTCAACTTTGAGCGTGATCGTGTTCGCGATCGTTATGGGGATTGCGCTGATTAAAAGTGTAGACCGAGAAGCAGGAGTGAACAACTATCCTCTTCTTGTGGTGACGCAGGCGAACACAGTGATACACTTGCTCGTGAATATGGTGGTGAAGTATACTCCGATTGCTGTCGTCTCTTTGATTGCTGGCTCAATCGCTACTTACAGCTCATCATTGGTATTGATCAAAGGCATTGCGTTCTTGGTCGGTACTTTGATTGTGGCGCTGCTTTCGCTTACTGTCGGGATCTTTGGACTGGCGCTTTTCGTAACAACAAGGCGGAACATCTTCACGCACTTGTGGCACATGCTCCCAGCACAGCTATTCATCTTTGGATCGTCTTGCTCAATCGCAGCTTTGCCAATCACTATGCGGTGCCTGGATGATACGAAGGAAGTGCCGCTCCAGATCTCGAGATTGATACTACCTCTTGGGGCCACAAGTAATCTGAACGGCACGGCCTTGTATATGCCGCTAGCTTGTGTCTTTCTGGCAAAAGTCGGTGGGTATGATGCGTTATTGACGCCTTCACGATTTGTCCTGTTGGCATTCGTAAGCACCATTGCGTCATTTGGTGTTGCTGGCGTGCCACATGCCGGTTTGGTGATGGTGCTCACTGTGTGGCGGACAGTCTTTGGTGTAGACGTGCCTGTCGTGTTCACTATCCTCGCGAGCACGGACTGGATTCTAGATCGTCTACGCTCAGTGGTCAACATGACAAACGATACTATCATCGTACGGATCATCGCTGCGCAGCAGACAGAAGACACAGATGTGTGAAATCATATTTCATGAATTTAATCCATCACAATATAGCAGACGCACAATCGCACGTACGTTAATGACGTTGACGGCAAATAAATATGCTTCGATATGACCTGAGCCACGCTAGGGCGAAGCAGATGTCAAGGCTAAGGACTTAAGTGGAGTGCCTCGAGAATTTGCTGATTATAGTCTTCCGCAGCTTGCTGAAGACGCGCGTACATCTGTAGTGGTCACATAGAGAAGTAACAAGCAGGTAGAGTCAGCATACAAACAACAACCACATAGTTGGCCATATGCTTACCTGCTCCAGGCTCTTCAGCTCTTTCTGGTACTGGACTTCCTCCTCTCTCATCTTGAGCTCCACTTTGCGACTAGAATCTGTGTTCTGAGCAATGCGCTGGCGAACGTCCAAATGCGCCGACTCGAGTTTGTGTAGCTCTTCCCGAGCAGTTTGGAGGGCTTTCGAAGCAGCTTCTTCCGTCACTCGCGCCTCCTCGATATACTTCCAGAGATCTCGCTTCTTGAGCTCAATGAGTTTTTCCAGCCGCTGGCGACGAGTGGTCGTTTCGGCAATGCGAACCTGGAGCTCACGAATACGTTTGCGGGCGTTCTTCACCTGATGTTTGACTTGCTTGCATGCTTCTATCTCTTGTTCAATCTCACCCAGCAGTGTAAACGTCCTCGCCAGCTCCTTCTCCGCTCGCTCATACACATCAATGAATCCCAGCACAGCGCCTCGTTTTTCTTCGAGCTCGAGCACGTCGTCCTTGGCTTTCTCCAGCGCCTCAGCAATAGTCGTCAACTCTCCTTTCACTCGATCAGGTGACGTCACAATCAGCGCCTTCAACCGCTCGATCTCCTCCTCCATCTCGACCTTGTTAAACCTCGCGGATGCTACAGTGTCTTCCAACTTCTTGCGCAAGTCCCGTTTCTCGTCCTTGTCGTGACGCAGCACTGCCTGCTGTCGATTAAATTTGTCAATCTCCTTCTGCAGCTCAGCCACCTCCGTCTGCAACTCCAGCCGCGCCGGTTCCTCGGCCTTTTGTTCTTCAAGCAGCTGCCCCAGTTCTCGCTGCAGCGCTGCCTTCTCCTCGCGCAGCGTCTTCTTCATTGCCAGCAGCTCGTCCGTTCTTCCCGCAATGTCGCTAAAAACCACAAGACGCTCTTCACGGAACTTGGCAAAGTTAATGAGTGCACTGAGCTGCCGCCGCACGCGCTTCGGCGTCGGATGCAGCACGTCACGCAGGCCAAAGTCGTGCACGCCACAGGCAGCTAACAGATGCTGAGCCGTGCGGTAGAACGTGAGTTCGGGGATGGACTCCGAGTGGATCTCGGGATAGCTCAAGGTAGGCAGACCCGGGAATGCGATCTGCGTCATGTCCTCGCGCAATACGCCCATAGTGCTCTCAATGAACACCTCGAGGATCTTGCGCACGGCACTTGGGTCACACGCACGGATCTCGTCCTCGGACACGAGGACGCGCATCTCCCGTAGACACGCGAAGATCTCGCGCGGCTTGAGGAGCGGGAACGAGTAGCTGGCCATGAGTGGCGCTCGGGTCGGCTTGAGCTCGAGAGAGCGAGAGGTGATTGTTTGTTTTTGGCTCAATTGATTTGGTCGTGGTGATTATGGTTCGTGGGTACGCAGGAGCCCAATTGGTTTATTTTTATCGGTGACCGTGTGGATGTGGTTATGGTTTAGAAATGGATTTCTAAACAGCTTTGGTTTGATAAGCTTTTGTCATCGGACTTTACAGCATGCTTTGAACGTTAAAGGTGGCGACGGACTTTGTATGCTGTCTTTGCAAGAGAAGATAGAGGAGCTCGGTAGCTCTGGAGCTCGCCGTTGACTTTATGTAATTCAGTTTGGAGAACTGAATCGAGCTGCAAACATGATAAATTACTTATTATAAAGGGCGAGCTCCAGAGCTTGCTCTCCTACCTTATCTGCATGAGGTGATCGTCATTCATCGTCCTGCTTGCAGCATTAATAACGGAACTTAGCTTTGCAATCGTGTGGGTGCTCGATCACCATCTTGGTCTTGTGCGAGCATTTGCGCGAATGATTAGCTAGTTCTTTGATCGCCTTCTGTTATCTAGTCTCCTTGTCACCTTTCCTGGCAACAGCAGCACAATCGTCAATATTCTCAAAGTTATGTGAATGACAACATGATGATGGCGCACGACTCAGCATTGCATATTCATTCTTCTGACAATCGGATGGTAGAAGCAATAGCTACGAGCAAATGCTTTAATTCTACGTCAGGGCAAGAAAAGTTGAGGTGACTGCTCAAAGCATTTAAACATTCTACGATAAATGTCATTTTTGGGCAGCTGGTTTGCATCCCCTGTGTAGCGGAGCTAAACATCTCCTTAACTCAGAGGAAGACCATAACGCTCAACGAGCAACCTAGTTCAAAAGAACTAGACCCAATGAGTCAACAAGCGTAAATCTCATGGTCCTTGTTCCAGTGGACCAAACGATTCAATGAATCGACAGCACTTAGTGCTCAAGAGTAATTAGCTACCTCAACGAGGTGTTGCTAACTCTTAGTGATCAGTGATCAACGACCAAAGACGCCCCGTAAGGCACGTGTCTTTAAGATAAAAAGGAGAGCTTAATCTTATTTGCATTTGACCCTATAGAATATTTCAATCCTAATCTAGACACTTATTTCCTAAGTTAGCACAACTAAGATCTCTCCTATCTGGTGGCTAACATCAGTCAGCCCCTAAAAACCGAAAAGATATTCGATATCTCTTTCAGTGAAATATCATCCGTGTGTCTACAACACAGGGTACCAGGTGCCCAACTGTGTGTAACCCCTTTACACCCTCCCCCACCAGACTGACGTTTCCCAAAACGTCAATCGAACCTTGTTCCAATCGAACGTTCCTATCGAAATTAGTTCTTCCACGAGGTCAGTGCACTTGCGGTTCACCTCACGGTAACTTAAAGCTTAGCACGATGTCCTCATCACCTGACGAGTTAAGACTCTCAGTGATTACCTCGAAACGGGGACGTTTTTGGACTATGATGGTGATACCAGTGTCCCGGGTGATGCAGGGACAATGTTCGTTTACACCCATGTCCGAGGCACAACCTCTTACTGCCCCCTGTCCGTTCCCTGAATGTGACAATGAGAATTTGCCATTGGCGCTGCGCTCAACACTCGGTTCGGATGATGCCATCATCACGAAACCGCTCGATGAGCAGCAACAGTTACTTCTTTAGCAAGGAGAAAGCACTCGGTGACATGCGCAAATGGTCGCAACCCTCGAGCACCAGCGTGACTATGTGTTCACTTCACCCAGTGTGGAGGAACGCTTACGTCAAGCGGCCGGCCAACGGTTGGCAACGTGGATCATTGGCCATAGGCCTAAGTCTCCTGAGGAGGCAGCGAGCGGACAGGCGGTTCGCGAGAGGTACCTGTAGCCTCACCTAACGACCCAAGGTCAAGGCACGCCTTGACATGCAAGCACGTGGTGCACTGGTCCCACCGATCAAGGGTATACCCATTCTCTTGTTTGCAGGCGAAACAGAGAGCAAAGAAGACAACGCCTTCGTCCACTGGGTGCATCGCATACGTCGCATCAGTAGTATGTCTGCTCTAAAATCTAGTGCCAATGTGGCTGATGTGCTTCTCGAATGCAAGCTTCGGTATGACTATGCCAAGCTTGAGGCCAGAGGCCAATTGTGTAATCCCACGCGATATGCTTCGGCTACTACTGTAGCCGCGAGGGTTGGTCAGACAATGACCACCAACCCGCCAACCCACACCACTAGTGTTGGGAACGGCCTCTGTTTCAAGATGACCTTGACCGCGATGTTCAAAAGCATTCAAAGCATAAGGGCAGTTTTGCCGTAGGGGTACCTCGTATTCCCACAAGTTCTCATACTCAGGGTACCCACGCCACTTTACCAGATGCTGGTAGTGGCCATGATGACGACGTCGTTTTAGTAGTCTCTCGACATGAAACTGAAGACACTCATGCTCATCGAACAGCGTCGGTGGTGGCCGGTGTACCGGTGTCAGTCCACGAGAAATTGGTTTTCGAAGTGAAGCGTTTTCAAGAAACCCTGGGGAAGACCCAATCCATGCTTGATGTGATGCAGAGCCTTTTTCAGGCGATGGAGCGTGCTAAAACTTGGAGCGAGGCTCAGTTAGACTTGCTGATTCGCTTGCAGCAATCCGGGGCGCCGCCCTTTTCATCGGCGCCAGCGCCTCAAAGTTCACATGGGAAGGATCCCGGTACGGCTTGAGTAAGCCTACGTAGAACACAGGGTGTGTGCGCAATTTGCGTGGAATGTTGAGCGTATACGCAAGGCCCTTCTTGGCAGTGATCGTAAACGGTCCAATGAAGCGTGGACGCAACTTTGTCTTAAAGACAGCAGACACGACATTTGTAGGTAGGTTCTTGGCATTGAGTATTATTTGGTCTAAGACCTCATAGCTCTTAATACAACTTCTTTCTTTGGCATCAGCTTGTTGTTTTGTTGATCTTGGCTATCAGCCATTGCGTCACGCCCATGTCGTAAGACATTCAATCGCGTTGCGAGAAACTCGCCTAATTTCTTTACACAGTAGCAGGGCTGATATCAGCAAGCCGATTGGCAACCTCTCCCCCACCAAGACCTGAGCCACAGAGTGGTATCGTTAACGGAACGCGAGGGTGAGTGAGACCGTTTATATAGAACGGATTAAAGCCTGTTGAGGCATTAACAGCGTTATTCAACGCAAACTCAACAACAGGGAGCATTGATCTCCAACGTCTAGGCGTATCAGCGCAAACACTGCGCAAAATGTCATTAATGACGCGATTAACACGCTCAGTTTGACTATCGGTCTGCGGATGATCCGCCGTGGACATATCCAATCGGGTGCCGAGAACCTTGAAGATACATTTCCAAAATTTCACAGTGTAGCGGGGATCTCTATCAGAGACATTTGCCACAGTCAAACCATGTTGTCGAAACACACAATCGATAAGCAGCTTTTCCGTGACTTCAGCATCGACAGTATCCGGCACAGCAGGTAAATGATCCATCTTGTTTAAACGGTCCACAAAGACCACAATACCAGTGCTTCCTTCCGAATCCTTTGGTAGGCCGAACAAAAAATCCGTACTCATGGACTTTCAACACCTAGTGGGTACAGGCAGACTAGCTAGCGGCACAGCCACATGTGCTGAGGGTTTGACCCGTTGACACGTTTCGCACGTACGCACATAGGTGCTCACCCATTTGTACATCTTGGGACACCAATAATATTGGCTCACCGAGCCATAGATCTTCTCGCGACCGAGATGACCATTTGAAGCAGTATTGTGCCTCGTAGAGGATTTGATACTTCAACTCCTCATCATGAGGAACAGCGATATAGGGGGCGTCCTCAATATCCGTGCGTTAGCGCAACAGGTCATTATCGATGGAATATCCATGTATCCTCGCACGTAAATGTGCTGACAAGTCTATGTCCTAGTCTTTAGACTCATCGCTTTCAAAATCCCGTAGCTTAAACTACGCATGGGTCATCCTTGGAATAAGCCGCACGGATTAAGTTAGGGACTGATGACGACATTGTCGCAACATGAGCAAGCTCGTAGTCAGGTCAGCGCGATAGCGCACCAGCCAAGGCATTTTGATGTTCTGACTTATACTTCACCTCGAAGTTAAATTCGGCAAAGAAGAAAATCCAACGAACCATTCTCTAAGAGAGATGCGGCGACTGTGTCAGTGCGCAATGACGCATGATCTGTCAAAATGACAAAAGTCTTCGAGTCAGGCAGATCTACTATAAATTTTACTAGAGCAAACTTCATACCAAGAAGTTCTTTTCACGTATAGGATAGTTCGGTTTAGAAGCTTTAAGCTGGCGAGACTCGAACGCAATGACGCACTCACGTCCATAAACATCGCTCTGTAACAGAGCACTGACAATGGCAAAGTCAGATGGATCACAGACGACACTGAAGGACCGATCAGGATTGGGCAAAGCCAATATTGTCGCATGAAGGAGACTCTCCATAACTGCTTTATAAGTATCGTGCTTGGTATGACCCCATCGCCAACCCAGATCTTTTTTTAGGAGATTGGATATTGACCTAGCCATGTTTGCGCAATTCGCACTATACTTATGCAAGTAATTGCTAAGGCCAAGCCACTTACGCAAGTCCTTTTGGTTCTTATGGACCGACCAATCGACTATGGCCCTTACCTTAGCGGTGTCCACTCGAAGGCCTCGCTTCCCAGCGAAGCACCCTAGAAAGGTAATTTCTTCTGCACTCAGACGCGTTAGCGTACAATCTATTTGTTTGCATGCACTCGAGCACCGCTCGCAAATGATCAGGTGATTTTTTTTAAAAGTATCCACATCTGATCGAGCATTCGTTGCACGACTATGAACAAAGATGTCGTCAAATTCTGTTTGCGCGGATCCTCGATGAGGTCTGAACAGTTGCATCACCAGACGATTATAAGTAGCGGGGCGTTAGACAGCCCTTGTGGCATATCGAGCCACTCCAAGAGCATACCGCTCGGAGTACTCACCGCTGTTAGTGGAATATCACTCGCTCGCATGAGCAGCTGGTAATGACCATCGACTAAGTCGAGTGCGCTGTACAATTTACACGCTACCGTATTGTTCTGAAAAACATCCTTTCTAGGAATAGGCGTCTGCGCCGGTATACTGGCTGCATTAAGCTTATCATAAGCAAGCACAATGCGCCACTTGTCATTTGGCTTCTTGACACAAAATGTCGGTGTTGAATGGGGAGTTTTACTCTCACGAGCCATTCCAGCCGCGTGCTTAGCACGAAAGCAATCTTTCAATGACTTCACACTGTTGTTTAGGCAAAGGCCACTGCCGTATGACGCAGTATTTAGCTCCTGGAACTATGTCAATTTCATGACGTTCACCTCCTCAAGTGGTAAGGCAGATGGTGGATTGTGACACACCACATCTTAATGTTCCTTAACCAAAGAGTAAAATGGATCCGAAGGATCTATAAAGATCGAAGATCCACTTCGCGCACTAAGGCCGCCTTTGTGTCTTCTAGGACAGACTCTTTTATCAATGAGGACGAGCTCAAATCAGCATCGGGTCTGATGACCACTAATTCGGAAAAATCTCGTGCCTTTAAGCCTGGCTAACTCCAAATCATACATTTTGTCTAGATTACACAGAGCATCCAAAGATAGAAGGGTTTCAAGGCTAATTTTGCTAACAGCTTGATCTGTCACTCCGCTAGCAAGCGTGTATAGTGTATTACGATTATCACTCACTGACTGTGTGGACGCTTGGCGCTTTACAGTTGCCACCTGGCGTCCAAGTCGCCTCTTGGAGACCTTACACCCCTTAGGGGTCGGGACAATACTGTTCCCCTTTATTATTACTAATAATAGTGCGATATATACTAGAGCCAATGTCTTGACCGATATCCGGTGAAGCGTTGCATAACTCGAACTCTTCAACCACTAGATTTCCACGTGCCACTCCACATACATTATGCGGCCTATCCCTGAACTGAACGGCATTTTGCCTTTAACGTCATTACCGACATTAAGTGTGATGCCTTCACGGCCGACCACACTCGGTGAATTTTCACGTGCCACCTCACACATCAAAGTAATCACATCCTTGCTAATCCGGCCTTAGGCCAACCATACTTTCAGCTTGCAGTGACTCGTTATCACAACGAGTAACACTCAACGGAGTACGTGCCGTATCACCGATATCTCACGAGCTACGTTTGAAATTTATGTTTACAACATTGGAGTTGGACAACTCAGACATTCCAATGGAGAGCGCATTGACATCTTCTGTCAAAGGCTCGCGCCAGTAGTGCTTCTGCTGTCTAGTTAAGGTGGGTTCATGACTCTTCAAAACTTCGCTAGGAACGTTGCGCGTGGCGCCTAAGGTCTAAGACCTCTAATCAATCCATGGATCATGGCGTTTAAGCCAAGCCATGCCAAGGATGAGATCCTATCTCGAGTCCAAGTCAAGGACAAGACAGCGTTCAATGCTGTCAAAGACTAAAACTGTATACCTAAGCTCAATGGAACTTAGGCACAGTTACATGACTTCCAGTCGCTAAGCGAATCGTGATAGAATCACCCTTATGCGCTGTAAGCGCCTCAGCATAACGCTGACTTCCCTCAAGTCAAAGAAGTCGAGCATAATTGCAAGACGCCCTCAAGCTCGATCAAGATCGACCAAGGCTTCTCAAAGCCCTTAATTTTCGTCTCGGCGACTAACAAGCCAGACTTTTATCCACGATCCACACCAATTGGTACGGAGCTCTTAGGGACTAAGACAGATTTAATTTCACCTCCTTAATGTATAACAGAACCCAGTTCTTCCCCAGTAGGCCGCCCCGCACTTACTGGGCGTCGGCATTTCCCGTGCCATGCAAGACTTCTGGCTCGGGGTAAATTTTTGGCTTGTAGCCTGAAGCTGTTTATGCAAAGGACAACCAGGCCGCAAGTGTTTGGTGCTTCCGCACGTTAAACATCGTCGTACGACGCTTTGCTACTCAGCAGCTTCAATAAAAACTTCACCCTCATCTTCAGCATAGCTGAGATCCATCGGTTCCGGCCTGTGGAAGGCCAAACCACTCGTGAAGTTTGCTCTCACTGAGCTGAGGTTGTACCCATTCCAGCCAAGCCCAGCGGACTTGAAGTTATGCTCAGCATTAAGAGAAATTCTTACGGCCTCTTTGAAAGTAGAGGGGTGAACCCGAAAAACTTCGGCTCTGGCAATGCCAGTACGAAGACCTTCCATGAAGATTGTCACATGAACTGCCTCGGGCAGAGGATCAGACTGCATTGCAACCATGAGGGCTCTCAACTCTTGGATATAGTCCGGTAACTCATTAACACCCTGAAGGGTCGATAAAAAGCGTGAACGCACGCGCTAAGATTGGTTAGGTGGTGACAACACCTGTACTAATTGTGACTTAGGTGACTCCCATGTGGGGAATGCTAAGTCAATTAACGTGCTACATGTCAGGGCCCATTCTCCAGCTCTTCCATCAAGCTTCATGATAACCAGAGAGACCTGTTGATAGTCAAGCTTGATCAGGCCTGATCTCATGGCCACCTCAATCTCACGGATCCAGACGATGAGGATTTTACCCTCCTTACCGGAGTAATTCTTAACTTCTACTCTAAGTGGACGAGGCCTAGCCTCTTCGTCTAGTACAGACACAGAGCATGTAGGCAAAGCCGACGCTACTTGGTCTTGGACCTGCCCTAGAAGGGTCGCCTCATACTGCTTGAAGCCTTCAAAGCGTGCATTTAGCACTCCCGGTCCTTGTTAAACAAGGAGCTCCGCGTACTCTGGACCCAGGAGGATCACAAGTTCTTTGAGTCGATTCTTCAAGGTCTCTAACGGCTTCTCCTGTATAGTGTCAACGGCGTCTAAAGGCTCCATCAAGCGACCAGGTGCGGGAAAAGCAGGGCGTTAGCCGAAGATGCGGTCAGCTTATCAAACGCGACCTTTTGGGCCTCAGGGAGGGGAGGGGTGTTTTCTATCCTCACAGAAATTCAGTCTAAATAGACCCAGGCATAGAATTACTACTAGTGCTACCAAGTGAAGTGGAGCTACACAGATTTTTAATTCAGGGGAAGACTTTACGCTCAACGAGCAACCTAGTTCTATAGAAATAGACTCAATGAGTCAACAAGCGTAAATCTCATGGTCCTTGTTCCAGGGGACCAAACGATTCAGTGAATCGAAAGCACTTAGTGCTCAAGAGTAATTAGCTACCTCAACGAGGTGTTGCTAACTCTTAGTGATCAGCGATCAACTACCAAAGACGCCTCGCAAGGCACGTGTCTTTATGATCAAAAGGAGAACTTAATCTTATTTGCATTTGACCCTATAGAATATCTCAATCCTAATCTGGACACTTATTTCCTAAGTTAGTATAACGCTGATCTCTCCTATCTGGTGGCTAACATCAATCAGCCCCTAAAAACCGATATGATATTCAATATCTTTTCAGTAAGATATCATCCGTGTGTCTACGACGCAGGGTACCAGGTGCCCAACTATGTATAGCCCATTTACAACCTGCCTGTCACGCGGGTGACCCGAGTTCAGTTCCGGGACGGGGAGTTTTACTCCTTGCTCTTTGCGGTCGAGCCGACTCTCGGTGAACACTCAACGCAGCGTATATGCTACGATAGACCACATAGTCGGCATCAACTACTTGAACAGGCAGCGCAATGGCTACGAATACGTTTGCAAACAAGTTGTCGTCTGCGACCGGACTCGATCCCAGGTCCGGTATCCTGCGAGACCGAACACGCTCCTGTGCAGAATCGATATTGCTGGCTAGCAACTTCCAGTTGTCAGTGATCCACTCGTACCTGTCAGAGAAAAGATCTATAGCGGTGAAGTGGATGAGTGTTCTTCGCCGAACCAGTTGCTTTCGAACGGTGGATTACTAGCAGATGTGTGGTTTGATCGCATCGCTGCCTGGAAAAATGGTGCGTGACTTGATTCGTCACACTTGTAGCAAGTGATGTTGTGCAGGGCGTGTGCCCTTATTTTGAACCGGTAGTATGTGTGAGTGTGGGTTGGAAATTCTCGTTAGTATAGTGGTTAGCATACCTGCCTGCCTGTCACGCGGGTGACCCGGGTTCAATTCCCGGACGGGAAGTTTTACTCCTTGCTCTTTGCGGTCGACCGACTCTCGGTGAATACTCAACGCAGCGTATATGCTACGATAGACCACATAGTCGGCATCAGGTACTTGAACAGACAGCGCAATGACAACGAACGCGTTTGCGAACAAGTTGTCGCCTGCGACCGGACTCGATCCCAGGTCCGGTATCCTGCGAGACCAAACACGCTCCTGTGCAGAATCGATATTGCTAGCTAGCAACTTCTAGCTGTCATTGAGCGACTCGAACCTGTCAGAGAAAAGATCTAGAGCGGTGAAGTGGATGAGTGTTCTTCGCCGAACCAGTTGCTTTCGAACGGTGGATTACTAGCAGATATGTGGTTCGATCGCATCGCTGCCTGGAAACTGTTGCGTGAAGGGACACGTCTTGCTTGTAGCAAGTGATGTTGTGCAGGGCGTGTGTCCTTTTTTTTAACCGGTAGTATGTGTGAGTGTGGGTTGAAGATTCTCGTTAGTATAGTGGTTAGCATACCTGCCTGCCTGTCACGCGGGTGACCCGAGTTCAGTTCCGGGACGGGAAGATTTACTCCTTGCTCTTTGCGGTCGACCGACTCTCGGTGAATACTCAACACAGCGTATATACTACGATAGACCACATAGTCGGCATCAAGTACTTGGACAGGCAGCGCAATGGCTACGAACGCGTTTGCGAACAAGTTGTCGCCTGCGACCGGACTCGATCCCAGGTCCGGTATCCTGCGAGACCAAACACGCTCCTGTGCAGAATCGATATTGCTAGCTAGCAACTTCTAGCTGTCATTGAGCGACTCGAACCTGTCAGAGAAAAGATCTAGAGCGGTGAAGTGGATGAGTGTTCTTCGCCGAACCAGTTGCTTTCGAACGGTGGATTACTAGCAGATATGTGGTTCGATCGCATCGCTGCCTGGAAAAATATTGCGTGAAGTGACACGTCTTGCTTGTAGCAAGTGATGTTGTGCAGGGCGTGTGTCCTTTTTTTGAACCGGTAGTATGTGTGAGTGTGGGTTGAAGATTCTCGTTAGTATAGTGGTTAGCATACCTGCCTGCCTGTCACGCGGGTGACCCGAGTTCTGTTCCCGGACGGGAAGTTTTACTCCTTGCTCTTTGCGGTCGACCGACTCTCGGTGAATACTCATCGCAGCGTATATACTACGAGAGACCACATAGTCGGCATCAAGTACTTGGACAGGCAGCGCAATGGCTACGAACGCGTTTGCGAACAAGTTGTCGCCTGCGACCGGACTCGATCCCAGGTCCGGTATCCTGCGAGACCAAACACGCTCCTGTGCAGAATCGATATTGCTAGCTAGCAACTTCTAGCTGTCATTGAGCGACTCGAACCTGTCAGAGAAAAGATCTAGAGCGGTGAAGTGGATGAGTGTTCTTCGCCGAACCAGTTGCTTTCGAACGGTGGATTACTAGCAGATATGTGGTTCGATCGCATCGCTGCCTGGAAAAATATTGCGTGAAGTGACACGTCTTGCTTGTAGCAAGTGATGTTGTGCAGGGCGTGTGTCCTTTTTTTTAACCGGTAGTATGTGTGAGTGTGGGTTGAAGATTCTCGTTAGTATAGTGGTTAGCATACCTGCCTGCCTGTCACGCGGGTGACCCGAGTTCAGTTCCGGGACGGGAAGTTTTACTCCTTGCTCTTTGCGGTCGACCGACTCTCGGTGAATACTCAACACAGCGTATATACTACGAGAGACCACATAGTCGGCATCAGGTACTTGGACAGGCAGCGCAATGGCTACGAACGCGTTTGCGAACAAGTTGTCGCCTGCGACCGGACTCGATCCCAGGTCCGGTATCCTGCGAGACCAAACACGCTCCTGTGCAGAATCGATATTGCTAGCTAGCAACTTCTAGCTGTCATTGAGCGACTCGAACCTTTCAGAGAGAAGATCTAGAGCGGTGAAGTGGATGAGTGTTCTTCGCCGAACCAGTTGCTTTCGAACGATGGATTACTAGCAGATATGTGGTTCGATCGCATCGCTGCCTGGAAACTGTTGCGTGAAGGGACACGTCTTGCTTGTAGCAAGTGATGTTGTGCAGGGCGTGTGTCTTTTTTTGAACCGGTAGTATGTGTGAGTGTGGGTTGGAGATTCTCGTTAGTATAGTGGTTAGCATACCTGCCTGCCTGTCACGCGGGTGACCCGGGTTCAATTCCCGGACGGGAAGTTTTACTCCTTGCTCTTTGCGGTCGACCGACTCTCGGTGAATACTCAACACAGCGTATATACTACGATAGACCTCATAGTCGGCATCAAGTACTTGAACAGGCAGCGCAATGACAACGAACGCGTTTGCGAACAAGTTGTCGCCTGCGACCGGACTCGATCCCAGGTCCGGTATCCTGCGAGACCAAACACGCTCCTGTGCAGAATCGATATTGCTAGCTAGCAACTTCTAGCTGTCATTGAGCGACTCGAACCTGTCAGAGAAAAGATCTAGAGCGGTGAAGTGGATGAGTGTTCTTCGCCGAACCAGTTGCTTTCGAACGGTGGATTACTAGCAGATATGTGGTTCGATCGCATCGCTGCCTGGAAAAATATTGCGTGAAGTGACACGTCTTGCTTGTAGCAAGTGATGTTGTGCTTGGCGTGTGTTTTATTTTTGAACCGGTAGTATGTGTGAGTGTGGGTTGGAAATTCTCGTTAGTATAGTGGTTAGCATACCTGCCTGCCTGTCACGCGGGTGACCCGGGTTCAATTCCCGGACGGGAAGTTTTACTCCTTGCTCTTTGCGGTCGACCGACTCTCGGTGAATACTCAACGCAGCGTATATGCTTCGATAGACCACATAGTCGGCATCAAGTACTTGAACAGACAGCGCAATGACAACGAACGCGTTTGCGAACAAGTTGTCGCCTGCGACCGGACTCGATCCCAGGTCCGGTATCCTGCGAGACCAAACACGCTCCTGTGCAGAATCGATATTGCTAGCTAGCAACTTCTAGCTGTCATTGAGCGACTCGAACCTGTCAGAGAAAAGATCTAGAGCGGTGAAGTGGATGAGTGTTCTTCGCCGAACCAGTTGCTTTCGAACGGTGGATTACTAGCAGATATGTGGTTCGATCGCATCGCTGCCTAGGAACATGGTGCGTGAAGGGACACGTCTTGCTTGTAGCAAGTGATGTTGTGCAGGGCGTGTGTCCTTTTTTTGAACCGGTAGTATGTGTGAGTGTGGGTTGAAGATTCTCGTTAGTATAGTGGTTAGCATACCTGCCTGCCTGTCACGCGGGTGACCCGAGTTCAGTTCCGGGACGGGAAGTTTTACTCCTTGCTCTTTGCGGTCGACCGACTCTCGGTGAATACTCAACACAGCGTATATACTACGATAGACCACATAGTCGGCATCAAGTACTTGGACAGGCAGCGCAATGGCTACGAACGCGTTTGCGAACAAGTTGTCGCCTGCGACCGGACTCGATCCCAGGTCCGGTATCCTGCGAGACCAAACACGCTCCTGTGCAGAATCGATATTGCTAGCTAGCAACTTCTAGCTGTCATTGAGCGACTCGAACCTGTCAGAGAAAAGATCTAGAGCGGTGAAGTGGATGAGTGTTCTTCGCCGAACCAGTTGCTTTCGAACGGTGGATTACTAGCAGATATGTGGTTCGATCGCATCGCTGCCTGGAAAAATATTGCGTGAAGTGACACGTCTTGCTTGTAGCAAGTGATGTTGTGCAGGGCGTGTGTCCTTTTTTTTAACCGGTAGTATGTGTGAGTGTGGGTTGAAGATTCTCGTTAGTATAGTGGTTAGCATACCTGCCTGCCTGTCACGCGGGTGACCCGAGTTCAGTTCCGGGACGGGAAGTTTTACTCCTTGCTCTTTGCGGTCGACCGACTCTCGGTGAATACTCAACACAGCGTATATACTACGATAGACCACATAGTCGGCATCAAGTACTTGGACAGGCAGCGCAATGGCTACGAACGCGTTTGCGAACAAGTTGTCGCCTGCGACCGGACTCGATCCCAGGTCCGGTATCCTGCGAGACCAAACACGCTCCTGTGCAGAATCGATATTGCTAGCTAGCAACTTCTAGCTGTCATTGAGCGACTCGAACCTGTCAGAGAAAAGATCTAGAGCGGTGAAGTGGATGAGTGTTCTTCGCCGAACCAGTTGCTTTCGAACGGTGGATTACTAGCAGATATGTGGTTCGATCGCATCGCTGCCTGGAAAAATATTGCGTGAAGTGACACGTCTTGCTTGTAGCAAGTGATGTTGTGCAGGGCGTGTGTCCTTTTTTTTAACCGGTAGTATGTGTGAGTGTGGGTTGGAAGATTCTCGTTAGTATAGTGGTTAGCATACCTGCCTGCCTGCCACGCGGGTGACCCGAGTTCTGTTCCGGGACGGGAAGTTTTACTCCTTGCTCTTTGCGGTCGACCGACTCTCGGTGAATACTCAACACAGCGTATATACTACGATAGACCACATAGTCGGCATCAAGTACTTGGACAGGCAGCGCAATGGCTACGAACGCGTTTGCGAACAAGTTGTCGCCTGCGACCGGACTCGATCCCAGGTCCGGTATCCTGCGAGACCAAACACGCTCCTGTGCAGAATCGATATTGCTAGCTAGCAACTTCTAGCTGTCATTGAGCGACTCGAACCTGTCAGAGAAAAGATCTAGAGCGGTGAAGTGGATGAGTGTTCTTCGCCGAACCAGTTGCTTTCGAACGGTGGATTACTAGCAGATATGTGGTTCGATCGCATCGCTGCCTGGAAAAATATTGCGTGAAGTGACACGTCTTGCTTGTAGCAAGTGATGTTGTGCAGGGCGTGTGTCCTTTTTTTTGAACCGGTAGTATGTGTGAGTGTGGGTTGGAAATTCTCGTTAGTATAGTGGTTAGCATACCTGCCTGCCTGTCACGCGGGTGACCCGGGTTCAATTCCGGGACGGGAAGTTTTACTCCTTGCTCTTTGCGGTCGACCGACTCTCGGTGAATACTCAACGCAGCGTATATACTACGATAGACCACATAGTCGGCATCAAGTACTTGGACAGGCAGCGCAATGGCTACGAACGCGTTTGCGAACAAGTTGTCGCCTGCGACCGGACTCGATCCCAGGTCCGGTATCCTGCGAGACCAAACACGCTCCTGTGCAGAATCGATATTGCTAGCTAGCAACTTCTAGCTGTCATTGAGCGACTCGAACCTGTCAGAGAAAAGATCTAGAGCGGTGAAGTGGATGAGTGTTCTTCGCCGAACCAGTTGCTTTCGGACGATGGATTACTAGCAGATATGTGGTTCGATCGCATCGCTGCCTAGGAACATGGTGCGTGAAGGGACACGTCTTGCTTGTAGCAAGTGATGTCGTGCAGGGCGTGTGTCCTATTTTTGAACCGGTATGTGAGATTGAGGGTTGGGGATTCTCGTTAGTATAGTGGTTAGTATACCTGCCTGTCACGCGGGTGACCCGGGTTCAATTCCCGGACGGGAAGTTTTACTCCTTGCTCTTTGCGGTCGAGCCGACTCTCGGTGAATACTCAACGCAGCGTATATGCTACGATAGACCACATAGTCGGCATCAAGTACTTGAACAGGCAGCGCAATGACAACGAATACGTTTGTGAAAATGTTGTCGTCTGCGACCGGACTCGATCCCAGGTCCGGTATCCTGCGAGACCAAACACGCTCCTGTGCAGAATCGATGATGCTAGCTAGCAACTTCTAGTTGTCAGTGAACGACTCGTACCTGTCAGAGAAAAGATCTAGAGCGGTGAAGTGGATGAGTGTTCTTCGCCGAACCAGTTGCTTTCGGACGATGGATTACTAGCAGATATGTGGTTCGATCGCATCGCTGCCTAGGAACATGGTGCGTGAAGGGACACGTCTTGCTTGTAGCAAGTGATGTCGTGCAGGGCGTGTGTCTTTTTTTTAACCGGTAGTATGTGAGAATGAGGATTGGGGATTCTCGTTAGTATAGTGGTTAGTATACCTGCCTGTCACGTGGGTGACCCGTGCTCAATTCCCGGACGGGAAGTTTTACTCCTTGCTCTTTGCGGTCGAGCCGACTCTCGGTGAATACTCAACGCAGCGTATATGCTACGATAGACCACATAGTCGGCATCAAGTACTTGAACAGGCAGCGCAATGACAACGAATACGTTTGCGAACAAGTTGTCGCCTGCGACCGGACTCGATCCCAGGTCCGGTATCCTGCGAGACCAAACACGCTCCTGTGCAGAATCGATATTGCTAGCTAGCAACTTCTAGCTGTCATTGAGCGACTCGAACCTGTCAGAGAGAAGATCTAGAGCGGTGAAGTGGATGAGTGTTCTTCGCCGAACCAGTTGCTTTCGGACGATGGATTACTAGCAGATATGTGGTTCGATCGCATCGCTGCCTGGAAACTGTTGCGTGAAGGGACACGTCTTGCTTGTAGCAAGTGATGTTGTGCAGGGCGTGTGTCCTTTTTTTTAACCGGTAGTATGTGTGAGTGTGGGTTGAAGATTCTCGTTAGTATAGTGGTTAGCATACCTGCCTGCCTGTCACGCGGGTGACCCGAGTTCAGTTCCGGGACGGGAAGTTTTACTCCTTGCTCTTTGCGGTCGACCGACTCTCGGTGAATACTCAACACAGCGTATATGCTACGAGAGACCACATAGTCGGCATCAAGTACTTGAACAGACAGCGCAATGACAACGAACGCGTTTGCGAACAAGTTGTCGCCTGCGACCGGACTCGATCCCAGGTCCGGTATCCTGCGAGACCAAACACGTTCCTGTGCAGAATCGATATTGCTAGCTAGCAACTTCTAGCTGTCATTGAGCGACTCGAACCTTTCAGAGAAAAGATCTAGAGCGGTGAAGTGGATGAGTGTTCTTCGCCGAACCAGTTGCTTTCGGACGATGGATTACTAGCAGATATGTGGTTCGATCGCATCGCTGCCTAGGAACATGGTGCGTGAAGTGACACGTCTTGCTTGTAGCAAGTGATGTTGTGCTTGGCGTGTGTCCTATTTTTGAACCGGTAGTATGTGTGAGTGTGGGTTGGAAATTCTCGTTAGTATAGTGGTTAGCATACCTGCCTGCCTGTCACGCGGGTGACCCGAGTTCAGTTCCGGGACGGGAAGTTTTACTCCTTGCTCTTTGCGGTCGAGCCGACTCTCGGTGAATACTCAACACAGCGTATATACTACGATAGACCACATAGTCGGCATCAAGTACTTGGACAGGCAGCGCAATGGCTACGAACGCGTTTGCGAACAAGTTGTCGCCTGCGACCGGACTCGATCCCAGGTCCGGTATCCTGCGAGACCAAACACGCTCCTGTGCAGAATCGATATTGCTAGCTAGCAACTTCTAGCTGTCATTGAGCGACTCGAACCTGTCAGAGAAAAGATCTAGAGCGGTGAAGTGGATGAGTGTTCTTCGCCGAACCAGTTGCTTTCGAACGATGGATTACTAGCAGATATGTGGTTCGATCGCATCGCTGCCTGGAAAAATATTGCGTGACTTGACTTGTCGCGCTTGTAGCAAGTGATGTTGTGCAGGGCGTGTGTCTTTTTTTGAACCGGTAGTATGTGTGAGTGTGGGTTGAAGATTCTCGTTAGTATAGTGGTTAGTATACCTGCCTGTCACGCGGGTGACCCGGGTTCAATTCCCGGACGGGAAGTTTTACTCCTTGCTCTTTGCGGTCGACCGACTCTCGGTGAATACTCAACACAGCGTATATACTACGATAGACCACATAGTCGGCATCAAGTACTTGGACAGGCAGCGCAATGGCTACGAACGCGTTTGCGAACAAGTTGTCGCCTGCGACCGGACTCGATCCCAGGTCCGGTATCCTGCGAGACCAAACACGCTCCTGTGCAGAATCGATATTGCTAGCTAGCAACTTCTAGCTGTCATTGAGCGACTCGAACCTGTCAGAGAAAAGATCTAGAGCGGTGAAGTGGATGAGTGTTCTTCGCCGAACCAGTTGCTTTCGAACGGTGGATTACTAGCAGATATGTGGTTCGATCGCATCGCTGCCTAGGAACATGGTGCGTGAAGTGACACGTCTTGCTTGTAGCAAGTGATGTTGTGCAGGGCGTGTGTCCTTTTTTTGAACCGGTAGTATGTGTGAGTGTGGGTTGAAGATTCTCGTTAGTATAGTGGTTAGCATACCTGCCTGCCTGTCACGCGGGTGACCCGGGTTCAATTCCCGGACGGGAAGTTTTACTCCTTGCTCTTTGCGGTCGACCGACTCTCGGTGAATACTCAACGCAGCGTATATACTACAAGGGACCACATAGTCGGCATCAAGCAATTGAACAGGCAGCGCAATGACAACGAATACGTTTGCGAACAAATTGTCGCCTGCGACCGGACTCGATCCCGGGTCCGGTATCCTGCGAGACCAAACACGCTCCTGTGCAGAATCGATATTGCTAGCTAGCAACTTCTAGTTGTCATTGAGCGACTCGAACCTGTCAGAGAAAAGATCTAGAGCGGTGAAGTGGATGAGTGTTTTTCGCCGAACCAGTTGCTTTCGGACGATGGATTACTAGCAGATATGTGGTTCGATCGCATCGCTGCCTAGGAACATGGTGCGTGAAGGGACACGTCTTGCTTGTAGCAAGTGATGTCGTGCAGGGCGTGTGTCCTATTTTTGAACCGGTATGTGAGATTGAGGGTTGGGGATTCTCGTTAGTATAGTGGTTAGCATACCTGCCTGCCTGTCACGCGGGTGACCCGGGTTCAATTCCCGGACGGGAAGTTTTACTCCTTGCTCTTTGCGGTCGAGCCGACTCTCGGTGAATACTCAACGCAGCGTATATGCTACGATAGACCACATAGTCGGCATCAAGTACTTGAACAGACAGCGCAATGACAACGAACGCGTTTGCGAACAAGTTGTCGCCTGCGACCGGACTCGATCCCAGGTCCGGTATCCTGCGAGACCAAACACGCTCCTGTGCAGAATCGATGATGCTAGCTAGCAACTTCTAGCTGTCATTGAGCGACTCGTACCTGTCAGAGAAAAGATCTAGAGCGGTGAAGTGGATGAGTGTTCTTCGCCGAACCAGTTGCTTTCGAACGGTGGATTACTAGCAGATATGCGGTTCGATCGCATCGCTGCCTGGAAAAATATTGCGTGAAGTGACACGTCTTGCTTGTAGCAAGTGATGTTGTGCTTGGCGTGTGTCCTTTTTTTGAACCGGTAGTATGTGTGAGTGTGGGTTGGAGATTCTCGTTAGTATAGTGGTTAGCATACCTGCCTGCCTGTCACGCGGGTGACCCGAGTTCAGTTCCGGGACGGGAAGTTTTACTCCTTGCTCTTTGCGGTCGAGCCGACTCTCGGTGAATACTCAACGCAGCGTATATGCTACGATAGACCACATAGTCGGCATCAAGTACTTGAACAGGCAGCGCAATGACAACGAATACGTTTGTGAAAATGTTGTCGTCTGCGACCGGACTCGATCCCAGGTCCGGTATCCTGCGAGACCAAACACGCTCCTGTGCAGAATCGATGATGCTAGCTAGCAACTTCTAGTTGTCATTGAGCGACTCGTACCTGTCAGAGAAAAGATCTAGAGCGGTGAAGTGGATGAGTGTTCTTCGCCGAACCAGTTGCTTTCGGACGATGGATTACTAGCAGATATGTGGTTCGATCGCATCGCTGCCTAGGAACATGGTGCGTGAAGGGACACGTCTTGCTTGTAGCAAGTGATGTCGTGCAGGGCGTGTGTCCTATTTTTGAACCGGTATGTGAGATTGAGGGTTGGGGATTCTCGTTAGTATAGTGGTTAGTATACCTGCCTGCCTGTCACGCGGGTGACCCGGGTTCAATTCCCGGACGGGAAGTTTTACTCCTTGCTCTTTGCGGTCGAGCCGACTCTCGGTGAATACTCAACGCAGCGTATATGCTACGATAGACCACATAGTCGGCATCAAGTACTTGAACAGGCAGCGCAATGACAACGAATACGTTTGTGAAAATGTTGTCGTCTGCGACCGGACTCGATCCCAGGTCCGGTATCCTGCGAGACCAAACACGCTCCTGTGCAGAATCGATGATGCTAGCTAGCAACTTCTAGTTGTCATTGAGCGACTCGTACCTGTCAGAGAAAAGATCTAGAGCGGTGAAGTGGATGAGTGTTCTTCGCCGAACCAGTTGCTTTCGGACGATGGATTACTAGCAGATATGTGGTTCGATCGCATCGCTGCCTAGGAACATGGTGCGTGAAGGGACACGTCTTGCTTGTAGCAAGTGATGTCGTGCAGGGCGTGTGTCCTATTTTTGAACCGGTATGTGAGAATGAGGGTTGGGGATTCTCGTTAGTATAGTGGTTAGCATACCTGCCTGCCTGTCACGCGGGTGACCCGAGTTCTGTTCCCGGACGGGAAGTTTTACTCCTTGCTCTTTGCGGTCGAGCCGACTCTCGGTGAATACTCATCGCAGCGTATATGCTACGATAGACCACATAGTCGGCATCAAGTACTTGAACAGGCAGCGCAATGACAACGAATACGTTTGTGAAAATGTTGTCGTCTGCGACCGGACTCGATCCCAGGTCCGGTATCCTGCGAGACCAAACACGCTCCTGTGCAGAATCGATGATGCTAGCTAGCAACTTCTAGTTGTCATTGAGCGACTCGTACCTGTCAGAGAAAAGATCTAGAGCGGTGAAGTGGATGAGTGTTCTTCGCCGAACCAGTTGCTTTCGGACGATGGATTACTAGCAGATATGTGGTTCGATCGCATCGCTGCCTAGGAACATGGTGCGTGAAGGGACACGTCTTGCTTGTAGCAAGTGATGTCGTGCAGGGCGTGTGTCCTATTTTTGAACCGGTATGTGAGAATGAGGGTTGGGGATTCTCGTTAGTATAGTGGTTAGCATACCTGCCTGCCTGTCACGCGGGTGACCCGGGTTCAATTCCCGGACGGGAAGTTTTACTCCTTGCTCTTTGCGGTCGAGCCGACTCTCGGTGAATACTCAACGCAGCGTATATGCTACGATAGACCACATAGTCGGCATCAAGTACTTGAACAGGCAGCGCAATGACAACGAATACGTTTGTGAAAATGTTGTCGTCTGCGACCGGACTCGATCCCAGGTCCGGTATCCTGCGAGACCAAACACGCTCCTGTGCAGAATCGATGATGCTAGCTAGCAACTTCTAGTTGTCATTGAGCGACTCGTACCTGTCAGAGAAAAGATCTAGAGCGGTGAAGTGGATGAGTGTTCTTCGCCGAACCAGTTGCTTTCGGACGATGGATTACTAGCAGATATGTGGTTCGATCGCATCGCTGCCTAGGAACATGGTGCGTGAAGGGACACGTCTTGCTTGTAGCAAGTGATGTCGTGCAGGGCGTGTGTCCTATTTTTGAACCGGTATGTGAGAATGAGGGTTGGGGATTCTCGTTAGTATAGTGGTTAGTATACCCCTGCCTGTCACGCGGGTGACCCGGGTTCAATTCCCGGACGGGAAGTTTTACTCCTTGCTCTTTGCGGTCGAGCCGACTCTCGGTGAATACTCAACGCAGCGTATATGCTACGATAGACCACATAGTCGGCATCAAGTACTTGAACAGGCAGCGCAATGACAACGAATACGTTTGTGAAAATGTTGTCGTCTGCGACCGGACTCGATCCCAGGTCCGGTATCCTGCGAGACCAAACACGCTCCTGTGCAGAATCGATGATGCTAGCTAGCAACTTCTAGTTGTCATTGAGCGACTCGTACCTGTCAGAGAAAAGATCTAGAGCGGTGAAGTGGATGAGTGTTCTTCGCCGAACCAGTTGCTTTCGGACGATGGATTACTAGCAGATATGTGGTTCGATCGCATCGCTGCCTAGGAACATGGTGCGTGAAGGGACACGTCTTGCTTGTAGCAAGTGATGTCGTGCAGGGCGTGTGTCCTTTTTTGAACCGGTATGTGAGAATGAGGGTTGGGGATTCTCGTTAGTATAGTGGTTAGTATACCTGCCTGTCACGCGGGTGACCCGGGCTCAATTCCCGGACGGGAAGTTTTACTCCTTGCTCTTTGCGGTCGAGCCGACTCTCGGTGAATACTCAACGCAGCGTATATGCTACGATAGACCACATAGTCGGCATCAAGTACTTGAACAGGCAGCGCAATGACAACGAATACGTTTGTGAAAATGTTGTCGTCTGCGACCGGACTCGATCCCAGGTCCGGTATCCTGCGAGACCAAACACGCTCCTGTGCAGAATCGATGATGCTAGCTAGCAACTTCTAGTTGTCATTGAGCGACTCGTACCTGTCAGAGAAAAGATCTAGAGCGGTGAAGTGGATGAGTGTTCTTCGCCGAACCAGTTGCTTTCGGACGATGGATTACTAGCAGATATGTGGTTCGATCGCATCGCTGCCTAGGAACATGGTGCGTGAAGGGACACGTCTTGCTTGTAGCAAGTGATGTCGTGCAGGGCGTGTGTCCTATTTTTGAACCGGTATGTGAGAATGAGGGTTGGGGATTCTCGTTAGTATAGTGGTTAGTATACCTGCCTGCCTGTCACGCGGGTGACCCGGGTTCAATTCCCGGACGGGAAGTTTTACTCCTTGCTCTTTGCGGTCGAGCCGACTCTCGGTGAATACTCAACGCAGCGTATATGCTACGATAGACCACATAGTCGGCATCAAGTACTTGAACAGGCAGCGCAATGACAACGAATACGTTTGTGAAAATGTTGTCGTCTGCGACCGGACTCGATCCCAGGTCCGGTATCCTGCGAGACCAAACACGCTCCTGTGCAGAATCGATGATGCTAGCTAGCAACTTCTAGTTGTCATTGAGCGACTCGTACCTGTCAGAGAAAAGATCTAGAGCGGTGAAGTGGATGAGTGTTCTTCGCCGAACCAGTTGCTTTCGGACGATGGATTACTAGCAGATATGTGGTTCGATCGCATCGCTGCCTAGGAACATGGTGCGTGAAGGGACACGTCTTGCTTGTAGCAAGTGATGTCGTGCAGGGCGTGTGTCCTATTTTTGAACCGGTATGTGAGAATGAGGGTTGGGGATTCTCGTTAGTATAGTGGTTAGTATACCTGCCTGTCACGCGGGTGACCCGGGTTCAATTCCCGGACGGGAAGTTTTACTCCTTGCTCTTTGCGGTCGAGCCGACTCTCGGTGAATACTCAACGCAGCGTATATGCTACGATAGACCACATAGTCGGCATCAAGTACTTGAACAGGCAGCGCAATGACAACGAATACGTTTGTGAAAATGTTGTCGTCTGCGACCGGACTCGATCCCAGGTCCGGTATCCTGCGAGACCAAACACGCTCCTGTGCAGAATCGATGATGCTAGCTAGCAACTTCTAGTTGTCATTGATCGACTCGTACCTGTCAGAGAAAAGATCTAGAGCGGTGAAGTGGATGAGTGTTCTTCGCCGAACCAGTTGCTTTCGGACGATGGATTACTAGCAGATATGTGGTTCGATCGCATCGCTGCCTAGGAACATGGTGCGTGAAGGGACACGTCTTGCTTGTAGCAAGTGATGTCGTGCAGGGCGTGTGTCCTATTTTTGAACCGGTATGTGAGAATGAGGGTTGGGGATTCTCGTTAGTATAGTGGTTAGTATACCTGCCTGTCACGCGGGTGACCCGGGTTCAATTCCCGGACGGGAAGTTTTACTCCTTGCTCTTTGCGGTCGAGCCGACTCTCGGTGAATACTCAACGCAGCGTATATGCTACGATAGACCACATAGTCGGCATCAAGTACTTGAACAGGCAGCGCAATGACAACGAATACGTTTGTGAAAATGTTGTCGTCTGCGACCGGACTCGATCCCAGGTCCGGTATCCTGCGAGACCAAACACGCTCCTGTGCAGAATCGATGATGCTAGCTAGCAACTTCTAGTTGTCATTGAGCGACTCGTACCTGTCAGAGAAAAGATCTAGAGCGGTGAAGTGGATGAGTGTTCTTCGCCGAACCAGTTGCTTTCGGACGATGGATTACTAGCAGATATGTGGTTCGATCGCATCGCTGCCTAGGAACATGGTGCGTGAAGGGACACGTCTTGCTTGTAGCAAGTGATGTCGTGCAGGGCGTGTGTCCTATTTTTGAACCGGTATGTGAGAATGAGGGTTGGGGATTCTCGTTAGTATAGTGGTTAGTATACCTGCCTGCCGTCACGCGGGTGACCCGGGTTCAATTCCCGGACGGGAAGTTTTACTCCTTGCTCTTTGCGGTCGAGCCGACTCTCGGTGAATACTCAACGCAGCGTATATGCTACGATAGACCACATAGTCGGCATCAAGTACTTGAACAGGCAGCGCAATGACAACGAATACGTTTGTGAAAATGTTGTCGTCTGCGACCGGACTCGATCCCAGGTCCGGTATCCTGCGAGACCAAACACGCTCCTGTGCAGAATCGATGATGCTAGCTAGCAACTTCTAGTTGTCATTGAGCGACTCGTACCTGTCAGAGAAAAGATCTAGAGCGGTGAAGTGGATGAGTGTTCTTCGCCGAACCAGTTGCTTTCGGACGATGGATTACTAGCAGATATGTGGTTCGATCGCATCGCTGCCTAGGAACATGGTGCGTGAAGGGACACGTCTTGCTTGTAGCAAGTGATGTCGTGCAGGGCGTGTGTCCTATTTTTGAACCGGTATGTGAGAATGAGGGTTGGGGATTCTCGTTAGTATAGTGGTTAGTATACCTGCCTGTCACGCGGGTGACCCGGGTTCAATTCCCGGACGGGAAGTTTTACTCCTTGCTCTTTGCGGTCGAGCCGACTCTCGGTGAATACTCAACGCAGCGTATATGCTACGATAGACCACATAGTCGGCATCAAGTACTTGAACAGGCAGCGCAATGACAACGAATACGTTTGTGAAAATGTTGTCGTCTGCGACCGGACTCGATCCCAGGTCCGGTATCCTGCGAGACCAAACACGCTCCTGTGCAGAATCGATGATGCTAGCTAGCAACTTCTAGTTGTCATTGAGCGACTCGTACCTGTCAGAGAAAAGATCTAGAGCGGTGAAGTGGATGAGTGTTCTTCGCCGAACCAGTTGCTTTCGGACGATGGATTACTAGCAGATATGTGGTTCGATCGCATCGCTGCCTAGGAACATGGTGCGTGAAGGGACACGTCTTGCTTGTAGCAAGTGATGTCGTGCAGGGCGTGTGTCCTATTTTTGAACCGGTATGTGAGAATGAGGGTTGGGGATTCTCGTTAGTATAGTGGTTAGTATACCTGCCTGTCACGCGGGTGACCCGGGTTCAATTCCCGGACGGGAAGTTTTACTCCTTGCTCTTTGCGGTCGAGCCGACTCTCGGTGAATACTCAACGCAGCGTATATGCTACGATAGACCACATAGTCGGCATCAAGTACTTGAACAGGCAGCGCAATGACAACGAATACGTTTGTGAAAATGTTGTCGTCTGCGACCGGACTCGATCCCAGGTCCGGTATCCTGCGAGACCAAACACGCTCCTGTGCAGAATCGATGATGCTAGCTAGCAACTTCTAGTTGTCATTGAGCGACTCGTACCTGTCAGAGAAAAGATCTAGAGCGGTGAAGTGGATGAGTGTTCTTCGCCGAACCAGTTGCTTTCGGACGATGGATTACTAGCAGATATGTGGTTCGATCGCATCGCTGCCTAGGAACATGGTGCGTGAAGGGACACGTCTTGCTTGTAGCAAGTGATGTCGTGCAGGGCGTGTGTCCTATTTTTGAACCGGTATGTGAGAATGAGGGTTGGGGATTCTCGTTAGTATAGTGGTTAGTATACCTGCCTGTCACGCGGGTGACCCGGGTTCAATTCCCGGACGGGAAGTTTTACTCCTTGCTCTTTGCGGTCGAGCCGACTCTCGGTGAATACTCAACGCAGCGTATATGCTACGATAGACCACATAGTCGGCATCAAGTACTTGAACAGGCAGCGCAATGACAACGAATACGTTTGTGAAAATGTTGTCGTCTGCGACCGGACTCGATCCCAGGTCCGGTATCCTGCGAGACCAAACACGCTCCTGTGCAGAATCGATGATGCTAGCTAGCAACTTCTAGTTGTCATTGAGCGACTCGTACCTGTCAGAGAAAAGATCTAGAGCGGTGAAGTGGATGAGTGTTCTTCGCCGAACCAGTTGCTTTCGGACGATGGATTACTAGCAGATATGTGGTTCGATCGCATCGCTGCCTAGGAACATGGTGCGTGAAGGGACACGTCTTGCTTGTAGCAAGTGATGTCGTGCAGGGCGTGTGTCCTATTTTTGAACCGGTATGTGAGAATGAGGGTTGGGGATTCTCGTTAGTATAGTGGTTAGTATACCTGCCTGTCACGCGGGTGACCCGGGTTCAATTCCCGGACGGGAAGTTTTACTCCTTGCTCTTTGCGGTCGAGCCGACTCTCGGTGAATACTCAACGCAGCGTATATGCTACGATAGACCACATAGTCGGCATCAAGTACTTGAACAGGCAGCGCAATGACAACGAATACGTTTGTGAAAATGTTGTCGTCTGCGACCGGACTCGATCCCAGGTCCGGTATCCTGCGAGACCAAACACGCTCCTGTGCAGAATCGATGATGCTAGCTAGCAACTTCTAGTTGTCATTGAGCGACTCGTACCTGTCAGAGAAAAGATCTAGAGCGGTGAAGTGGATGAGTGTTCTTCGCCGAACCAGTTGCTTTCGGACGATGGATTACTAGCAGATATGTGGTTCGATCGCATCGCTGCCTAGGAACATGGTGCGTGAAGGGACACGTCTTGCTTGTAGCAAGTGATGTCGTGCAGGGCGTGTGTCCTATTTTTGAACCGGTATGTGAGAATGAGGGTTGGGGATTCTCGTTAGTATAGTGGTTAGTATACCTGCCTGTCACGCGGGTGACCCGGGTTCAATTCCCGGACGGGAAGTTTTACTCCTTGCTCTTTGCGGTCGAGCCGACTCTCGGTGAATACTCAACGCAGCGTATATGCTACGATAGACCACATAGTCGGCATCAAGTACTTGAACAGGCAGCGCAATGACAACGAATACGTTTGTGAAAATGTTGTCGTCTGCGACCGGACTCGATCCCAGGTCCGGTATCCTGCGAGACCAAACACGCTCCTGTGCAGAATCGATGATGCTAGCTAGCAACTTCTAGTTGTCATTGAGCGACTCGTACCTGTCAGAGAAAAGATCTAGAGCGGTGAAGTGGATGAGTGTTCTTCGCCGAACCAGTTGCTTTCGGACGATGGATTACTAGCAGATATGTGGTTCGATCGCATCGCTGCCTAGGAACATGGTGCGTGAAGGGACACGTCTTGCTTGTAGCAAGTGATGTCGTGCAGGGCGTGTGTCCTATTTTTGAACCGGTATGTGAGAATGAGGGTTGGGGATTCTCGTTAGTATAGTGGTTAGTATACCTGCCTGCCTGTCACGCGGGTGACCCGGGTTCAATTCCCGGACGGGAAGTTTTACTCCTTGCTCTTTGCGGTCGAGCCGACTCTCGGTGAATACTCAACGCAGCGTATATGCTACGATAGACCACATAGTCGGCATCAAGTACTTGAACAGGCAGCGCAATGACAACGAATACGTTTGTGAAAATGTTGTCGTCTGCGACCGGACTCGATCCCAGGTCCGGTATCCTGCGAGACCAAACACGCTCCTGTGCAGAATCGATGATGCTAGCTAGCAACTTCTAGTTGTCATTGAGCGACTCGTACCTGTCAGAGAAAAGATCTAGAGCGGTGAAGTGGATGAGTGTTCTTCGCCGAACCAGTTGCTTTCGGACGATGGATTACTAGCAGATATGTGGTTCGATCGCATCGCTGCCTAGGAACATGGTGCGTGAAGGGACACGTCTTGCTTGTAGCAAGTGATGTCGTGCAGGGCGTGTGTCCTATTTTTGAACCGGTATGTGAGAATGAGGGTTGGGGATTCTCGTTAGTATAGTGGTTAGTATACCTGCCTGTCACGCGGGTGACCCGGGTTCAATTCCCGGACGGGAAGTTTTACTCCTTGCTCTTTGCGGTCGAGCCGACTCTCGGTGAATACTCAACGCAGCGTATATGCTACGATAGACCACATAGTCGGCATCAAGTACTTGAACAGGCAGCGCAATGACAACGAATACGTTTGTGAAAATGTTGTCGTCTGCGACCGGACTCGATCCCAGGTCCGGTATCCTGCGAGACCAAACACGCTCCTGTGCAGAATCGATGATGCTAGCTAGCAACTTCTAGTTGTCATTGAGCGACTCGTACCTGTCAGAGAAAAGATCTAGAGCGGTGAAGTGGATGAGTGTTCTTCGCCGAACCAGTTGCTTTCGGACGATGGATTACTAGCAGATATGTGGTTCGATCGCATCGCTGCCTAGGAACATGGTGCGTGAAGGGACACGTCTTGCTTGTAGCAAGTGATGTCGTGCAGGGCGTGTGTCCTATTTTTGAACCGGTATGTGAGAATGAGGGTTGGGGATTCTCGTTAGTATAGTGGTTAGTATACCTGCCTGTCACGCGGGTGACCCGGGTTCAATTCCCGGACGGGAAGTTTTACTCCTTGCTCTTTGCGGTCGAGCCGACTCTCGGTGAATACTCAACGCAGCGTATATGCTACGATAGACCACATAGTCGGCATCAAGTACTTGAACAGGCAGCGCAATGACAACGAATACGTTTGTGAAAATGTTGTCGTCTGCGACCGGACTCGATCCCAGGTCCGGTATCCTGCGAGACCAAACACGCTCCTGTGCAGAATCGATGATGCTAGCTAGCAACTTCTAGTTGTCATTGAGCGACTCGTACCTGTCAGAGAAAAGATCTAGAGCGGTGAAGTGGATGAGTGTTCTTCGCCGAACCAGTTGCTTTCGGACGATGGATTACTAGCAGATATGTGGTTCGATCGCATCGCTGCCTAGGAACATGGTGCGTGAAGGGACACGTCTTGCTTGTAGCAAGTGATGTCGTGCAGGGCGTGTGTCCTATTTTTGAACCGGTATGTGAGAATGAGGGTTGGGGATTCTCGTTAGTATAGTGGTTAGTATACCTGCCTGTCACGCGGGTGACCCGGGTTCAATTCCCGGACGGGAAGTTTTACTCCTTGCTCTTTGCGGTCGAGCCGACTCTCGGTGAATACTCAACGCAGCGTATATGCTACGATAGACCACATAGTCGGCATCAAGTACTTGAACAGGCAGCGCAATGACAACGAATACGTTTGTGAAAATGTTGTCGTCTGCGACCGGACTCGATCCCAGGTCCGGTATCCTGCGAGACCAAACACGCTCCTGTGCAGAATCGATGATGCTAGCTAGCAACTTCTAGTTGTCATTGAGCGACTCGTACCTGTCAGAGAAAAGATCTAGAGCGGTGAAGTGGATGAGTGTTCTTCGCCGAACCAGTTGCTTTCGGACGATGGATTACTAGCAGATATGTGGTTCGATCGCATCGCTGCCTAGGAACATGGTGCGTGAAGGGACACGTCTTGCTTGTAGCAAGTGATGTCGTGCAGGGCGTGTGTCCTATTTTTGAACCGGTATGTGAGAATGAGGGTTGGGGATTCTCGTTAGTATAGTGGTTAGTATACCTGCCTGTCACGCGGGTGACCCGGGTTCAATTCCCGGACGGGAAGTTTTACTCCTTGCTCTTTGCGGTCGAGCCGACTCTCGGTGAATACTCAACGCAGCGTATATGCTACGATAGACCACATAGTCGGCATCAAGTACTTGAACAGGCAGCGCAATGACAACGAATACGTTTGTGAAAATGTTGTCGTCTGCGACCGGACTCGATCCCAGGTCCGGTATCCTGCGAGACCAAACACGCTCCTGTGCAGAATCGATGATGCTAGCTAGCAACTTCTAGTTGTCATTGAGCGACTCGTACCTGTCAGAGAAAAGATCTAGAGCGGTGAAGTGGATGAGTGTTCTTCGCCGAACCAGTTGCTTTCGGACGATGGATTACTAGCAGATATGTGGTTCGATCGCATCGCTGCCTAGGAACATGGTGCGTGAAGGGACACGTCTTGCTTGTAGCAAGTGATGTCGTGCAGGGCGTGTGTCCTATTTTTGAACCGGTATGTGAGAATGAGGGTTGGGGATTCTCGTTAGTATAGTGGTTAGTATACCTGCCTGCCTGTCACGCGGGTGACCCGGGTTCAATTCCCGGACGGGAAGTTTTACTCCTTGCTCTTTGCGGTCGAGCCGACTCTCGGTGAATACTCAACGCAGCGTATATGCTACGATAGACCACATAGTCGGCATCAAGTACTTGAACAGGCAGCGCAATGACAACGAATACGTTTGTGAAAATGTTGTCGTCTGCGACCGGACTCGATCCCAGGTCCGGTATCCTGCGAGACCAAACACGCTCCTGTGCAGAATCGATGATGCTAGCTAGCAACTTCTAGTTGTCATTGAGCGACTCGTACCTGTCAGAGAAAAGATCTAGAGCGGTGAAGTGGATGAGTGTTCTTCGCCGAACCAGTTGCTTTCGGACGATGGATTACTAGCAGATATGTGGTTCGATCGCATCGCTGCCTAGGAACATGGTGCGTGAAGGGACACGTCTTGCTTGTAGCAAGTGATGTCGTGCAGGGCGTGTGTCCTATTTTTGAACCGGTATGTGAGAATGAGGGTTGGGGATTCTCGTTAGTATAGTGGTTAGTATACCTGCCTGCCTGTCACGCGGGTGACCCGGGTTCAATTCCCGGACGGGAAGTTTTACTCCTTGCTCTTTGCGGTCGAGCCGACTCTCGGTGAATACTCAACGCAGCGTATATGCTACGATAGACCACATAGTCGGCATCAAGTACTTGAACAGGCAGCGCAATGACAACGAATACGTTTGTGAAAATGTTGTCGTCTGCGACCGGACTCGATCCCAGGTCCGGTATCCTGCGAGACCAAACACGCTCCTGTGCAGAATCGATGATGCTAGCTAGCAGCTTCTAGTTGTCATTGAGCGACTCGTACCTGTCAGAGAAAAGATCTAGAGCGGTGAAGTGGATGAGTGTTCTTCGCCGAACCAGTTGCTTTCGGACGATGGATTACTAGCAGATATGTGGTTCGATCGCATCGCTGCCTAGGAACATGGTGCGTGAAGGGACACGTCTTGCTTGTAGCAAGTGATGTCGTGCAGGGCGTGTGTCCTATTTTTGAACCGGTATGTGAGAATGAGGGTTGGGGATTCTCGTTAGTATAGTGGTTAGTATACCTGCCTGTCACGCGGGTGACCCGGGTTCAATTCCCGGACGGGAAGTTTTACTCCTTGCTCTTTGCGGTCGAGCCGACTCTCGGTGAATACTCAACGCAGCGTATATGCTACGATAGACCACATAGTCGGCATCAAGTACTTGAACAGGCAGCGCAATGACAACGAATACGTACGTGAAAATGTTGTCGTCTGCGACCGGACTCGATCCCAGGTCCGGTATCCTGCGAGACCAAACACGCTCCTGTGCAGAATCGATGATGCTAGCTAGCAACTTCTAGTTGTCATTGAGCGACTCGTACCTGTCAGAGAAAAGATCTAGAGCGGTGAAGTGGATGAGTGTTCTTCGCCGAACCAGTTGCTTTCGGACGATGGATTACTAGCAGATATGTGGTTCGATCGCATCGCTGCCTAGGAACATGGTGCGTGAAGGGACACGTCTTGCTTGTAGCAAGTGATGTCGTGCAGGGCGTGTGTCCTATTTTTGAACCGGTATGTGAGAATGAGGGTTGGGGATTCTCGTTAGTATAGTGGTTAGTATACCTGCCTGCCTGTCACGCGGGTGACCGGGGTTCAATTCCCGGACGGGAAGTTTTACTCCTTGCTCTTTGCGGTCGAGCCGACTCTCGGTGAATACTCAACGCAGCGTATATGCTACGATAGACCACATAGTCGGCATCAAGTACTTGAACAGGCAGCGCAATGACAACGAATACGTTTGTGAAAATGTTGTCGTCTGCGACCGGACTCGATCCCAGGTCCGGTATCCTGCGAGACCAAACACGCTCCTGTGCAGAATCGATGATGCTAGCTAGCAGCTTCTAGTTGTCATTGAGCGACTCGTACCTGTCAGAGAAAAGATCTAGAGCGGTGAAGTGGATGAGTGTTCTTCGCCGAACCAGTTGCTTTCGGACGATGGATTACTAGCAGATATGTGGTTCGATCGCATCGCTGCCTAGGAAAATGGTGCGTGAAGGGACACGTCTTGCTTGTAGCAAGTGATGTCGTGCAGGGCGTGTGTCCTATTTTTGAACCGGTATGTGAGAATGAGGGTTGGGGATTCTCGTTAGTATAGTGGTTAGTATACCTGCCTGTCACGCGGGTGACCCGGGTTCAATTCCCGGACGGGAAGTTTTACTCCTTGCTCTTTGCGGTCGAGCCGACTCTCGGTGAATACTCAACGCAGCGTATATGCTACGATAGACCACATAGTCGGCATCAAGTACTTGAACAGGCAGCGCAATGACAACGAATACGTTTGTGAAAATGTTGTCGTCTGCGACCGGACTCGATCCCAGGTCCGGTATCCTGCGAGACCAAACACGCTCCTGTGCAGAATCGATGATGCTAGCTAGCAACTTCTAGTTGTCATTGAGCGACTCGTACCTGTCAGAGAAAAGATCTAGAGCGGTGAAGTGGATGAGTGTTCTTCGCCGAACCAGTTGCTTTCGGACGATGGATTACTAGCAGATATGTGGTTCGATCGCATCGCTGCCTAGGAAAATGGTGCGTGAAGGGACACGTCTTGCTTGTAGCAAGTGATGTCGTGCAGGGCGTGTGTCCTATTTTTGAACCGGTATGTGAGAATGAGGGTTGGGGATTCTCGTTAGTATAGTGGTTAGCATACCTGCCTGCCTGTCACGCGGGTGACCCGGGTTCAATTCCCGGACGGGAAGTTTTACTCCTTGCTCTTTGCGGTCGAGCCGACTCTCGGTGAATACTCAACGCAGCGTATATGCTACGATAGACCACATAGTCGGCATCAAGTACTTGAACAGGCAGCGCAATGACAACGAATACGTTTGTGAAAATGTTGTCGTCTGCGACCGGACTCGATCCCAGGTCCGGTATCCTGCGAGACCAAACACGCTCCTGTGCAGAATCGATGATGCTAGCTAGCAGCTTCTAGTTGTCATTGAGCGACTCGTACCTGTCAGAGAAAAGATCTAGAGCGGTGAAGTGGATGAGTGTTCTTCGCCGAACCAGTTGCTTTCGGACGATGGATTACTAGCAGATATGTGGTTCGATCGCATCGCTGCCTAGGAAAATGGTGCGTGAAGGGACACGTCTTGCTTGTAGCAAGTGATGTCGTGCTTGGCGTGTGTCCTTTTTTTGAACCGGTAGTATGTGTGAGTGTGGGTTGGGGATTCTCGTTAGTATAGTGGTTAGCATACCTGCCTGCCTGTCACGCGGGTGACCCGGGTTCAATTCCCAGACGGGAAGTTTTACTCCTTGCTCTTTGCGGTCGAGCCGACTCTCGGTGAATACTCATCGCAGCGTATATGCTACGATAGACCACATAGTCGGCATCAAGTACTTGAACAGGCAGCGCAATGACAACGAATACGTTTGTGAAAATGTTGTCGTCTGCGACCGGACTCGATCCCAGGTCCGGTATCCTGCGAGACCAAACACGCTCCTGTGCAGAATCGATGATGCTAGCTAGCAGCTTCTAGTTGTCATTGAGCGACTCGTACCTGTCAGAGAAAAGATCTAGAGCGGTGAAGTGGATGAGTGTTCTTCGCCGAACCAGTTGCTTTCGGACGATGGATTACTAGCAGATATGTGGTTCGATCGCATCGCTGCCTAGGGAAATGGTGCGTGAAGGGACACGTCTTGCTTGTAGCAAGTGATGTCGTGCAGGGCTTGTGTCCTTTTTTTGAACCGGTAGTATGTGAGAATGTGGGTTGAAGGATTCTCGTTAGTATAGTGGTTAGTATACCTGCCTGTCACGCGGGTGACCCGGGTTCAATTCCCGGACGGGAAGTTTTACTCCTTGCTCTTTGCGGTCGAGAGCCGACTCTCGGTGAATACTCAACGCAGCGTATATGCTACGATAGACCACATAGTCGGCATCAAGTACTTGAACAGGCAGCGCAATGACAACGAACACGTTTGTGAAAATGTTGTCGTCTGCGACCGGACTCGATCCCAGGTCCGGTATCCTGCGAGACCAAACACGCTCCTGTGCAGAATCGATGATGCTAGCTAGCAACTTCTAGTTGTCATTGAGCGACTCGTACCTGTCAGAGAAAAGATCTAGAGCGGTGAAGTGGATGAGTGTTCTTCGCCGAACCAGTTGCTTTCGGACGATGGATTACTAGCAGATATGTGGTTCGATCGCATCGCTGCCTAGGAAAATGGTGCGTGAAGGGACACGTCTTGCTTGTAGCAAGTGATGTCGTGCAGGGCTTGTGTCCTTTTTTGAACCGGTATGTGTAAATGCGGGTTGTGGATTCTCGTTAGTATAGTGGTTAGCATACCTGCCTGCCTGTCACGCGGGTGACCCGGGTTCAATTCCCGGACGGGAAGTTTTACTCCTTGCTCTTTGCGGTCGAGCCGACTCTCGGTGAATACTCAACGCAGCGTATCTACTACGATAGACCACATAGTCGGCATCAGGTACTTGAACAGGCAGCGCAATGACAACGAATACGTTTGTGAAAATGTTGTCGTCTGCGACCGGACTCGATCCCAGGTCCGGTATCCTGCGAGACCAAACACGCTCCTGTGCAGAATCGATGATGCTAGCTAGCAACTTCTAGTTGTCATTGAGCGACTCGTACCTGTCAGAGAAAAGATCTAGAGCGGTGAAGTGGATGAGTGTTCTTCGCCGAACCAGTTGCTTTCGGACGATGGATTACTAGCAGATATGTGGTTCGATCGCATCGCTGCCTAGGAACATGGTGCGTGAAGGGACACGTCTTGCTTGTAGCAAGTGATGTCGTGCAGGGCTTGTGTCCTTTTTTGAACCGGTATGTGTAAATGCGGGTTGTGGATTCTCGTTAGTATAGTGGTTAGCATACCTGCCTGCCTGTCACGCGGGTGACCCGGGTTCAATTCCCGGACGGGAAGTTTTACTCCTTGCTCTTTGCGGTCGAGCCGACTCTCGGTGAATACTCAACGCAGCGTATATGCTACGATAGACCACATAGTCGGCATCAGGTACTTGAACAGGCAGCGCAATGACAACGAATACGTTTGTGAAAATGTTGTCGTCTGCGACCGGACTCGATCCCAGGTCCGGTATCCTGCGAGACCAAACACGCTCCTGTGCAGAATCGATGATGCTAGCTAGCAACTTCTAGTTGTCATTGAGCGACTCGTACCTGTCAGAGAAAAGATCTAGAGCGGTGAAGTGGATGAGTGTTCTTCGCCCGAACCAGTTGCTTTCGGACGATGGATTACTAGCAGATATGTGGTTCGATCGCATCGCTGCCTAGGAACATGGTGCGTGAAGGTGACACGTCTTGCTTTGTAGCAAGTGATGTTGTGCAGGGCGTGTGTCCTATTTTTTGAACCGGTAGTGAGAATGAGGGTTGGGGGTTAGATTCTCGTTAGTATAGTGGTTAGCATACCTGCCTGCCTGTCACGCGGGTGACCCGGGTTCAGTTCCGGGACGGGAAGATTTACTCCTTGCTCTTTGCGGTCGACCGACTCTCGGTGAATACTCAACACAGCGTATATACTACGAGAGACCACATAGTCGGCATCAGGTACTTGGACAGGCAGCGCAATGGCTACGAATGCGTTTGCGAACAAGTTGTCGCCTGCGACCGGACTCGATCCCAGGTCCGGTATCCTGCGAGACCAAACACGCTCCTGTGCAGAATCGATGATGCTAGCTAGCAACTTCTAGCTGTCATTGAGCGACTCGAACCTTTCAGAGAGAAGATCTAGAGCGGTGAAGTGGATGAGTGTTCTTCGCCGAACCAGTTGCTTTCGAACGGTGGATTACTAGCAGATATGTGGTTCGGATCGCATCGCTGCCTAGGAAACATGGTGCGTGAAGGGACACGTCTTGCTTGTAGCAAGTGATGTCGTGCAGGGCGTGTGTCCTTTTTTTTGAACCGGGTATGTGTGAGTGTGGGTTGGGGATTCTCGTTAGTATAGTGGTTAGCATACCTGCCTGTCACGCGGGTGACCCGGGTTCAGTTCCCGGACGGGAAGTTTTACTCCTTGCTCTTTGCGGTCGAGCCGACTCTCGGTGAATACTCAACGCAGCGTATATGCTACGAGAGACCACATAGTCGGCATCAAGTACTTGAACAGACAGCGCAATGACAACGAACGCGTTTGCGAACAAGTTGTCGCCTGCGACCGGACTCGATCCCAGGTCCGGTATCCTGCGAGACCGAACACGCTCCTGTGCAGAATCGATGATGCTAGCTAGCAACTTTAGTTGTCATTGAGTGACTCGTACCTGTCAGAGAAAAGATCTAGAG
Organism: Peronospora matthiolae; assembly: GCA_921007115.2. Taxonomy (NCBI): domain Eukaryota; phylum Oomycota; class Peronosporomycetes; order Peronosporales; family Peronosporaceae; genus Peronospora; species Peronospora matthiolae. The sequence goes on from CAKLBY020000175.1 coordinate 130,695, forward strand.
CGGTGAAGTGGATGAGTGTTCTTCGCCGAACCAGTTGCTTTCGAACGGTGGATTACTAGCAGATATGCGGTTTGATCGCATCGCTGCCTAGGAAACATGTTGCGTGAAGGGACACGTCTTGCTTGTAGCAAGTGATGTCGTGCAGGGCGTGTGTCCTATTTTTTGAACCGGTAGTATGTGAGAGTGTGGGTTGAAGGATTCTCGTTAGTATAGTGGTTAGTATACCTGCCTGCCTGTCACGCGGGTGACCCGGGTTCAATTCCCGGACGGGAAGTTTTACTCCTTGCTCTTTGCGGTCGAGCCGACTCTCGGTGAACACTCAACGCAGCGTATATGCTACGATAGACCACATAGTCGGCATCAAGTACTTGAACAGGCAGCGCAATGGCTACGAATACGTTTGCGAACAAGTTGTCGCCTGCGACCGGACTCGATCCCAGGTCCGGTATCCTGCGAGACCAAACACGCTCCTGTGCAGAATCGATGATGCTAGCTAGCAACTTCTAGCTGTCATTGAGCGACTCGTACCTGTCAGAGAAAAGATCTAGAGCGGTGAAGTGGATGAGTGTTCTTCGCCAAACCAGTTGCTTTCGGACGATGGATTACTAGCAGATATGTGGTTCGATCGCATCGCTGCCTAGGACATGGTGCGTGAAGGGACACGTCTTGCTTGTAGCAAGTGATGTTGTGCAGGGCTGTGTGTGTCCTTTTTTGAACCGGTGTATGTGTGAATGTGGGTTGGGGATTCTCGTTAGTATAGTGGTTAGTATACCTGCCTGCCTGTCACGCGGGTGACCCGGGTTCAATTCCCGGACGGGAAGTTTTACTCCCTTGCTCTTTGCGGTCGAGCCGACTCTCGGTGAATACTCAACGCAGCGTATATACTACGATAGACCCATAGTCGGCATCAAGTACTTGAACAGGCAGCGCAATGACAACGAATACGTTTGTGAAAATGTTGTCGTCTGCGACCGGACTCGATCCCAGGTCCGGTATCCTGCGAGACCAAACACGCTCCTGTGCAGAATCGATGATGCTAGCTAGCAACTTCTAGTTGTCATTGAGCGACTCGTACCTGTCAGAGAAAAGATCTAGAGCGGTGAAGTGGATGAGTGTTCTTCGCCGAACCAGTTGCTTTCGGACGATGGATTACTAGCAGATATGTGGTTCGATCGCATCGCTGCCTAGGAACATGGTGCGTGAAGGGGACACGTCTTGCTTGTAGCAAGTGATGTCGTGCAGGGGCGTGTGTCCTATTTTTGAACCGGTATATGTGAGAATGAGGGTTGGGGATTCTCGTTAGTATAGTGGTTAGTATACCTGCCTGCCTGTCACGCGGGTGACCCGGGTTCAATTCCCGGACGGGAAGTTTTACTCCCTTGCTCTTTGCGGTCGAGCCGACTCTCGGTGAATACTCAACGCAGCGTATATGCTACGATAGACCACATAGTCGGCATCAAGTACTTGAACAGGCAGCGCAATGACAACGAATACGTTTGTGAAAATGTTGTCGTCTGCGACCGGACTCGATCCCAGGTCCGGTATCCTGCGAGACCAAACACGCTCCTGTGCAGAATCGATGATGCTAGCTAGCAACTTCTAGTTGTCATTGAGCGACTCGTACCTGTCAGAGAAAAGATCTAGAGCGGTGAAGTGGATGAGTGTTCTTCGCCGAACCAGTTGCTTTCGGACGATGGATTACTAGCAGATATGTGGTTCGATCGCATCGCTGCCTAGGAACATGGTGCGTGAAGGGACACGTCTTGCTTGTAGCAAGTGATGCCTTGCAGGGCGTGTGTCCTATTTTTGAACCGGTATGTGAGAATGAGGGTTGGGGATTCTCGTTAGTATAGTGGTTAGTATACCTGCCTGTCACGCGGGTGACCCGGGTTCAATTCCCGGACGGGAAGTTTTACTCCTTGCTCTTTGCGGTCGAGCCGACTCTCGGTGAATACTCAACGCAGCGTATATGCTACGATAGACCACATAGTCGGCATCAAGTACTTGAACAGGCAGCGCAATGACAACGAATACGTTTGTGAAAATGTTGTCGTCTGCGACCGGACTCGATCCCAGGTCCGGTATCCTGCGAGACCAAACACGCTCCTGTGCAGAATCGATGATGCTAGCTAGCAACTTCTAGTTGTCATTGAGCGACTCGTACCTGTCAGAGAAAAGATCTAGAGCGGTGAAGTGGATGAGTGTTCTTCGCCGAACCAGTTGCTTTCGGACGATGGATTACTAGCAGATATGTGGTTCGATCGCATCGCTGCCTAGGAAACATGGTGCGTGAAGGGACACGTCTTGCTTGTAGCAAGTGATGTCGTGCAGGGCGTGTGTCCTTTTTTCGAACCAGTACGTGTGAATGCGGGTTGGGGGTTCTCGTTAGTATAGTGGCTAGTATACCTGCCTGCCTGTCACGCGGGTGACCCGGGTTCAATTCCCGGACGGGAAGTTTTACTCCTTGCTCTTTGCGGTCGAGCCGACTCTCGGTGAATACTCAACGCAGCGTATATGCTACGATAGACCACATAGTCGGCATCAAGTACTTGAACAGGCAGCGCAATGACAACGAATACGTATGTGAAAATGTTGTCGTCTGCGACCGGACTCGATCCCAGGTCCGGTATCCTGCGGGACCAAACACGCTCCTGTGCAGAATCGATGATGCTAGCTAGCAGCTTCTAGTTGTCATTGAGCGACTCGTACCTGTCAGAGAAAAGATCTAGAGCGGTGAAGTGGATGAGTGTTCTTCGCCGAACCAGTTGCTTTCGGACGATGGATTACTAGCAGATATGTGGTTCGATCGCATCGCTGCCTAGGAACATGGTGCGTGAAGGGACACGTCTTGCTTGTAGCAAGTGATGTCGTGCAGGGCGTGTGTCCTATTTTTGAACCGGTATGTGAGAATGAGGGTTGGGGATTCTCGTTAGTATAGTGGTTAGTATACCTGCCTCCTGTCACGCGGGTGACCCGGGTTCAATTCCCGGACGGGAAGTTTTACTCCTTGCTCTTTGCGGTCGAGCCGACTCTCGGTGAATACTCAACGCAGCGTATATGCTACGATAGACCACATAGTCGGCATCAAGTACTTGAACAGGCAGCGCAATGACAACGAATACGTTTGTGAAAATGTTGTCGTCTGCGACCGGACTCGATCCCAGGTCCGGTATCCTGCGAGACCAAACACGCTCCTGTGCAGAATCGATGATGCTAGCTAGCAACTTCTAGTTGTCATTGATCGACTCGTACCTGTCAGAGAAAAGATCTAGAGCGGTGAAGTGGATGAGTGTTCTTCGCCGAACCAGTTGCTTTCGGACGATGGATTACTAGCAGATATGTGGTTCGATCGCATCGCTGCCTAGGAACATGGTGCGTGAAGGGACACGTCTTGCTTGTAGCAAGTGATGTCGTGCAGGAGGGCGTGTGTCCAATTTTTGAACCGGTATGTGAGAATGAGGGTTGGGGATTCTCGTAGTAGAGTGGTTAGTATACCTGCCTGCCTGTCACGCGGGTGACCCGGGTTCAATTCCCGGACGGGAAGTTTTACTCCTTGCTCTTTGCGGTCGAGCCGACTCTCGGTGAATACTCAACGCAGCGTATATGCTACGATAGACCACATAGTCGGCATCAAGTACTTGAACAGGCAGCGCAATGACAACGAATACGTATGTGAAAATGTTGTCGTCTGCGACCGGACTCGATCCCAGGTCCGGTATCCTGCGAGACCAAACACGCTCCTGTGCAGAATCGATGATGCTAGCTAGCAGCTTCTAGTTGTCATTGAGCGACTCGTACCTGTCAGAGAAAAGATCTAGAGCGGTGAAGTGGATGAGTGTTCTTCGCCGAACCAGTTGCTTTCGGACGATGGATTACTAGCAGATATGTGGTTCGATCGCATCGCTGCCTAGGAAAATGGTGCGTGAAGGGACACGTCTTGCTTGTAGCAAGTGATGTCGTGCAGGGCGTGTGTCCTATTTTTGAACCGGTATGTGAGAATGAGGGTTGGGGGTTCTCGTTAGTATAGTGGTTAGTATACCTGCCTGCCTGTCACGCGGGTGACCGGGGTTCAATTCCCGGACGGGAAGTTTTACTCCTTGCTCTTTGCGGTCGAGCCGACTCTCGGTGAATACTCAACGCAGCGTATATGCTACGATAGACCACATAGTCGGCATCAAGTACTTGAACAGGCAGCGCAATGACAACGAATACGTACGTGAAAATGTTGTCGTCTGCGACCGGACTCGATCCCAGGTCCGGTATCCTGCGAGACCAAACACGCTCCTGTGCAGAATCGATGATGCTAGCTAGCAACTTCTAGTTGTCATTGAGCGACTCGTACCTGTCAGAGAAAAGATCTAGAGCGGTGAAGTGGATGAGTGTTCTTCGCCGAACCAGTTGCTTTCGGACGATGGATTACTAGCAGATATGTGGTTCGATCGCATCGCTGCCTAGGAACATGGTGCGTGAAGGGACACGTCTTGCTTGTAGCAAGTGATGTCGTGCAGGGCGTGTGTCCTATTTTCGAACCAGTACGTGTGAATGCGGGTTGGGGGTTCTCGTTAGTATAGTGGCTAGTATACCTGCCTGCCTGTCACGCGGGTGACCGGGGTTCCATTCCCGGACGGGAAGTTTTACTCCTTGCTCTTTGCGGTCGAGCCGACTCTCGGTGAATACTCAACGCAGCGTATATGCTACGATAGACCACATAGTCGGCATCAAGTACTTGAACAGGCAGCGCAATGACAACGAATACGTTTGTGAAAATGTTGTCGTCTGCGACCGGACTCGATCCCAGGTCCGGTATCCTGCGGGACCAAACACGCTCCTGTGCAGAATCGATGATGCTAGCTAGCAGCTTCTAGTTGTCATTGAGCGACTCGTACCTGTCAGAGAAAAGATCTAGAGCGGTGAAGTGGATGAGTGTTCTTCGCCGAACCAGTTGCTTTCGGACGATGGATTACTAGCAGATATGTGGTTCGATCGCATCGCTGCCTAGGAAAATGGTGCGTGAAGGGACACGTCTTGCTTGTAGCAAGTGATGTCGTGCAGGGCTTGTGTCCTTTTTTGAACCGGTATGTGAGAATGAGGGTTGGGGATTCTCGTTAGTATAGTGGTTAGTATACCTGCCTGCCTGTCACGCGGGTGACCGGGGTTCAATTCCCGGACGGGAAGTTTTACTCCTTGCTCTTTGCGGTCGAGCCGACTCTCGGTGAATACTCAACGCAGCGTATATGCTACGATAGACCACATAGTCGGCATCAAGTACTTGAACAGGCAGCGCAATGACAACGAATACGTTTGTGAAAATGTTGTCGTCTGCGACCGGACTCGATCCCAGGTCCGGTATCCTGCGAGACCAAACACGCTCCTGTGCAGAATCGATGATGCTAGCTAGCAGCTTCTAGTTGTCATTGAGCGACTCGTACCTGTCAGAGAAAAGATCTAGAGCGGTGAAGTGGATGAGTGTTCTTCGCCGAACCAGTTGCTTTCGGACGATGGATTACTAGCAGATATGTGGTTCGATCGCATCGCTGCCTAGGAAAATGGTGCGTGAAGGGACACGTCTTGCTTGTAGCAAGTGATGTCGTGCAGGGCGTGTGTCCTATTTTTGAACCAGTACGTGTGAATGCGGGTTGGGGGTTCTCGTTAGTAGAGTGGCTAGTATACCTGCCTGCCTGTCACGCGGGTGACCGGGGTTCAATTCCCGGACGGGAAGTTTTACTCCTTGCTCTTTGCGGTCGAGCCGACTCTCGGTGAATACTCAACGCAGCGTATATGCTACGATAGACCACATAGTCGGCATCAAGTACTTGAACAGGCAGCGCAATGACAACGAATATGTATGTGAAAATGTTGTCGTCTGCGACCGGACTCGATCCCAGGTCCGGTATCCTGCGGGACCAAACACGCTCCTGTGCAGAATCGATGATGCTAGCTAGCAGCTTCTAGTTGTCATTGAGCGACTCGTACCTGTCAGAGAAAAGATCTAGAGCGGTGAAGTGGATGAGTGTTCTTCGCCGAACCAGTTGCTTTCGGACGATGGATTACTAGCAGATATGTGGTTCGATCGCATCGCTGCCTAGGAAAATGGTGCGTGAAGGGACACGTCTTGCTTGTAGCAAGTGATGTCGTGCAGGGCGTGTGTCCTTTTTTTGAACCGGTATGTGAGAATGAGGGTTGGGGATTCTCGTTAGTATAGTGGTTGGTATACCTGCTTGTCACGCGGGTGACCGGGGTTCTATTCCCGGACGGGAAGTTTTACTCCTTGCTCTTTGCGATCGAGCCGACTCTCGGTGAATACTCAACGCAGCGTATATGCTACGATAGACCACATAGTCGGCATCAAGTACTTGAACAGGCAGCGCAATGACAACGAATACGTTTGTGAAAATGTTGTCGTCTGCGACCGGACTCGATCCCAGGTCCGGTATCCTGCGAGACCAAACACGCTCCTGTGCAGAATCGATGATGCTAGCTAGCAACTTCTAGTTGTCATTGAGCGACTCGTACCTGTCAGAGAAAAGATCTAGAGCGGTGAAGTGGATGAGTGTTCTTCGTCGAACCAGTTGCTTTCGAACGATGGATTACTAGCAGATATGTGGTTCGATCGCATCGCTGCCTAGGAAAATGGTGCGTGAAGGGACACGTCTTGCTTGTAGCAAGTGATGTCGTGCAGGGCGTGTGTCCTATTTTCGAACCAGTACGTGTGAATGCGGGTTGGGGGTTCTCGTTAGTAGAGTGGCTAGTATACCTGCCTGCCTGTCACGCGGGTGACCGGGGTTCCATTCCCGGACGGGAAGTTTTACTCCTTGCTCTTTGCGGTCGAGCCGACTCTCGGTGAATACTCAACGCAGCGTATATGCTACGATAGACCACATAGTCGGCATCAAGTACTTGAACAGGCAGCGCAATGACAACGAATACGTTTGTGAAAATGTTGTCGTCTGCGACCGGACTCGATCCCAGGTCCGGTATCCTGCGGGACCAAACACGCTCCTGTGCAGAATCGATGATGCTAGCTAGCAGCTTCTAGTTGTCATTGAGCGACTCGTACCTGTCAGAGAAAAGATCTAGAGCGGTGAAGTGGATGAGTGTTCTTCGCCGAACCAGTTGCTTTTGAACGATGGATTACTAGCAGATATGTGGTTCGATCGCATCGCTGCCTAGGAAAAATGGTGCGTGAAGGGAAACGTCTTGCTTGTAGCAAGTGATGTCGTGCAGGGCGTGTGTCCTATTTTTTGAACCGGTATGTGAGAATGAGGGTTGGGGGTTCTCGTTAGTATAGTGGTTGGTATACCTGCCTGCCTGTCACGCGGGTGACCGGGGTTCTATTCCCGGACGGGAAGTTTTACTCCTTGCTCTTTGCGATCGAGCCGACTTTCGGTGAATACTCAACGCAGCGTATATGCTACGATAGACCACATAGTCGGCATCAAGTACTTGAACAGGCAGCGCAATGACAACGAATACGTTTGTGAAAATGTTGTCGTCTGCGACCGGACTCGATCCCAGGTCCGGTATCCTGCGAGACCAAACACGCTCCTGTGCAGAATCGATGATGCTAGCTAGCAGCTTCTAGTTGTCATTGAGCGACTCGTACCTGTCAGAGAAAAGATCTAGAGCGGTGAAGTGGATGAGTGTTCTTCGCCGAACCAGTTGCTTTCGAACGATGGATTACTAGCAGATATGTGGTTCGATCGCATCGCTGCCTAGGAAAATGGTGCGTGAAGGGACACGTCTTGCTTGTAGCAAGTGATGTCGTGCAGGGCGTGTGTCCTTTTTTCGAACCAGTACGTGTGGAATGCGGGTTGGGGGGGGGTTCTCGTTAGTATAGTGGCTAGTATACCTGCCTGCCTGTCACGCGGGTGACCGGGGTTCCATTCCCGGACGGGAAGTTTTACTCCTTGCTCTTTGCGGTCGAGCCGACTCTCGGTGAATACTCAACGCAGCGTATATGCTACGATAGACCACATAGTCGGCATCAAGTACTTGAACAGGCAGCGCAATGACAACGAATACGTTTGTGAAAATGTTGTCGTCTGCGACCGGACTCGATCCCAGGTCCGGTATCCTGCGGGACCAAACACGCTCCTGTGCAGAATCGATGATGCTAGCTAGCAGCTTCTAGTTGTCATTGAGCGACTCGTACCTGTCAGAGAAAAGATCTAGAGCGGTGAAGTGGATGAGTGTTCTTCGCCGAACCAGTTGCTTTTGAACGATGGATTACTAGCAGATATGTGGTTCGATCGCATCGCTGCCTAGGAAAATGGTGCGTGAAGGGAAACGTCTTGCTTGTAGCAAGTGATGTCGTGCAGGGCGTGTGTCCTATTTTTGAACCGGTATGTGAGAATGAGGGTTGGGGGTTCTCGTTAGTATAGTGGTTGGTATACCTGCTTGTCACGCGGGTGACCGGGGTTCTATTCCCGGACGGGAAGTTTTACTCCTTGCTCTTTGCGGTCGAGCCGACTCTCGGTGAATACTCAACGCAGCGTATATGCTACGATAGACCACATAGTCGGCATCAAGTACTTGAACAGGCAGCGCAATGACAACGAATACGTTTGTGAAAATGTTGTCGTCTGCGACCGGACTCGATCCCAGGTCCGGTATCCTGCGAGACCAAACACGCTCCTGTGCAGAATCGATGATGCTAGCTAGCAGCTTCTAGTTGTCATTGAGCGACTCGTACCTGTCAGAGAAAAAGATCTAGAGCGGTGAAGTGGATGAGTGTTCTTCGCCGAACCAGTTGCTTTCGAACGATGGATTACTAGCAGATATGTGGTTCGATCGCATCGCTGCCTAGGAAAATGGTGCGTGAAGGGACACGTCTTGCTTGTAGCAAGTGATGTCGTGCAGGGCGTGTGTCCTATTTTTGAACCAGTACGTGAGAATGCGGGTTGGGGGTTCTCGTTAGTAGAGTGGTTAGTATACCTGCCTGCCTGTCACGCGGGTGACCGGGGTTCCATTCCCGGACGGGAAGTTTTACTCCCTTGCTCTTTGCGGTCGAGCCGACTCTCGGTGAATACTCAACGCAGCGTATATGCTACGATAGACCACATAGTCGGCATCAAGTACTTGAACAGGCAGCGCAATGACAACGAATACGTTTGTGAAAATGTTGTCGTCTGCGACCGGACTCGATCCCAGGTCCGGTATCCTGCGGGACCAAACACGCTCCTGTGCAGAATCGATGATGCTAGCTAGCAGCTTCTAGTTGTCATTGAGCGACTCGTACCTGTCAGAGAAAAGATCTAGAGCGGTGAAGTGGATGAGTGTTCTTCGCCGAACCAGTTGCTTTTGAACGATGGATTACTAGCAGATATGTGGTTCGATCGCATCGCTGCCTAGGAAAATGGTGCGTGAAGGGACACGTCTTGCTTGTAGCAAGTGATGTCGTGCAGGGCGTGTGTCCTATTTTTGAACCGGTATGTGAGAATGAGGGTTGGGGGTTCTCGTTAGTATAGTGGTTAGTATACCTGCCTGCCTGTCACGCGGGTGACCGGGGTTCTATTCCCGGACGGGAAGTTTTACTCCTTGCTCTTTGCGATCGAGCCGACTTTCGGTGAATACTCAACGCAGCGTATATGCTACGATAGACCACATAGTCGGCATCAAGTACTTGAACAGGCAGCGCAATGACAACGAATACGTTTGTGAAAATGTTGTCGTCTGCGACCGGACTCGATCCCAGGTCCGGTATCCTGCGAGACCAAACACGCTCCTGTGCAGAATCGATGATGCTAGCTAGCAGCTTCTAGTTGTCATTGAGCGACTCGTACCTGTCAGAGAAAAGATCTAGAGCGGTGAAGTGGATGAGTGTTCTTCGCCGAACCAGTTGCTTTCGGACGATGGATTACTAGCAGATATGTGGTTCGATCGCATCGCTGCCTAGGAAAATGGTGCGTGAAGGGACACGTCTTGCTTGTAGCAAGTGATGTCGTGCAGGGCGTGTGTCCTATTTTCGAACCAGTACGTGTGAATGCGGGTTGGGGGTTCTCGTTAGTAGAGTGGCTAGTATACCTGCCTGCCTGTCACGCGGGTGACCGGGGTTCCATTCCCGGACGGGAAGTTTTACTCCTTGCTCTTTGCGGTCGAGCCGACTCTCGGTGAATACTCAACGCAGCGTATATGCTACGATAGACCACATAGTCGGCATCAAGTACTTGAACAGGCAGCGCAATGACAACGAATACGTTTGTGAAAATGTTGTCGTCTGCGACCGGACTCGATCCCAGGTCCGGTATCCTGCGGGACCAAACACGCTCCTGTGCAGAATCGATGATGCTAGCTAGCAGCTTCTAGTTGTCATTGAGCGACTCGTACCTGTCAGAGAAAAGATCTAGAGCGGTGAAGTGGATGAGTGTTCTTCGCCGAACCAGTTGCTTTTGAACGATGGATTACTAGCAGATATGTGGTTCGATCGCATCGCTGCCTAGGAAAATGGTGCGTGAAGGGAAACGTCTTGCTTGTAGCAAGTGATGTCGTGCAGGGCGTGTGTCCTATTTTTGAACCGGTATGTGAGAATGAGGGTTGGGGGTTCTCGTTAGTATAGTGGTTGGTATACCTGCTTGTCACGCGGGTGACCGGGGTTCTATTCCCGGACGGGAAGTTTTACTCCTTGCTCTTTGCGATCGAGCCGACTTTCGGTGAATACTCAACGCAGCGTATATGCTACGATAGACCACATAGTCGGCATCAAGTACTTGAACAGGCAGCGCAATGACAACGAATACGTTTGTGAAAATGTTGTCGTCTGCGACCGGACTCGATCCCAGGTCCGGTATCCTGCGAGACCAAACACGCTCCTGTGCAGAATCGATGATGCTAGCTAGCAGCTTCTAGTTGTCATTGAGCGACTCGTACCTGTCAGAGAAAAGATCTAGAGCGGTGAAGTGGACGAGTGTTCTTCGTCGAACCAGTTGCTTTCGAACGATGGATTACTAGCAGATATGTGGTTCGATCGCATCGCTGCCTAGGAAAATGGTGCGTGAAGGGACACGTCTTGCTTGTAGCAAGTGATGTCGTGCAGGGCGTGTGTCCTATTTTTGAACCAGTACGTGTGAATGCGGGTTGGGGGTTCTCGTTAGTAGAGTGGCTAGTATACCTGCCTGCCTGTCACGCGGGTGACCGGGGTTCAATTCCCGGACGGGAAGTTTTACTCCTTGCTCTTTGCGGTCGAGCCGACTCTCGGTGAATACTCAACGCAGCGTATATGCTACGATAGACCACATAGTCGGCATCAAGTACTTGAACAGGCAGCGCAATGACAACGAATATGTATGTGAAAATGTTGTCGTCTGCGACCGGACTCGATCCCAGGTCCGGTATCCTGCGGGACCAAACACGCTCCTGTGCAGAATCGATGATGCTAGCTAGCAGCTTCTAGTTGTCATTGAGCGACTCGTACCTGTCAGAGAAAAGATCTAGAGCGGTGAAGTGGATGAGTGTTCTTCGCCGAACCAGTTGCTTTTGAACGATGGATTACTAGCAGATATGTGGTTCGATCGCATCGCTGCCTAGGAAAATGGTGCGTGAAGGGAAACGTCTTGCTTGTAGCAAGTGATGTCGTGCAGGGCGTGTGTCCTATTTTTGAACCGGTATGTGAGAATGAGGGTTGGGGGTTCTCGTTAGTATAGTGGTTGGTATACCTGCTTGTCACGCGGGTGACCGGGGTTCTATTCCCGGACGGGAAGTTTTACTCCTTGCTCTTTGCGATCGAGCCGACTTTCGGTGAATACTCAACGCAGCGTATATGCTACGATAGACCACATAGTCGGCATCAAGTACTTGAACAGGCAGCGCAATGACAACGAATACGTTTGTGAAAATGTTGTCGTCTGCGACCGGACTCGATCCCAGGTCCGGTATCCTGCGAGACCAAACACGCTCCTGTGCAGAATCGATGATGCTAGCTAGCAGCTTCTAGTTGTCATTGAGCGACTCGTACCTGTCAGAGAAAAGATCTAGAGCGGTGAAGTGGATGAGTGTTCTTCGCCGAACCAGTTGCTTTTGAACGATGGATTACTAGCAGATATGTGGTTCGATCGCATCGCTGCCTAGGAAAATGGTGCGTGAAGGGACACGTCTTGCTTGTAGCAAGTGATGTCGTGCAGGGCGTGTGTCCTATTTTCGAACCAGTACGTGTGAATGCGGGTTGGGGGTTCTCGTTAGTAGAGTGGCTAGTATACCTGCCTGCCTGTCACGCGGGTGACCGGGGTTCCATTCCCGGACAGGGAAGTTTTACTCCTTGCTCTTTGCGGTCGAGCCGACTCTCGGTGAATACTCAACGCAGCGTATATGCTACGATAGACCACATAGTCGGCATCAAGTACTTGAACAGGCAGCGCAATGACAACGAATACGTTTGTGAAAATGTTGTCGTCTGCGACCGGACTCGATCCCAGGTCCGGTATCCTGCGGGACCAAACACGCTCCTGTGCAGAATCGATGATGCTAGCTAGCAGCTTCTAGTTGTCATTGAGCGACTCGTACCTGTCAGAGAAAAGATCTAGAGCGGTGAAGTGGATGAGTGTTCTTCGCCGAACCAGTTGCTTTTGAACGATGGATTACTAGCAGATATGTGGTTCGATCGCATCGCTGCCTAGGAAAATGGTGCGTGAAGGGAAACGTCTTGCTTGTAGCAAGTGATGTCGTGCAGGGCGTGTGTCCTATTTTTGAACCGGTATGTGAGAATGAGGGTTGGGGGTTCTCGTTAGTATAGTGGTTGGTATACCTGCTTGTCACGCGGGTGACCGGGGTTCTATTCCCGGACGGGAAGTTTTACTCCTTGCTCTTTGCGATCGAGCCGACTTTCGGTGAATACTCAACGCAGCGTATATGCTACGATAGACCACATAGTCGGCATCAAGTACTTGAACAGGCAGCGCAATGACAACGAATACGTTTGTGAAAATGTTGTCGTCTGCGACCGGACTCGATCCCAGGTCCGGTATCCTGCGAGACCAAACACGCTCCTGTGCAGAATCGATGATGCTAGCTAGCAGCTTCTAGTTGTCATTGAGCGACTCGTACCTGTCAGAGAAAAGATCTAGAGCGGTGAAGTGGACGAGTGTTCTTCGTCGAACCAGTTGCTTTCGAACGATGGATTACTAGCAGATATGTGGTTCGATCGCATCGCTGCCTAGGAAAATGGTGCGTGAAGGGACACGTCTTGCTTGTAGCAAGTGATGTCGTGCAGGGCGTGTGTCCTATTTTCGAACCAGTACGTGTGAATGCGGGTTGGGGGTTCTCGTTAGTAGAGTGGCTAGTATACCTGCCTGCCTGTCACGCGGGTGACCGGGGTTCCATTCCCGGACGGGAAGTTTTACTCCTTGCTCTTTGCGGTCGAGCCGACTCTCGGTGAATACTCAACGCAGCGTATATGCTACGATAGACCACATAGTCGGCATCAAGTACTTGAACAGGCAGCGCAATGACAACGAATACGTTTGTGAAAATGTTGTCGTCTGCGACCGGACTCGATCCCAGGTCCGGTATCCTGCGGGACCAAACACGCTCCCTGTGCAGAATCGATGATGCTAGCTAGCAGCTTCTAGTTGTCATTGAGCGACTCGTACCTGTCAGAGAAAAGATCTAGAGCGGTGAAGTGGATGAGTGTTCTTCGCCGAACCAGTTGCTTTTGAACGATGGATTACTAGCAGATATGTGGTTCGATCGCATCGCTGCCTAGGAAAATGGTGCGTGAAGGGACACGTCTTGCTTGTAGCAAGTGATGTCGTGCAGGGCGTGTGTCCTATTTTTGAACCGGTATGTGAGAATGAGGGTTGGGGGTTCTCGTTAGTATAGTGGTTAGTATACCTGCTTGTCACGCGGGTGACCCGGGTTCAGTTCCTGGACGGGAAGTTTTACTCCTTGCTCTTTGCGGTCGAGCCGACTCTCGGTGAATACTCAACGCAGCGTATATGCTACGATAGACCACATAGTCGGCATCAAGTACTTGAACAGGCAGCGCAATGACAACGAATACGTTTGTGAAAATGTTGTCGTCTGCGACCGGACTCGATCCCAGGTCCGGTATCCTGCGAGACCAAACACGCTCCTGTGCAGAATCGATGATGCTAGCTAGCAGCTTCTAGTTGTCATTGAGCGACTCGTACCTGTCAGAGAAAAGATCTAGAGCGGTGAAGTGGATGAGTGTTCTTCGTCGAACCAGTTGCTTTCGAACGATGGATTACTAGCAGATATGTGGTTCGATCGCATCGCTGCCTAGGAAAATGGTGCGTGAAGGGACACGTCTTGCTTGTAGCAAGTGATGTCGTGCAGGGCGTGTGTCCTATTTTGAACCGGTACGTGAGAATGAGGGTTGGGGGTTCTCGTTAGTAGAGTGGCTAGTATACCTCCTGCCTGTCACGCGGGTGACCGGGGTTCCATTCCCGGACGGGAAGTTTTACTCCTTGCTCTTTGCGGTCGAGCCGACTCTCGGTGAATACTCAACGCAGCGTATATGCTACGATAGACCACATAGTCGGCATCAAGTACTTGAACAGGCAGCGCAATGACAACGAATACGTTTGTGAAAATGTTGTCGTCTGCGACCGGACTCGATCCCAGGTCCGGTATCCTGCGAGACCAAACACGCTCCTGTGCAGAATCGATGATGCTAGCTAGCAGCTTCTAGTTGTCATTGAGCGACTCGTACCTGTCAGAGAAAAGATCTAGAGCGGTGAAGTGGACGAGTGTTCTTCGTCGAACCAGTTGCTTTCGAACGATGGATTACTAGCAGATATGTGGTTCGATCGCATCGCTGCCTAGGAAAATGGTGCGTGAAGGGACACGTCTTGCTTGTAGCAAGTGATGTCGTGCAGGGCGTGTGTCCTATTTTCGAACCAGTACGTGTGAATGCGGGTTGGGGGTTCTCGTTAGTAGAGTGGCTAGTATACCTGCCTGCCTGTCACGCGGGTGACCGGGGTTCCATTCCCGGACGGGAAGTTTTACTCCTTGCTCTTTGCGGTCGAGCCGACTCTCGGTGAATACTCAACGCAGCGTATATGCTACGATAGACCACATAGTCGGCATCAAGTACTTGAACAGGCAGCGCAATGACAACGAATACGTTTGTGAAAATGTTGTCGTCTGCGACCGGACTCGATCCCAGGTCCGGTATCCTGCGGGACCAAACACGCTCCTGTGCAGAATCGATGATGCTAGCTAGCAGCTTCTAGTTGTCATTGAGCGACTCGTACCTGTCAGAGAAAAGATCTAGAGCGGTGAAGTGGATGAGTGTTCTTCGCCGAACCAGTTGCTTTTGAACGATGGATTACTAGCAGATATGTGGTTCGATCGCATCGCTGCCTAGGAAAATGGTGCGTGAAGGGACACGTCTTGCTTGTAGCAAGTGATGTCGTGCAGGGCGTGTGTCCTATTTTTGAACCGGTATGTGAGAATTGAGGGTTGGGGTTCTCGTTAGTATAGTGGTTGGTATAGGCCTGCTTGTCACGCGGGTGACCGGGGTTCTATTCCCGGACGGGAAGTTTTACTCCTTGCTCTTTGCGGTCGAGCCGACTCTCGGTGAATACTCAACGCAGCGTATATGCTACGATAGACCACATAGTCGGCATCAAGTACTTGAACAGGCAGCGCAATGACAACGAATACGTTTGTGAAAATGTTGTCGTCTGCGACCGGACTCGATCCCAGGTCCGGTATCCTGCGAGACCAAACACGCTCCTGTGCAGAATCGATGATGCTAGCTAGCAGCTTCTAGTTGTCATTGAGCGACTCGTACCTGTCAGAGAAAAGATCTAGAGCGGTGAAGTGGATGAGTGTTCTTCGCCGAACCAGTTGCTTTCGAACGATGGATTACTAGCAGATATGTGGTTCGATCGCATCGCTGCCTAGGAACATGGTGCGTGAAGGGACACGTCTTGCTTGTAGCAAGTGATGTCGTGCAGGGCGTGTGTACTATTTTTGAACCGGTATGTGAGAATGAGGGTTGGGGATTCTCGTTAGTATAGTGGTTGGTATACCTGCCTGTCACGCGGGTGACCCGGGTTCAATTCCCGGACGGGAAGTTTTACTCCTTGCTCTTTGCGGTCGAGCCGACTCTCGGTGAGTACTAAACGCAGCGTATCTACTACGATATACCACATAGTCGGCATCAAGTACTTGAACAGGCAGCGCAATGGCTACGAATACGTTTGTGAAAATGTTGTCGTCTGCGACCGGACTCGATCCCAGGTCCGGTATCCTGCGAGACCAAACACGCTCCTGTGCAGAATCGATGATGCTAGCTAGCAACTTCTAGTTCTCATTGAGCGACTCGTACCTGTCAGAGAAAAGATCTAGAGCGGTGAAGTGGATGAGTGTTCTTCGCCGAACCAGTTGCTTTCGGACGATGGATTACTAGCAGATATGTGGTTCGATCGCATCGCTGCCTAGGAAAATGGTGCGTGAAGGGACACGTCTTGCTTGTAGCAAGTGATGTCGTGCAGGGCTTGTGTCCTTTTTTGGAACCAGTACGTGTAAATGCGGGTTGTGGATTCTCGTTAGTATAGTGGTTAGCATACCTGCCTGCCTGTCACGCGGGTGACCCGGGTTCCATTCCCGGACGGGAAGTTTTACTCCTTGCTCTTTGCGGTCGAGCCGACTCTCGGTGAATACTCAACGCAGCGTATCTACTACGATATACCACATAGTCGGCATCAGGTACTTGAACAGGCAGCGCAATGGCTACGAATACGTTTGTGAAAATGTTGTCGTCTGCGACCGGACTCGATCCCAGGTCCGGTATCCTGCGAGACCAAACACGCTCCTGTGCAGAATCGATGATGCTAGCTAGCAGCTTCTAGTTGTCATTGAGCGACTCGTACCTGTCAGAGAAAAGATCTAGAGCGGTGAAGTGGACGAGTGTTCTTCGTCGAACCAGTTGCTTTCGAACGATGGATTACTAGCAGATATGTGGTTCGATCGCATCGCTGCCTAGGAAAATGGTGCGTGAAGGGACACGTCTTGCTTGTAGCAAGTGATGTCGTGCAGGGCGTGTGTCCTATTTTTGAACCGGTATGTGAGAATGAGGGTTGGGGATTCTCGTTAGTATAGTGGTTTGTATACCTGCCTGTCACGCGGGTGACCCGGGTTCAATTCCCGGACGGGAAGTTTTACTCCTTGCTCTTTGCGATCGAGCCGACTCTCGGTGAATACTCAACGCAGCGTATCTACTACGATAGACCACATAGTCGGCATCAAGTACTTGAACAGGCAGCGCAATGACAACGAATACGTACGTGAAAATGTTGTCGTCTGTGATCGGACTCGATCCCAGGTCCGGTATCCTGCGAGACCAAACACGCTCCTGTGCAGAATCGATGATGCTAGCTAGCAACTTCTAGTTGTCATTGAGCGACTCGTACCTGTCAGAGAAAAGATCTAGAGCGGTGAAGTGGATGAGTGTTCTTCGCCGAACCAGTTGCTTTCGGACGATGGATTACTAGCAGATATGTGGTTCGATCGCATCGCTGCCTAGGAACATGGTGCGTGAAGGGACACGTCTTGCTTGTAGCAAGTGATGTCGTGCAGGGCGTGTGTCCTATTTTTGAACCGGTATGTGAGAATGAGGGTTGGGGATTCTCGTTAGTATAGTGGTTTGTATACCTGCCTGTCTGTCACGCGGGTGACCCGGGTTCACTTC
Source organism: Peronospora matthiolae (assembly GCA_921007115.2). Taxonomy (NCBI): domain Eukaryota; phylum Oomycota; class Peronosporomycetes; order Peronosporales; family Peronosporaceae; genus Peronospora; species Peronospora matthiolae. Next base: position 148,345 of record CAKLBY020000175.1, read on the forward strand.
CCGGACGGGAAGTTTTACTCCTTGCTCTTTGCGGTCGAGCCGACTCTCGGTGAATACTCAACGCAGCGTATATGCTACGATAGACCACATAGTCGGCATCAAGTACTTGAACAGGCAGCGCAATGACAACGAATACGTATGTGAAAGTGTTGTCGTCTGCGACCGGACTCGATCCCAGGTCCGGTATCCTGCGAGACCAAACACGCTCCTGTGCAGAATCGATGATGCTAGCTAGCAACTTCTAGTTGTCATTGAGCGACTCGTACCTGTCAGAGAAAAGATCTAGAGCGGTGAAGTGGATGAGTGTTCTTCGCCGAACCAGTTGCTTTCGGACGATGGATTACTAGCAGATATGTGGTTCGATCGCATCGCTGCCTAGGAAAATGGTGCGTGAAGGGACACGTCTTGCTTGTAGCAAGTGATGTCGTGCAGGGCGTGTGTCCTATTTTTGAACCGGTATGTGAGAATGAGGGTTGGGGATTCTCGTTAGTATAGTGGTTAGTATACCTGCCTGTCACGCGGGTGACCCGGGTTCAATTCCCGGACGGGAAGTTTTACTCCTTGCTCTTTGCGGTCGAGCCGACTCTCGGTGAATACTCAACGCAGCGTATATGCTACGATAGACCACATAGTCGGCATCAAGTACTTGAACAGGCAGCGCAATGGCTACGAATACGTATGTGAAAGTGTTGTCGTCTGCGACCGGACTCGATCCCAGGTCCGGTATCCTGCGAGACCAAACACGCTCCTGTGCAGAATCGATGATGCTAGCTAGCAACTTCTAGTTGTCATTGAGCGACTCGTACCTGTCAGAGAAAAGATCTAGAGCGGTGAAGTGGATGAGTGTTCTTCGCCGAACCAGTTGCTTTCGGACGATGGATTACTAGCAGATATGTGGTTCGATCGCATCGCTGCCTAGGAACATGGTGCGTGAAGGGACACGTCTTGCTTGTAGCAAGTGATGTCGTGCAGGGCGTGTGTCCTATTTTTGAACCGGTATGTGAGAATGAGGGTTGGGGATTCTCGTTAGTATAGTGGCTAGTATACCTGCCTGCCTGTCACGCGGGTGACCCGGGTTCACTTCCCGGACGGGAAGTTTTACTCCTTGCTCTTTGCGGTCGAGCCGACTCTTGGTGAGTACTCAACGCAGCGTATATGCTACGATAGACCACATAGTCGGCATCAGGTACTTAAACAGGCAGCGCAATGACAACGAATACGTACGTGAAAATGTTGTCGTCTGCGACCGGACTCGATCCAACGTCCGGTATTCTGCGGGACCGAACACGCTTCTGTGCAAAATCGGTATTGCTAGTTAGCGATGCTGCACACGTTTGTTACTGCGTGTTTCGAAAGGTTTACTGTTGACCTTAATGCCAAGTCTTTCCCATCAGATAAAAATACTTTTGCTCCTCCTGTTTGTCTGCATCCCTTTTCTGCTTGAATATCGTATCTGCAATAAAGTTATGAACGAAGTGTACAACAGCTCCGCGAGTCAGCATAAATTCCTGTGCTGGTTCATCTATGTAAACAGCAGTGCGCTTCGTGTGCACTGCTGAATGGTCGATGTCGTTGTGATCGAAATCGGCTTCCATCACGTCGAATCCATTTTTGACGTGTGATGAGCAAGAACTGGATCGGTTTTTGCTCGAGCGATTCCGCCCCCCCTTAAACTAGAATCACACTCTAAGAAGGCGGGTAAACGTGGATGGCGTAGCCCATTCACGAAGAACGCTGTATGCATTGTCGACGCATGCGCCAAGTTTTTGATGGCGAATTCCGCCATCGGAAAGAACTCACTCCAGCTCGTAAACGAGTGGACATACGCTCGAAGCATCTCTTCGAGGACGCGGTTGAAGCGTTCCGTCTGACCATCTGTTTCGGGATGGTCAGAAGTTGACATCGTCAAACGTGTTCCAAGTGAACGGAACACGGATTGCCAAAACTCCGCTATGTATCGGGGGTCCCAATCAGACATGAGTTCACGGGGTCACACGTGAAGTCGGAAGATAGTATCGATGAATACACGAGCAAATCCCTGGGCTGTAATTGACTCTGGTACAGCAACGAGATGTACCATCTACTGAACCGATCAATAAACAAAAGAATACCAGTATTTTTTTGAACGTCTTTGGGAAACCCGAAGACGAAGTCCATCGATACGGACAGCCAACACTCTGCCGGAATCGGAAGAGGCTGCAAGGGTGCGCGGGATGAAGAAATAGGCATCACCCGTTGACAAAGGTCGCAAGCGCGATTGTATTTCCGCCCAAACCTGTACTGGCGGGGCCAGTAGAAGTCACGACTCACCATGAGGTAAGTCTTTTCTCTACCTCGATGCCCACTTGTTGGGGCATCGTGACACTCATACATGATGCGCAATCGCAAATCATCATGAGCGGGAAGGACGACACGAGGTGTGTCGCCGTTGACTACTGTATAGTACAGCAGTCCATCACGAACCGAAGACCGTTCGTTTGAAGAGAGATATTGAGACGTCAAGCTTTTCAAAGCTTGACTAAACGGATGAGATACGCAATCTGTCAATCTCAGAAGAGACTCATCTTCTTCGTATGCTTTCCGCACTTCGTCGAGCTGATTTGACGACGAAACACTCACTAATAGTGTTGTGACAGTATGATCACCCCTACTATTGGGTTGAGCAGTCGGCCCGAAATCGGGCCGACGCGAAAGAGCATCAGCGACGACATTAAGTCGTCCTGGTTTATACTCGACGGAGAAGAAAGACAGCCACCTCGCCATTCGTTGCGAGAGGTGTGGAATGGTTACGGCCGTGCGTAACGACCCATGGTCGTTATAAACGATGAAGGGCCTAACTCGTAAGGGATATACCCGAAACTTAGCCAGTGCATATTTCATGGCAAGGAGTTCCTTGTTATGCACTGTTTGATTTCGCTCAGCCGCTCGTAGCTGACGCGATTGATAACAGACAACGCTCTCAACGCCGTCTGAGTCGCACTGCATTAACGCGCAACCGATTGATCGCGGGCGTTCCAGACCACATGGAATGGTCAGTCCTGATCTGCAATCGCCAACACAGGCATTTGTATCAAGATTTTCTTCATACCTTCGAAAGAGTGCTGAAACTCAGCACTCCATGACCACCTCTCGTTTTTCTTTAGTAGACGAGAGAGATGTACGGTCGTCTTGGCATAGATGCGCGAGTGTTTGTGCAAGTACGCCGACAACCCAAGGAACTTTCGAAGTCCCTTGACGTCGACTGGCACAGGCCAGTCGCTAATTGCCTTGATCTTTACCGGATCAGGGCGTACACCGTTTTTATCCACAATGCAGCCAAGAAGTGGTATTTCGTTCGCTGCAAAGATACACTTCTTGAGGTTCGCGAACAACTTGCGCTCTCGCATTAGATTAAGAACCTTCCGGACATAAATTCTATAAGCCTCCACGTCCGTCTTTCCATCCACAGCCCGGCTATGGACGAAGACATCGTCAAAGTAACTCGGTACGAAATCGCTCTCCGATCGCAACAGATTCGTAACACATCTGTTGAACGTTGCAGGGGCGTTACTTAGCCCCTGCGGCATCACTAGCCACTCCCAGAGCATACCACTGGGGGGGTGCTCACTGCTGTGTAAAAGATTTCCCGTTCACGCATGAGGAACTGATAGAATCCATTTACCAGATCCATGGACGAGAAGAGGGTACTTTTTGCCATACCATCTATGATGACATCCTTCCTTGGTATCGGCGTTTGAGCCGGTACCGTTTCAGCGTTCAGCTTGTTGAACGCGTGCACTATCTGCCACCCTTCTGTGTCCTTTCGCACACAGAAGGTCGGAGAGCTGTGTGGGGATGTTCATTCCCTCACATGACCAGCCGCTAAACGATCGGCGAAGAATTTGTCGATCGCTGTGACCTGTTCACGAGGCAGTGGCCACTGCTTCATGACGCAGTATTTCGAACCAGGTTTCAGTTCGATCTCATGCCGAGTGCCTTTGTCCTTGGTCAGCTCGCATGGCACAGATTCCGGGAAACATCCCTGAATTCCACCAAATCCTTATACAAAGGATTTGTCTATAGAGACTCCCAAGATTGAGACGCGTATCGCTCAATCCGAGTCTTCTCATCGAGGACACTCTCGTCCACAGATGAGCTACTGAGAAACCGTTCGTTGTCAGCAAACACTTGTGCCGACCGCATATCGGTGACGTACTCGTTCTCTGTGACGAGTACGCAGATCTGCTTGATCTTGTCACTACGCAGATCTCGCAAGAATCTTTTATATTCTAGCGTTGGCAACTTGACTACCTCCGAAGCTGACTTCGGGGGCGTAACCAGATCAAGTGTATAAGCGCCTACACTTGATCCGTCAATCACCAGGACATTCACTGTCTCGGTGATTTCCTGAAAAAAAACATCCGCAGGTTGTTGGGGATCCACACCCTCAACATAACTCCCTCGGGAGTTATTGCTCCCAGGAATGCTGGATATTTCTTTCAATACGTGTTTTGACTGTGGGTGCACTACCACAGTCACGTTCTCTTCGATCGACTCTTTTTTAGTCGATCGGGCTTGCTCTACGATCGACTCTCTGATAGTCGATCTCTCTCCAATGTGTTATTTATCCTTAACAACACTAACCTCTCTTCTTGGATGCACCCTTCTTGTCGTGCATCCGTGTTCCAGTCCACTCAATCTCTTCGAGGGGTGAACCTTCGGCGCAGCCTGTGTTTCTACACAGGTGACGGAAGCTGATTCCACATTTTAGTGGCCTTCTACACTGTGATCTTGTGCATTCATACAAACGACCGTACCAAAAGTGAGGCCATCGTACTCACTAGTAGTACATCCACACGCTTGTGGACGCTCCAAGACTTTCACTAGATGGTCATCTGATGAGCAAACGGCAGGATTCTTCACGGATCGATGCTGCCAGCTGATCCATGGCTGGCATTTTCTAAGCCATGGAAGACCGAGGATGACATCATATTTGTCATCCAAATCCGGTACAATGGAGTCATCATCGTACGGCTTTCCTTCCAGCGTGTAGTGGATTCCCACTACACGTTCGTTCACTGTTACTGATGCGCCTGTCGCAGGGCACACCGTCATCCTCGTTGGAGGGATCTCTCGCTAAACATAGTTGAGTCTACTAGCTTCTAGCGAGTGGCGTCGAATAAAACTGCTCGACGCCCCACAGTCAACTAGGGCGCGAAGTGACATTCCACTTGTCACTTTGATCTTCAAATTGATGAGGGACACTTCATCACTAGGGACAGTAACACACAGCGAATGTGTGTTGGGAGAAATCTCCGTCAAGAGTCCTGCAAATTCTCTTGACGTTGCTGGATCATCCGGGTGCTCCGCCTACGGACCCTGGCCGCTTTTTGGAGGTCCAATTTTTTGCTGTCGCAGTTTAGCGACATGGTTGGACCCGCGCCTTGGAACTTTTCCGGCCAACGGCGGTCATCACGTCCTGTCTTTGGACGTGATGCGGTGCTTAGGACAATACACTTCTGACCGTAGTGTCCACTTTTTTTACACCGATGACATCTTCCGTTCGCTTGTGACTCAGAGAGCGAGAGTTCTTGCTCTCGATGTAACAGAGGTCCATTGATTGGGACCTCCAGTTTCCTGTCGTCTCGTCGGACGATAGTTTGACGAGTTATCCTGAAACTGTCTCAGGCTAAAGTATTCTTGTTTCGCATACGCTATCGCCTTTTCCAGTGTATGGAAGCCCTCTCGGAACATGTAGGTCTTCACCGGCCCATCCCCTAGGCCGTAGATGAACGCGTTGATGAGCGTGTGCTCATCAACAGGGTTCTCCGTAAAGCTACTCGCAAGGTAGCGCAGGTGCTGTGCGTAAGCGTGCACGGCACGCTTACCTTGCTTTAGCCTCAAGATTGTAGAGCGTGCTCTGAACTCGTCTCTCGGCGGCTCGAACCTCTCTTCAAGCCGAGACTTCAAGATCTCCAACGACTCAACCACGCTTGAGTCGTGAAGCTTGAGCCCTAAGGCCCAAGTATTTGCTCGCTCTGTCAGTTTTGACAGGGCGAAAGTGACTTGCATCTCGTCACCCTTGATGTGACGGGCCCTGATGGCATCGTCTAAATTGACGAACCATCTCTAAAATGAATCTCCACCGGTTCCCTTGTACCTTGAGATATCAATCTTCAAGGTTTCGGGTCGACGCATGTGCGTCGGACCGCTCATTGACTGATTAGAGCCTTGCTGCTGTATCAAGGCTATCTTCTGTCGTTCAACGGCGAATTACCCTTCTATGAACTTGTTGAAAGCATCATGTTGCTGGTCTCTGCTTAGAGATTCCTACATGCCACGGATGGCGGGTTCGCCCATGAGCACACTCATGCGGCCGACTACCTCCCATTCTAATTCACTCGGATGGGAGTAGCTTTCACGTGTGACGTGAAAGCTGTCGTCTTCTACGTCCAACATGTTCATGTTGGAATGACAGTAAGTAGTCGTTGGACGGACTACAAAGTGCTACCAGGTGTAACGGGGCCTTTGTTTGTGGTCCCACGAAACTTCACGTACACTAGTACGTGCAGAGGAGGCCAGTCTACGCAAATAGCTAGTTTGAGTAAAAGGTAAAAAGAGAGCCGTGTTTAACATGGTTAAGCTATCAATACAACTTCAGTCTTTATCTAGCTATAATAACCTACATTGTCGTATGACGACAACCAGATCACCACTCGTAACGCGCGTCTAGAGGCGATTGGTGGTAACCTTGGTTGTTATGTCTTTATCAACCAATCTTGAGCAGCTCATGAACATTATCCTAAAAGGGCATTATATTCCTTCAATCTGATTCATCTCAAATAGTATTCATAAGAAATTATCACGCTAGACAATCTCCCTATTGACACCGTTGGGTGCCAATATCATGTAACGGGCTACCCCGTTACAGCCCGTCTGTAACGGGGTGAATCGTTACATTACAATTTACAAGAAATTGTTAATCGAATATAACTATAAGAGTTGTATTCTCAGAATATTGCAATAAGGAAAAATATTCTGCAGCACTTACGAATAGTTCCTAATTGGTTGAGATAGGCCATTATATCAACAAACGAAGATGCGCCACGACAGACGCACGCAATGAGTGGTGAGCACATAGTTGATATACACATTTGTATTTAGACATAGTTAGATGAGGATAAACAGTGGTTTATTAACAGACATTAACTATTATAAATACACTTCTACTTTTTACTTAATCTAAGTACTCGCTTCACCTTACCGTCTTCCTCTGCACGTACCAGTGTACGTGAGGTTACGAGGCACCGCCTTATTCTGTCATCAGATTAAGTAGCTTGTACTGTCACCAGTACAAGCTTCAGGGTGCCCCTATACACCTGGTAGCACGTCGTAGTCCGTCCAAGGACCACGTTCACATCTAACATAAATATGTTGGATGATGAAAATGACCAAAGCTTTCACGCTACGCGTGACGGCTACTCCCATTTGAGCGATGTCTAATGGGATGCGGTTGAACGGATGGGTTCAACCATGGGCATCCATGCTGTTAGCGTCATGCTAGAGGCTCTCAATAGAGATGCACAACATGATACTATCGCCAAGTTCATTCAAAATGAACTTGATGCTGAACGCGAGAAAGTAGCCTTGCTTCACCAACAAGGTTCTCAACAAGCAGAGTTGTCGAAAGAACAGGGTGCTCAACAGTTTGAACTGTTGATACAGCAGCAGGCTGCTGCTGGTGGGTCGATGCATTCGCGTCGACCCGAGATCTTGAAGATTGACATCTCCAAGTATAGGGGAGTCGAAGAGGGCTCCCTCTTGAGATGGTTCGTCGAATTGGATGACGCCATAAGGGCGAGTCGGATCGACGACGGGGATATGCAAGTTGCATTTGCCCAGTCAAATCTGGCAGGACGTGCCAAGACTTGGGCACTGGGGCTCAAGTTGCACGACCCATATGCGTTTGGGTCGTTAGAAGTCTTCAAGTCGCGGCTCAGACAAACGTTTGAACCGCCTAGAGCTGAGTTCAGAGCTCGAACCGAACTCTTGAAGCCCAAACAGGGTAAGCGTGATGTGCACGCTTACGCGCAACATACACGACATCTCAAGAGTTGTATAAGTTCCAACCCGGTAGATGAACACACGTTGGTTTCGGTGTTCATGCAGGGTCTTGCGGATGGTCCCGTCAAGACTCACCTGTTCCGGCTTGAACTGGATTCACTAGAACAAGCCATTTCCATTGCGGAGCAGGAAGACTTCAGTCTGAGACAGGCTCGCGCCAGCTCGACATCATATCGTCAACCGAGACGATATGACAGCGGAGGTCCAGAGCCGATGGAACTCTGTTATGTAGAGAGCGAGAAGGCTCGCTCTACAAACTACAAGAAGTTGCAGAGATGCAACAGATGTCAGAAGGCAGGACACTACGCTTACGAGTGTAGTGCCCCTCGTCCAGTGTCTCGCAACACTCGGCGTAGTGACCGTCCACCCATGAGAAAGGGGCAGGGACGAGGGTCCGCTGTTGGTGCAAAGACGCAACAACGGGATGGACCGTCAAAAAACGGACAGGATCAGTAGGTCCGGAGCACCCTACTGTTCCAGCAACGTCAAGAGAATTTGTAGGCCTCTTGATGAAGGTTGCTCCCAACACACAAACGTTGTGCGTTGCTGTTCTAGGTAATGAGATCTCACTCATTACCTTGAAACTCGAAGTGACGAATAAGTTGTCCCTTCGAGCTCTAGTCGATTGTGGGGCGTCTAACAATTTTGTGCGACGCCAATCGCTATAAGATGGTTACTTCAAGTTTAGTGAATGTGACATACCTCCTACGAGGATGACGGTACGTCTTGCGACAGGCGCATCCGTAGCCGTCATGAAGCGTATAGTGAAGATCCACTATACGCTAGAAGATACCCAATATGACGATGACTTTATCGTATTGGATTTGGATGACAAATTTGATGTCATCCTTGGAATACCGTGGCTCAGAAGGTACGAACCACGAGTAAACTGGCAACATCGAACAGTAACGATGCCTGCCGCTTGTTTATCAGATGGCCATCTGATGAACGTTTTGGAGCGTCCACCAGCTTGTGGATGTACTACGAGTGAGTGCGATGGCCTCACTTGTGGTACGGTCGTTAGTACGACTGCACAAAACCTTAGTGTAACAAACGGTTACACTTCGGAGCAAAGTTCCGGCGGCTGTGAGGAAACACAGGCTGCGCCGAAGGTCCACCACTCGAATAAGTCGGGTGGACTGGGACAAAGATGTATCCCTAGCGGGGAACATCTAGAAGAGAAACAATCGATCGCTCAGGTTAAGCGAAAGCTAATCCTAGATCAACTGGAGAGTCTTTCGTAGAGGATCTTGCTGTGGTTGCGCAATCCCAACTAGAGGAAGTTAAGGGAATAAGTCCCCACATTACAAATAGGGCGGAAATAAGTTCCCCGAAACCCGCGGGAATAAGTCCCCGGAAAGCCGAAGGAATAATTCCGTCGAGGCCTGAGGGAATAAGTCCCCAGGAAATGACAGAGACATTGAATGTCATAGTCAATAACGGATCAAGTGTGGGCGCTTACACACTTGATCTGATTGCGCCTCCGAAGTTGACTTCGGAGATCACTCAGTTTCCAACGCTCGAACAAAAAAGGTTCTTGCGTGATCTGCGTAGTGGCAAAGTCAAGCAGATCTGCGTACTCGTCGCTGACGACGAGTGCGTATCCGACATAAGGTCAGCAACAGTGTTTACTGAGAACGAGAGAGTTCTCAGTAGTTCATCTATGGACGAGAGTGTCCTGGATGAAAAGACACGAATTGAGCGATATGACTCCCAATCGTGGGAATCGCTCAAGACAAATCCTCTCTATGAAACTTTGGTTGAATTCAAGGATGTATTCCAGAAATCCGTGCCATGCGAGCTGCCCAAGGATTAAGGTACTCGACACGAGGTCGAGCTTTAACCAGGCTCGAAGTACTGTGTCATGAAGCAGTGGCCACTGCCTCGGGAACAAGTACTTGCGATCGACAAGTTCTTTGCCGATCGTTTAGCTGCGGGCCATGTGAGGGAATGAACATCCCCACATAGCTCTCCGACCTTCTGTGTGCGAAAGGCCACAGAAGGGTGGCGGATTGTGCATGCATTTTACAAGTTGAATGCTGCAACGGTACCGGCTCAGACGCCGATACCAAGGAAGGATGTAATCATTGATGGTATGTCAAAGAGTACCATCTTTTCGTCCATGGATTTGATGGATGGCTTCTATCAAATCCTTATGCGAGAACGGGATCTACCCTATACCGCAATTAGCACGCCTAGCGACATGCTCTGGGAATGGCTAGTAATGCCACAAGGGCTTAGTAATGCCCCTGCCACATTCAACAGATGTGTATCACATCTGTTGAGACCGGTACGAGAATTCGCGCCGAGTTATTTCGATGACGTGTTCATCCATAGTCGGGCTATGGATGGAAAGTCGGACGTTGAGGTTCACAGGTACCATGTCCGACAGGTTCTTACAATCATGCGAAAGCATCAATTGTATGCAAATCTCAAGAAGTGTATATTTGCAGCAAGCGAAATACCACTTCTTGGTTGCATCGTTGGTAAGAACGGTGTACGTCCTGATCTCGAAAAGATGAAGGCGGTCACCGACTGGCCTGTGCCGGTTGATGTCAAAGGTCTTCGAAAATTCCTTGGGCTAGCGGCGTATTTGCATAAGTATTCACGCAATTACGCCGAGATGACTGTGCACCTCTCTCGTTTGCTGAAAAAGGACGAGAGGTGGTTATGGAACGCTGAATGTCAGCGCTCCTTTGATGGTATCAAGCAGAGCTTGATACAATCCCTAACCCTAGCAATAGCCGATCAGGACAGGCCATTTCATGTGGTCTGTGATGCCAGCGATTTTGCAATCGGTTGTGCAATAATGCAGTACGATCTTGAAGGCGTTAAAAGCGTCGTCTTCTGTCAGTCGCGTCAGCTGCAACCAGCTGAGCGGAACTATCCAGTGAATGACAAGGAACTCCTTTCCATGAAGTATGCACTCGCGAAGTTCAGAGTCTATCTATTAGGAGATAGACCCTTCATTGTTTACACAGACCATGCGTCATTACGCACGGCAGCAAACAGCCCGCACCTTCCACAACGAATGGCCCGGTGGTTGTCATCTTTTGCATAATACAACTTTACGGTCGAGTACAAACCAGGACGACTTAATGTCGTCGCTGATGCACTCTCACGTCGGCCCGACTTTGAACCAGTCGTGAAATTCAACAGTGAGACAGCCACTGTTGCGGTTATGACGTCCACAATACCATCTACAACGTTACATGATGATGTTAGGAGGGCGTATGCCCAAGATGATGAGATTGTGAAGTTGTTGACACATCTCTCACAACCTTCTCGAGAATCGTTGAAACGATTATCGTCTGCGTATCGATCTGCATCAGATCGATACACTACTCGCAACGGGTTACTGTATTATACAGCCGTTTCTGGTGACACACCACGTGTTGTCATTCCAGAAGATACTGATCTGCGTTTGCGGATCATGTTCGAGTATCACGATGATCCTATAGGAGGACATCGTGGCCGGGAGAAGACATACCTCACGGTGAGTCGAGACTTTTACTGGTCCCGCCAGTATCAGTTTGTGCGAAAGTATGTTCGCGCTTGCGAAGTCTGTCAACGAGCGAAGTCAAGTCCTTCACTGCGTGCACCTTTACAGCTTCTACCGGTTCCGGCTGAGTGCTGGGAATCCATCTCAATGGATTCCGTCTTCGAGTTACCCAAAGACGCGCACGGGAATACGGGTATTCTCGTATTTGTTGACAGAATAAGCAAAATGGTACACCTTGTGGCTGTACCCGAGTCATTTACAGCAAGTGGCTGTGCTTGTGTCTTTATCGACACCATCTTCCGACTTCACGGGTTGCCCCGTGAACTCGTATCAGACAGAGATCCACGCTCCACTGCTGGTTTCTGGCGTTCCGTGTTCAAATCACTCGGAACGCGCTTGAAGATGTCGACATCTGATCATCCAGAGTCAGATGGTCAGACGGAGCAAGCCAACCGTGTCCTTGGAGAGATACTTCGAGGATACGTACACTCCTTTAAGAGTTGGATGGAGGTTTTGCCAATGGTAGAGTTTGCCATAAACAACTCGGTGCATGCGTCCACGACACATACACCGTTTTACGTGAATGGCTTACGCCATCCGCGTGTACCCACCTTACTAGAGTGTAACTCTGGTTTAAGGGGGGGGAGACTCGCGCGAGCAAAAACCGATTTGGTTCACGCTCATCACGCTCTGACGAAGAGGTCATTGCGTTTGATGCCGATATCGATAACATCGATATCGAAGAAGATGAGGCCAGTGAGAGTGCGGAAGCCCTCACTGAAGAAACGATTGATGTTGCTGCAGTGCACTCACAGCGCACTGAAGCTAACGAGTCACCAGATGAGTTCATACTGGCTCGTGAAACGGTAGTCCGTTTTGTGCAAGACTCCATCGCCGAAGCGGTGGATAAGCAAAAGCAAAACGCTGACAAGAATGGAAGGGCAAAACACTATTTTATTTAATCAAGGTGACTTAGTCCTACTGTCTACGGTTAACCTACCAAAGCATGTAGTGACTAACTTGGGTAGCAGTAAACTACTACCCAAGTACATCGGCCCATTTCGTGTATTGCACCGCCTAGGCAATGCATACACGATCGAGTTGCCACGTAAGATGCGAACGAATCCCACGTTTTACGTTGGTCGGCTTAAGCCGTACCATCAGTACGCTGCTTCTTCCGATGAAGAACGCCCTTGCGCTCAAGCATATCGCAGAGAGCCTTGTGCTCCCGATGGTGGGCATCGACAAGGGTCTGAAGAGCAGCTATCTCATCCCGAGACAGATCAACAATCCCACGAGCTACCCTTAGCTCGTCACGAAGAGATGTCAGAGCTCTCTCTTTCTCAAGCTGAGCAAAGGCAAACTCAGCTCGATGCTTCAAGACAGTGTCCGCCATTTGGAGACGCCTGTCCCGCTCATGCTCGGGATCGTTGCGTAACCCTTGCGTTACGCGATCAAAGAAGCTCTCGGGAACACACGCTTCCCCACGATAGTTTGGATAGCGTTTTCCCTCCTCCTCCACCTCCATTAGAGGACTCTCGTGGTGGACAGCGCTATCTGGTTGAGCAGTTGTTGAACCACCGCGACGTGAACGGACGTCGGACGAGTTATCTCGTCCGGTGGCGCGGCTATCCCCCGTCCTGGGATACTTGGGAGCCCCGCTCCCAACTGATGGTTGACGTACTGGGTTTGGTTGAGCAGTACGATGCGGCACATCCTGTGCCGCAGAAGGACCGCTGGAGAAAGTCTTCCCGGCACGGTCGTAAAGGGATTTCAGGTTGTCAATCCCTTCGTACATCTCAGTAGTGATGCGTACGCGCCACCACGGGCTAGTAAGGAGGTAAGCCTCCTTAGGTGCTCGTGCAGAATTGTTCACACAACATGGGCACGAGTCTCCCCAAGAGAGGCAGGGTAATCCTTTCTCCCTTGACAGACGATGCAGCTTGTAGCGTGAACCTGTCGGGGTTCGCTTTTCAAACTTATCACGAGCTTTGATAAGTTTGTCGTTCCAAGCGTCACGACCTACATCTTCAAGGTTATGGATGTAGGCGTTCCACGCTTGAAGTAGTGAGGGACCATCACGCTTGTGCTTTCCACTGTACCATCGATGTCTAAAGAAAGCATCGATGAAGAATTCGTTTTCAGCGCGATAGTTTTTCGCGCTGGGGTCAAGGTGATGAATCCTTGACGAATCGAACAACCGTGTTCGATAACGATCACTCGTCGTCGCCGACAAGTGATCCATAACAGATTTGGGAGGCATCCATGCCTTCTTCTCGGGAGCGAGACGCAACACATTGTGGCCCCGCTCTTCCTGCGATGTGCCGACAGAAGGACTGGCACCTCGTTGCGAAGTGGTGTCAATATGAGAACCGACACCACTGTGAGCGCCCGAGTCTCGCGACCTCGAGCGCCTTCGCTTCGGCGATGGTTCATCTGATTCATCAGATGAACCAAAGATGCTGCGGCGCATAGCATCATCCATGCCACGCTTGGCAGGCGGCTTGGTTTCGATCGCCGTCGATACGGATCCGTCTTCCGTATCAGGAGAGCATGAGACACCGAGCTCATACTCTGTAAAGACATGAGTGTCTTCATGACGAGCGCCTGCATCACCAAGTGACACAGGCTGAGTCGCTTCAGCAACCGATGAGACATCAGTTGCTGTGGTTTCTGCTTCGGCGTCCGCACAGAGACGTGCGGACGCGCTCTCGGCGGCCTTGCTCGCGCATCGCATGGGCTTGTTAACCATGCGATGAATTGCTGGAAAGTGGACTCGGACCAACAAGTGCAAACCCTGTCCCAAATGATTTGAGACGAGTATCCATTTAGTCAATCAGTCACTAAAGTGACCGATGGTTAAGGGATGGGTGATGTAACGGGGTGAATCGTTACATTACAATTTATAAGAAATTGTTAATAGAATATAACTATAAGAGTTATATTCTCAGAATATTGTCATAAGGACAAATATTCTGTAGCACTTACGAGTAGTTCCTAATTGGTTGATATAGGCCATTATATCAACCAACGAAGACGCGCCACGACAGACACACGCAATGAGTGGTGAGCAGATAGTTGATATACACATTTGTATTTAGACACAGTTAGATGAGGATAAATAGTGATTTATTACAGACATCGACTATTACAAATACAGTTTCTACTTTTTACTTTATCCAAGTACTCGCTTCTTCTTACCGTCTTCCTCTGCACGTACCAGTGTACGTGAAGTTCCTAGGCACCGCCTTATTCTGTCGTAAGTAGCTTGTACTGCCATCAGTACAAGCTTCAGGGTGCCCCGTTACAACCAAGCTTTGCGCTTCATTGAACCGCAGGACTTCAGTCCACATCTGGATTATTGTACTTCAAAAACGTATGTGTCAAATAAACTCAAGCCAACACCTCGTCCCCTGAGATAATCCTTCTTTGATATTGAGAAATGACGGGACAGTAAGATCGCTGAGGTTTTTGCAAGTGACTTGAAGATGTTTCGTGTAGTATTCACAACTTGCACCGTACACGCAAGAAACAAGGATACAGCCGTCGGTACGTTTTGCGTTCAGCCGAATAGAACGTTCATCGATACCCCGTCGAGACCAGACTGTCAAGGCATAATCATGAGGTGGAAAGCGTTCGATTCCACGCAGGGCTTGCGTCGCAAAATAATCGCATCACGATATCGTCATCAAAAAGTGATTTAAGACGGCCACGTTCGCAAGTCCGAAGAAGAAGAAGAAGATCCATATGCTCGCTCTCTTTAGATCAAAGGGAGTGGCGTGAGTGGCGCTGTTCGAGTATAAAATCTGGTTGCCAACATCAGCTGCAGCGTTAAACGATGCGCGCGATTGAACAAAACAAACAAAAAACTACTCCACAAACTGAACAACAAACACCACCGACTCAGATGTCTGAGTACGTCTCGCCGCGTCTCGTCATATCTCCCCTACCTCCTCCTCCTTTTCTCTCTCTCTCTCTATTCGAGCCTGTACACTAAAAAAAAGCAAAAATGGGCCGTGGAAAAAAGTGGCGGCGCGACGAGGACGTGGAATTAGCTGCGGCGTACACGGCCGTCGCGTCTGCCGGTGTGAAAGAAGGTCCGTCGTTCTGGGACGCCGTTCGAAGCCGCATCGAGAGCGCGCGGAGCGTGCGGGCGCTGCGCAATCGGTGGGTCCTCATGGTGCAAGAAGTGAAGGCGTTCGTCGAGTGCCTCGATCGACTGGAAGCTGAGGGCGCCAGTGTCCAGGACGTGGCTCTCGAGCGCGCGATGAGTGACTTCCGAGCGAGGAAAGGCCGAGACTTTGAGTTCCTGAGCTGCTGGGAGATCGTGCGGAAGAGTGTGGAGGTCAGACGGGGCGGAGACGAGGAGGTCCACGATGACGTAGGTGAGACGCGGTGCGTGCTTTATGCTGCAGCTGCAGAGGACGCCAACCCAGTGGAAGCTGCAGCGGTCGTGTCGGAGTTTGTACCTCCTAGTCGAGCTGTTATCGAGTGCGAGGCTCCGGTGCTAGCGGTGGCTGGGGCCGTGAAGAAGGAGAGTCCGGGGGTTATGAAGGCACTGGGGTCCGGACTTTCGACAAAAGGAGGCGCAAGTGCTGCTGGGTTGGAGGTGGCAACGACGGACGACAACTTGACTGTTGTGCAGCAGCAATTGGTGAGTGAGATGCGTCGGAAGAACGACCTGCAGGAGGACGAGCTGGCGCTCAAGTTGTTTAGTGAAGGCCACGAGTCGGACGAGTCGCAGCAGTTTTTTAAGCTGCTGAAGAGGAAGAAGTTGCTGTTGCTGGAGAAAGAAGTGGACGAGCTGGAGAGGGGGCAGCAGCGGCAGAGGCAGCGCACGGAGTATCCGACTGGGGAGATCTAAACGACGATGGATGCGGGCTTCTTGAGCTAGTAACATGACCAGGTCTTAACAAGCAGGTGGAGGCTTTTGTTACTTGGGTAAGTAGCCTAAGCACTGCGACCACCAGTATGAAGCGACAAGTGCCAGGAACAGGGCAGCGCTTATACAGTGATGACGCCGAGGCATCACACCTTTGCCATGACCAATAGATTGACAAATCGATTTCCAGTCAAGTTGTTTTCCTGCCCTTGCTCACATTTGATCGGGAATCTCATGTCGCAGGTTTCCACGCCCATGGACGTGACGCTCGGTCTTGTGCGCTGGTCTCCATGTGGTCGGTACGTGGCTGCAGTCAGCAATAACCGTCTGGTGATCCGGGACGTTCAATCGCTAGAAACCGTGCAGCGATATCTTACGCTAAACGACGTGCAGTCTCTGGCTTGGTCCAGTGATTCGCAATTCGTGCTCACGGCTGCACACAAACGTGCAGTGGTGCAAATTTGGTCCGTCCAAGACCCATCCTGGAGATGCAAAGTATCCGAAGGGGTTGCAGGATTGGTCCATGCGAGATGGACGCCTGGTGCCCGTCATGTAGTCACTGTATCGGACTTCCAGCTGCATGCTACCGTGTGGTCTCTGGAAGATTCGACAGTTAGGCACATGATCCAGAATCCGAAATTAGCGGCGGATGGACTGAGCTTTTCGGCAAATGGCGAGTTCCTGGCAGTTGCTGAGCGGCATGACTGCAAGGTACAGGATATGGATGCAATGGGTTGGAATCGTACCGGTTGGTGATACGAACTGACGCTTGATCGTTCGTTGAAAGGACTTTATTGGCATCTACAGCTGCGCGAGTTGGGAGTTAACGGCCCATTTCTCGATTGAGAGTTACGATTGTGTCGCAATCGAGTGGTCGCCGGAGGATGCGTACGTGGGTGCACAATTGGAAGAGTTATGGAGGGTATGAGCACTGGTTCTCACCTTTTATTGCAGGACAATTGCAGTGCGGGATACCCACTTGGAGTTTCGGGTGCTGCTCTATTCACCCGATGGCACGTTACGGGCAAAGTTTCAGGTAGACGGTTGTTGACATGCACTGGGTGGAGCAGTTGGGACATTATCAGGTCCGAGCATTTAGTAACCACCACTTTGGACTCTTGGACGTAGGCGTATGCGAATGCGTTGGGGTTGAAGACGATGGCGTGGTCCCCCTCTGGCCAGTTTCTTGCTTTGGGGAGCTACGATGAACATTTGCGCGTACTGAGTCATCTTCATTGGAAGCCGGTCGCAGACTTTGACCACGAAAGTGTTGCTCTCATGAGCTCCCACACGAATCAGGCAGCGGTAAGAGACTTGATGCGTTTTGACTTGTGGCTGATTGTCCATCTAATGAACGATTGTTCTTCATTACACTGCAACGTGTAGACAGAATACGAAGAAAACTTTGCGGATGCCAATGTCATGGATCGACCACAAGGCAAACGTGTTGCAATCATGCAGTCTGGCTCTTCGCTGCTTTCCAACTCTCTCCAGGCAGCATCAGCAGCAGCCGAAGCTGGAGGTGGGAAACAAAGTCGTGACATCAGCTTCGTGACCCGCTACCCTCCTTTTTCAGTTCGGACGATTACCTCGGATCCACTGTACGAGTATCATTGATATCCCAGCTGATCGGTTCTTTCTTGCTGGTGATACACTGCTGACGAACTGCTTGCGTCATTCTGCAGGGCAGACAACCCTAGAATTGGTATCAGTCGTGTGGTCTGGAGTGCCGACTCTGCGTTCATCGCAACTAAAAGCGATCAGATGCCATTTAACGTCTGGATCTGGCGCACAGAGAGCCTGACGCTCCATGCGACCGTCTCACTGCTCCAGTCGGTGAAAAGCCTACGGTGGGATCCGATGCATACCCGCCTTGCAATCACATCAGGAGAAAATCGCGTGCACCTTTGGACAATTGAAGGCATGTCTTGGGTCGACATACCTACAAGTAAGTCTCAATCCTCAAGTACTGGTTTGGGATGTCAGCATACTTACAACTCTGTGCTTGCACGATGCTGGCTGCAGAGTCGTTTCAAGCTCGAGGTATCCAATGGGCACCATCAGGCAATGCACTCATCGCCGTGGGTCGACAAGAGTTTTGTTCCGTGACGCTTTAGTCCACGTTCGTATTGAGTCCTCGAGATGTAGCGGGTGACGACAAGTTGATAACGAGTCACGAAGTCACATGCTCGCTTGATAACAAGAAGCTTGTCCGGCGAAGTGACAGGAGCTGTCGCATGGAGCTTTTTTTTTCAAATAGCTCTGAGAATCTGAACATCTCTGCAACTGCTTGGGGTTCCCTGATGGCATGGTACTCACCATTGCTTTGCATCGCTGTCACGTAGTTGACAACATCGGAACTTGGCTTTTACTTGCGAGCTTGAACAAGGCATCCATTGCGCCTTCATTCGGCTGCACCTCCAGAGTTCATCCAGATTGATCGCAAGACCAATCCTTTCAAGTACTCGTCCTGTGTCTATTAACGAAGAGGACGAAGTTGTACAGATCCGTAATAAATGCGATAGATAGTGTAGCAGCAAAAACACCTAACGGAATCAGCCATCCATAGCTAGAAGTTGTCATAATCAGCTGCTAGCAAGGCCTTCAATCAACAAGTCGAAGTTCAGGTCTCGGCTTCAACAACAACTTTCCATCACAACGACTTCAGCATTCGTAAAACCCACAAGAGCGTTCGAATCAATGTGTTGATGTAGCTATAGATCAGCACAGATGGCAAATGGCCAAATAGGCTTACCCCAACAAGCTTACATGTCCTTCGGGCTTGCCTTACTTACGTCCGCAGTGCCATCAAACGCCTTCGGCTCCTTTTCCTTTGACTTCTCAGCCGCTGCCTTCTTGGCCTGCTGCAGCGCGTCGGTCACGTACTCCACCGAGCTGTTGACAAGCTCGATGCCCTTGTTCGTAAGGTCCATACCGATACCACCCGTCACCTTGTCGTCCACCTTCATGGCTGTAGCCGACACGCCCAACGCACGATCCAAATCCGACACCTTGCCAGCTACTGCACCTACCACGCCCGAGACAGTGTCCACAACACCATACCGACCGTCCAGCTCCTCCGCCTTGCGTACCATGCCACCAGCAGCCACGTAGGCACCGTATCCAGCGCTAAAGAGCGTCTCTTTGAGCTGCTCAAAGCTCGAGCTGCTGCGCTCTCGCGTAGCCACCACAATGTGCTCAATGGATGTGGACACGGAGCTCGTGGCCGAGGACACGCCGCCTTTGACCGAGTCCACAGAGCTCGTGACACTAGCACGAACCTTGTCGTCGTAGCTGCGGCCACGTTCCTTAAGGCCGTCCAGGGCCGCCTGCACCTTACTGAATGAGACCTTGGCCGCGTCCACGACAGGTGCCGACGAGTTCTTGGACTTTTCCTTGAGCGTCTCGCCCAATTCCTTCAGTTCATCCACCGACTTGTGCGTGCGCTCGATAGCTGCCTGCAGGAACGAGCTGGCAGTCTCGGATACACTGTACTGGGCATCGTACTCGGCGAGTTGTTCCTTGAGCTAAAGACACGAGGGAAAACATCACATTTGTTAGTAACGTAAACCAGAGACAATGATACGAATGAGGACGTCGGACGTACCAAGGCGAGATACGACTTGGTCTCTTCTGCTCCCCTGTGGATTTGTTCCTGGAGCTTCTCAATCTGCGGGTCGGAAGTTGACATTTTGACTAAAGGAACGGAAGAAAAAAACGAGTTCTGAGGGCTTTTGAGCTAATTTAGAACTGACGGCCGTGGCGTTTCAGGTGGCACAATTTCTGTCGCATCTTCGCGGATACTTTCGAGATTGCTTCTTACTCATCGAATGTCATATGACGTTTACCAGTTTAATCAGCTCCGAGTCGAGCAGTTGCGCGAGACATGCGTGAAGCTTGGCATTGGCTAGAATGTATTTCAGCCAATGAACACACTGCGATGATTGATTTGCCATCCAACACACTGTCAACATGTCGGACGTCGAGATGAAGGACGCCGAGCCTGCGTTCGAGGGCATTTCGTCACGGAATCGGTCGACTGAGACGTGGCCGTGGGTCGAGAAGTACCGTCCGTCGTCTCTGTCGGATTTGATCGCACACCAGAACATCATCGCGACGCTCAACCGCCTTATTGATGCACAGAAGCTGCCCCATCTGCTGTTCTATGGACCGCCTGGTACAGGCAAGACGTCTATGATTATTGCAGCGGCGCGGAGACTGTATGGAAAAAACTATGGGTCGATGGTGCTGGAGCTCAATGCATCCGACGACCGCGGGATTGATGTTGTGCGGAATCAGATTAAGGAGTTTGCGGGCACGAAGAAGCTCTTTAGTCAGGGCGTGAAGCTCATTATCTTGGACGAAGCTGATTCCATGACCAATGACGCTCAGTTCTCGCTCCGACGCGTTATTGAAAAGTACACGAAGAACGCGCGGTTTTGCCTCATTTGCAACTACGTGAGCAAGATCATTCCAGCACTGCAGTCGCGGTGCACGCGCTTCCGCTTTGCGCCGCTCGAAGAGAGCCAAGTGAGTGGCCGCATCAAGCACATTGCAGAGCTAGAGAAGTAAGTTACCGTTTGTACTTGATCATGGGATTGTGCGATGTTTTATAACTGGTGTCGTGCATTGCTTCACTCGTACTGCGTGACTCCAGATTGAACATGACGGACGACGGGTTCAAAGCTATTCTGCGTCTAGGCCAGGGAGACATGCGTCGCATTCTCAATATTCTGCAGGCAACGTCTATGGCATACGATATTGTTGACGAGGCCAATGTCTACTTCTGCACGGGTAATCCGCTGCCGAAGGATATTGAGTTGATGGTTCAGTGGCTCTTCAACGAGAAGTTTGCTACAGCCGTGCACAAGTGCGCCGAGATGCAGAAGATCAAGGGCTACGCCACGAGCGATATCCTTCAGGACGTGTACCGCTACACAATGGATCTGGAGCTGCCACCGCGCTCCCGCATGTATTTGTACGACGAGCTGGCTAAGCTCGAGCATCGCCTGTCGAATGGCACCACGGAGGAACTACAGCTCGCATCGATGGTCGCAATCTTTGCCATCGTCCGAGACCAAATGTCGGAAGCAGTTGTCGGAGCCTAGCAGTATTGCGCGCAACGCGGTTGGTGATAGTAGACGACCTAGACAAACAGTATGAAGGACCACAAAGAAGAAAACCAGCTACATGCATTTCTCCTTCTTTAACTTGCCCCCAGCTGATGCTAGACATCCAGCGCTGAGCAGTAATTCATGCACCGAGTGTATAGCGAGGCGATAGAGCTGCGCTGGTTCTGTGGGCACATTTGGCTCCTCTTCATGCTGCTCAAACTGCCATCACTTACTTCTCCAGGGCCAGCACCTTGCCAATAGCAATTGTCTTACCCTCGTCACGAAGAGTGAGACGACCGAGCTGAGGCATGGTCGCAAACGTCTCAATCGTAATGCTCTGTTCCACCTCAATCCGGCACACAACGGCTTGGCCCTGCTTAATGAAAGCCACATGCTTTTTCACCGGCTTGCCCGTCTTCGGGTCAATAGGGCGGAGCAATTTCGCAACAATACACTCCTGCGCAACCGTGTGAATGTGCAAAATACACTTGTAGCCAGCCGTCAGCAACGGACGGTGCTCCAAAGTGTCCACGAGAGCAATTTGCGCGGCAAAAGCATGGATCGCACGCGGCGGGTTATCGTCTTTGACACCACTGAGCACAAAGCCTTTTTGGACTTCGTCAAGACCACTGGACAGGCGGATAGTCACGTTCTCACCAGGCTTGGCAGTACGCACGGGCAGTTCATTGATAAACACTTGATTCACCACCGCCGGCGTGTTCGTGGGCATCAGCACCACCTTCTGGCCTGTCACCAACACGCCTGACTCCACCTTACCCAAAGCAATCGTGCCACGCTCAGAGTAGCGATCCAAGATCGGCACACGCAGAGGTCCATCCGGGTTACGGTTGGCAATGTGCATCTTGTCCATGTAGTCAATGAGTGAGTCGCCCTCGTACCACGGTGCCTTGGCCTTGTCCAGCGGCACCTTGACATTGTCGCCATGCAGGCCTGACACGGGAATGAATGCCACATCGCGCTTTACAGCGAAGCCACATGTACGCAAAAATGGACGAAGCTTGTTGACGCACTCGTCGAACCGCTCTTGTTCCCAGTTTGCTTCGTCCATCTTATTGATGACGACAATAAGCTTGTTAATACCCAGCGTCTTGGCCAGCATGGCGTGCTCACGCGTCTGTCCGCCTCGGTCAAAGCCCGTTTCGAATTCGCCTTTGCGTGCCGAAATTACAAGGAGGCCGACATCGGCCTGTGACGCGCCTTGGATCATATTAGGCACGTAATTCTTGTGTCCCGGGGCGTCCAAGATCGTAAACCGACGGCTTTCAGTCTCAAAATGGGCGCGTCCGACCTCAACGGTGATGCCCTTGGTTCGCTCTTCCTCACCCGTATCCATAATATACGCAAGGAACCAGCTGTCACGATTGCGCTGCTTGGCTTCGCGCTCGTAGCGCTCAATGATCCGCTTATCCACCATATCCATGAGATACAGCAGGTTGCCCGACAGCGTTGACTTGCCGGCATCAACATGACCGATGAGCACAACGTTCAGATGCTCGCGAGGGTCTTCGTCACTCACTTCTGCTTCTTCAAAAGTGTCCTCGTCTTCCCCCTCCTCCGCCTTGGTCTCTTCAGTCTCCTGAGCCTTTTCCACCTCCACCTCCTCTGCCTTTTCCGTATCAGCTGCTTCAGCCACCTCCTCTTTATGGTCGTTCACCTCCAATTCCTCCACCTTTTCTTCCAATTGGGCCACGGGCTCCGCTATAGCAGCGGAAGAAGCACCCAGAACGGTAGCGCTGCCCTTCTTGGGAACAGGCATCGCCACATCAAATGCAGGGACTGGAGCAGCTGCAGGGGGTGGCGGTGTAAAGGCCGCGGGCGGCTTCCAAGTCGTAGCCCCTGGATTAAAGGAGAACTCCTTCGCCGTTGCGTTCAGCTTCTTGGCTACAGAGCGAGACACGACAGACGAGAGCACAGACAGAGGCAGCACACGCACGAGAGGGTGATGTCAGCCTTACAGGGTCTTACAGTCACTGGTAGAACAGAAGAGACAGAAGAGACAGTAGAGGCGCGGGGTACGTACGGGAATCGCTGCCGTCCATCCTACCCGGACCTGTAATTATGCAAATGGGCCACTCATACAACTACTTCACTCGTGTAACTTCACACGCCCTCCCTCATCCCAATGACTTCACAATCAAGGGCTGGAGTAGCTTTCATAAACGCATGTGATTGGCTCATGACCAACAATCATGACAACCACCAGCAGCTCAATGACCACCATGACCCACGAGCTCCTGCCGCGCAAGGCCGAGGACTTCCGTAAGCAAGCGTACTGGGACACGTTCTTTGAAAAACGGAGCGAAAAGGCCTTTGAATGGTACGGAGACTATGCGTGTCTCCGTTCGGCTTTCCAGGCGCTGCTAGGGCTACCACACGACGCGCCGACGTCGCTTTTGCGCCGCTTGAAAGCCAATCTTCGTGTCCTCGTTATTGGCTGCGGCAATTCGGCGCTAAGTAACGACCTGGCAGTCGATGGTTACAGTAATTTGCTGAGCGTGGACTTCAGTGAGCGCGTGATTGACGAAATGAAGCGGAAGCATCCAGCGCTACAGTGGCAGGTGATGGACATGACAGACATGCGGACGCTGGCGGACAATAGCTTTGACCTTGTTATGGACAAAGGAGCGCTGGATGCTCTGATGGCTGAGGATACTGCAGCTGTTAAAGAAGATGCGTCGAGGATGTTGCAGGAAGTGCGGCGTGTACTGGCTGCTGGGGGACGGTACTGCTGCGTGACGATGGCCCAAGACTTTATTTTGCAGCATCTACTTGACTTCTTTGTCATGGACGTGCACGAAGAGGCGACGGTCTGGAGTGTGACCGTGCAGGAGCTCCCGCGAGAACGACGGAAACCTTTTGTCCCGTTTCTTGTGGCAGCGCTCAAGTGCCGGAAGGCAGACGTCAGAGCGCAGGCAAAGGTCCGGTACAATGCCAAGCACTTTGTTAGCGAAAAAGATGATGCGAGACTGCGCTGGTTGACTCACGAAGTGGAAGCGACGCAGTGGTTTGCTATGACGCAGGCGGCACTGCGTCAATTGAAAGTTGGTAGACAGGAGCTGATTGAGCTGATTGCCAATGACGAAAAGTCCATGACAAAACAGGTTGAAAGCCAGTGCGGAGTCGTAGATGGACAAGTGAACCCTAGGTTTACTTTGCGCCTTGTTGACACGAGTCAGCGCGGACCCAATGGTAGTTGTGCCGTCTTCCTCATCCCACAAGGTCGTGAGCACGAGTGGATGTTCTCGACTGAAGAGGGAGCGAACGAACTCGCAGTAGGGGCTGGGTTTAGCCGTTTGATCCTTGTAGCGTTCGGTCGCGGTGGCCACGCCTTTGAGAGCGCTGCAAAGGTACAAGAAGAGTTGAACGCCAAGATCATGGAGCTGGCCCCTGACACGCTTGGCCCGGATGAGAAGATTCCATACTTGACGGTGGAGGAAGGTCTTGGTGCTCGTAACATTGTCCATCAGAGCACGTCCTCGCTCAGCGGTGCTTTCTTTGTGGAAGAAGTGAAGGAGGATGGTGAGCTACTTCGGCGCCTGGTGTTCTTAAGTAATACGAACGTCATCCAGAGTGAAGTGAAGCTGCAAGACCTCAGCCCTGCTATTCCCACACCTTCCACTGCTACTCCTGTTGAGAGCCACCAGCAAGCTTCTAGCATGACTTCTGAAGACGCCGCAACTGCTGCAAGAAAGAAGAAAAACAAGAAGAAGAACCGGAAAAAGGAGCAAAAGGCTAAGGCAAAGCGGGCAAGCGTGGACACGTCCTATTTGGCATTCGGGTATCACAAGGGTATGGTTGCGGCGCTCCATGCAACATCGTTGTCTTCTAGTACGAATACCGCCAGTCTGCACCGCACGTTGGTGCTTGGTCTCGGCGGGGGTTGTCTGGCGCAGTACCTGCACGATAATGTTTCCGGCATGGATGTGACAGTATGCGAAATTGATCCCTCTATCGTGACGGTCGCTGAACAGTATTTTGGCTTTCATCCGGACGAGCGTATGCGTGTGGTGGTAGCCGATGCGCTCGAATATGTTGCGGAACAATCTACAGCAGCTCCTAGACCCAGCTTCGACTCCATTATCGTAGACGTGGACGCGAAACAGCGAGATGTCGGCATGAGTTGTCCACCTGTTAGCTTCGTCGAGGACGCGTTCCTGACACAAGTGCACAGCCTACTGAGTTCTCGTGGAGTGCTGCTTGTTAACGTTTCCTGCCGCGATAGTGTACTGTACAAGGAAATCATTGCGCGATTAGAGCGTGTGTTTGCAGACTCACGTGTAGTTTTTGCGCTGAGACCCGGTGAGCAGGACGTCAACAGTGTTGTATTCGTCCGCAAAGCAGACGCGAAGGGACTTGATGCCAAGACATTGTTGCAGCAGCTGCATCGTCATGGTCGTCGCCGCGGTGAGGCCCAGCACGCACCTGGTTACGTCGATGATGAGCTGTGCGAGCTCATTCGCGACATCGAAATTACGAAATAGACAGCACTGCTCAACACGTAAGTCGACTGTGCTTTTTGACTCTCATTCACTTCTGTTGCAGCAGTAGTTGGTGAGCTAACGTGTTTGAGTTGCAGCGCCGTTCCTCATAACCCGCACGGTGCTAAAGCTGAACAATGGCTCTGGAGTTGTGAGCGTTTGACCTACGTCGAGCGAGTATCCGTCGTCATTTCGTCATATTTGTACGAGTTTGTGCTCGACGTGTGAACGGCTTGTCTGTTTCGGCCGTTGATGCTCGGACTGCCTCGCTTTCTAACAGGTGCCGAGGATTGGACAGCAAAGAAGATGAAAGCGCATTGCGCTACTACAATCGTGTAGTCGGCTCCGGTACAATTCGCTCGCTGAAGAGTACAGCGTCACTCAGTACCAGTCATTCTCTCCCGGTTCGATGTCCATGATGATGATTTCTGCAATTGCTGAATTGAGGGTGAACTGGTCAAGGATGAATCTCGTCGCTCGCAATAGACACGCCAGCTCTGCTCGTGGAAGTTTAAAACTCGGGAAGCTTCACACTGCTGCCTATTTTGTCCCTGCGATCGAATCGTGACTTGCACTGCTGCTGGTCCTAGACCTGACTGAGTGTTCTTATGAATGGACCAAGTTCTACAGCATTTACATCGATCGATCACTGAAATGTGATGGTACAGTTTGACAAGGTGGGTTCCCAGCTGGTAAGAGTCTCTCGATCTCGGCCTGAGCTGCACGACATGTTTCGGATTATCATGACAAGCAGATAAATACCTCAAACCTCATCATGGTCAACACCTCGGCTCTCGTTCATGTGGATGATAAAATCGCTCTCTTTCGTCCCCTTCACTCTCGAATAAAAGAGACGCTGAGGACGCGACTTCATTGCGCACGTCAAAGGCGCTACTGAAGCTGCATGGCTGTAGAGACTGTAAATCTGGTAGTCGTCGAGGGTTGTCGGTCACAAGTAATACACAGAGTGCTGAATCGTTTATAGCATCCGAAGAGGTGGTGGTCCATACTCAAAGTTCCAAGCTAAGGCCCCATGCATGGCTTTAGCGCTGCTGTCACTTCGGGTCAGCCACAACCGAGCTTATGACGACGGATAATCAGCTCACGTTGTCAATGCCTCGTGTTGGGGCATTGACAACGCGTAAAATGCTTCACTCACTCACTCACTGACCCACGACACGCATTGTGCAATTGCACGCTTATCGATTGTCCGTCTCCGAAACACTCCGTTGCTGCATTCGCCCTCGCCAGTGGCTGTTCTTGATGTGCTGTAGCTGTCGATCTTGCAATCTCATGGTTTCAGTCATGACCGAATGGATCATCTCGTGCAGATAGTCGATGCTGATGCACGCTGATGAGGTGACTGTCTTTAGTCTCCGTTAGGCTTAGCTTTCTAGCGTAGTATTCATGGTCTCGGTGCCGAGAGAAGCACACGGGCACGCAGCAATGGAAAGACTCGGGTACGACAAACAGACGCACCTGGGCACACACGAGCGCCTGATCTTCAAATCAAGCAATGTGCTAGTCACATTGGACACAAGCAGCCTCTCTCTGTGTCTACAATCCCATTCGTTCCGCCGCATCGACTCCCTTTCCTTCCTCGGTCTCACTGCCACTTTCATCACTGCCGTCGCCT
This sequence comes from Peronospora matthiolae, assembly GCA_921007115.2. Classification (NCBI taxonomy): domain Eukaryota; phylum Oomycota; class Peronosporomycetes; order Peronosporales; family Peronosporaceae; genus Peronospora; species Peronospora matthiolae. The sequence continues at coordinate 176,081 of CAKLBY020000175.1, forward strand.
TCTGTTCCACCTTGAAACAGAATCGCACACACGCGTTCGTCAATCAGCCACTCGTCCTCATGCACCGGCAACGCCATGAAAAAACCAACGACGTCGACGGGGTCCAGCTCTTTCTTGCCCGACTGCATCCACTCGGCCATATCAGCCAGCACGTCGTTATCAAAACGAAACTCGCGCTGTTCCTCCCCAAACGTCTCGTCGTCTCCTGCTGCCGTGTCCGCTTCCTCCTCACCGCTCTTCTTTTCCGCGTGCGGCTTCTCCTCCTTCCCGCTCTCTTTGTCATCACCCTCCTCCTTCCCGCTCTCTTTGTCGTCGCCCTCCTCTTCTTCCTGTTCTCTTTCTTCACCCGACAGCACTGAACGACGTTGATCCTCGTAGTAACTCCTGGGATACGGATGTTCGCACGCCAATTCAAAGTACAGCAGCTCCCTGGGCGACAAATCGTCGTCGCCAAACGCCACAACAACCGAGAACTTGACGAGCGACACCTCCATCCCGTCGTCTCCCTCCTTCTTCTCCTGCCTCCTCGTCCTCTCGAACCTGTACTTCGTATACATCTTCTTCCGCTCGTCTCTCGCCCGAGCTCCTGCCAACTGCTTGCGCTTCTTCCCCGTCGCTCCCGAGCTTGGCAACGTCCAACAGACGCTCGTAGCCATGACCACGTTCCGCTTTACGTCGTAGTCACAGCTGCAGCTTTCCACCGTCACCGTTTCCGCCAGTGTCTTGTACACCAGCGACTGACTCGTGACGCCCTTGATCAAGTCCATAGCCACGGGGTGTTGACAGAGACGCTCTTGCACTTGCGCAGTCTCTAACGCCAGTCGCGCTTGTGCACTCAGAGCCCGCAGAACGTCCAGACGCAGCGCCACGTCGCGGCTCTCGAAGTCGTTCACGATGCGCTCAATGGCGTCGTCCACGTCGACTGCGATGCTGCACCCGCGACGGTCATACGCGCCTCCAGACATGGTCGTGTCCACTCGTGGAGGAGACCAAGAGAGAGAGAGAGAGACGAACGAATGGATGGACGGATGGATGGATCGCCGACGACTTCAGACGTGGCAAGTTACGCGCTACGTGTGACATGTGCGAACCAATGGACTGGATCGCAGGGACTTGTCTGACTAGCGACTTGTGGTCCATGTGACATGTGAGAACCACAACTGACTGGATGAGACAGATAGTAGTCAGACAGATAGTCAGATATATAGTCAGACAGAGAGTCAGAAAGTCCGACCGAAAGTCAGACGGTCGGTCGGAAGCAAGGATCACATTCCGAATAAACAGCTGCTTTTGGGATCAAACAATTGGTTGGTCTCCAGTCGTTTGCAGCTGCTGGAAGAGCTCTTTTGGACCGGTGTCGGTGGGTCACGCCATTCAAAAGGCCAGTGAGTGTTGGACCTCGCGATGGATCCCAATGCCATGAACGACGACGATGCGTCTGGTGGGCAGTTTGCCGAGCGCATTCCAGTCACTGCGTTCGATCGTGAGGCTGTGGAGTTCACGACTCGGGAGGTGGAGCGTCTGAATGCCGCTGTGCGAGCGCATCCCGAGATTGGCGCGCGCTCGGAGTTTTTCCAGGACGAGGCGAACGTGGTGAAGGGACTGCCGGTGTTTCAGGGCAAACACACGCGGTTCGTGTACGACGAGGAGGAGGGCGAGGAGATTGTGGCGGTAGTGGACGTGACGCAAGAGGCGCTGGATAATGGACCTGTGGTGCGGACGGTCGCGGAGCTGGACGAGGACGTCGATGACGAGGAGGAGGAGGAGGAGGGGAATGAGGCAGAGGCGGAGCAAGAGACAGCGGGGCCGAACGTGTTTTGTAGTAGAGACGAAGCGTGTAGTATGGTGGAGGACGGCGTCCAGGTGGACACTTTGATGGAAGACGTGGAGATGGAGATGGCTGCAGTGGCGATTGATGAGCGGAAGTTGATGGACGCAGCCGCGAAGAGACAGTGAGGGGAACTGGACCGACTGGAAGTGTGGCTTTGGAGACGAGTGTGTCAAATTGTGTTTGAATGTGGTGAGGATGCAAAACTAGTGAGAGGCGATTGAGCGGCGTGGATTTGTGCGGAAGGATCACTGTGTGTGGCGCTCTGGTCGTGTCATGCAACGTCATCTACTGCCGATGCCGCCGCTGCCGTCTTCAAGCGTGTCGATATTGGAATCGAGGTGTCGGTTTATTCCGATTCGTTGCTACGAATATCGTGGGTTGCTCGTGAAGTACTTCGATGTCGCTGAAGAAAACGCTCAGCGATCTGGCATGGGCTCGAGCGTTGTGTTGGGGGTGGTCATGTGATCTTATGAGCGGATTTGTTGTTTCGGTTCGGGCCCGACGGCTCTCGATCGAAGACTAGAATCACAAAGATAATGTAAAGTAGTCGAGTTCGAGACCTGTTGAACAGCTATCACATGAAGTGTTCGAGTTCATTTTCAGAAGCTATTGCACGAAGTTTCTGACATCGGTTTGTCGTCGGCTCTAGGAATTGCTGCGCTTCGTGGAAGTGCAGGAATACGTCGTTCTGAAAGGGTTTCGATTGTTGTTCCGCGTAACGACATGAAGCAGCTGGCGCCACTAAAATCATCATTTGGTCGACTGCGCGCTCCTCAGCTAGTCGTCACACCTACACTCGAACTCGTCACGTTAAGTGAGGTTGAGCTTTGCTGTATAGCGCGACACGAGCCAACGAGCCAACACAAGTGATCAATGCACCTTCCATGTTGCAACCACTTGCAGCTCACGTACTTGCTTTTGAAAATAGTCAGGGAAAGGTCAAGGACCGAGATGAAGTCGGCAATGGCAATGAGGTCTGCCCTGCGTCATGGCAATGAGGTCTGCTCTGTGTCACGGCAGGGTGACCTTGGCACTCATCTCCCTGCATTTTGACACTTGCTGTAGCTCGAACCGACCCAAATGCTTTTGTTCTCCGCTTGGCTAGCGAATCGAGCTCGTGGATTCTCGACTTGACAGGCTGGCAATCATCGACCCTGCAACTGCCCGACACTTGTGGAAGAGAACGAGCATCTCTCCTTGCGAGCATTCGTGGGTACAATAGACCTCACCGATGTCGCTGACAACGATCACGTCGTCATCAGGGCCGCATCGGGGTCAGCCTCGTTGTACTGCGTTGAAGTGACCTATCAACATGACCGTCTTCGCGTCAACTAGCACTCTACCGCTGTCAGTGCGAGACACAAGATCAGGATGCAAGGCGTGATTAGCTGGTTGAACACCATTAGGTATGACGTCTACTGGTCGCTATCCTGCAGTGGCTTGATACTGTTGCGCTCTCGCCTCCTGCCTTACGTGCTCTTGGCACTACTCGAGCCCTGCAGCGTACTGGCCACGTAATCCAGCGACGACGTCACTGCATCCGTCGCACGCTCCATCAACGACGGATCGGCTTTCGAGTCCTCTGGCTTCATCTTCTCGGAAGCTTCCGACGCTTTTTTGGAGACACCGTCAGCAGCCTCCGACGCTTTTTCGGACACGGCGTCGGCAGCTTCCGAGGCGTGTTGAGACATCGACTTTTGCGTGGCAGTGAATTGGTCCCGCAGGGCATCGAAGCCGTGGAAAGTCGACTCGCGCGTCGACTTCATCAGGGACGAGATCGAGTCTTGCAACGACTCCTTCGCGCTCGAGCCTTTGCTCTTGGCACTGTCCACGTTGTCATTGATCGAGTCACGCGCGCGTTCGTCGTACGTCTTGGCAGACTCGCCCAAGTCCTCCAGGGCCGAATGGGCGTGGTCCATCGTGCGCTTGGCCGACTCGACAGCCGAGTCCGATGCGTTGTTGCCGCTTGTCCGGATGTCTTCGCCCGCTTTCTTGAGCTTCTCCACGGACTCGTTCGCCCGGTCCATTGCGGCCTGGAAGAAGGACGTGGCGGTATCTTTGGACGACTTGTGCGAGTTGTCGTAGTCGGCGAACTTGCTCTTGAGCGAGTCCAAGTAGCTCGAAGCTTCGGTCGCGCCGCTGTGCATGAGGTCCTGCAGCTTGGCGAACTCCTTCTCGGTCGTGTTGTTGGAAGACTTGTTCGACAGGTTATCAGCGATGGCCATGGTGAAGGAGGGGGGAGTGGTGGATGGGTGTCTGGGTGGGCACTTGAGAGCGAATGTTGGAATGATCGATCGATCGATCGATCGACCTTCAGGTGTCGAGAGAGAGAGAGAAGAGAGGTGTTGGTGGAAACGAAGAGAAGGATGTCCGTGAAAAATGAGTTTCTGCGGCCGTTTCAAGCGTTTCGCGCGTCGAGCGGTCGGTCTCTTCGTGTTGAAGGACGTCATGGGGTCAATCGCCACGCTGAGGTGGCTGCTACCTGCCAGAGGCACCCACCCACCCATCACTAGTTTCATGATTGCGATCGATCGCAACTGAGAAATCGCTCACGCCCGTGAGAAAAAGTTGATCCTTTGAATAAACTTTGCTAGTCCTAAGCCTCGGCTTTACAATGCCCTAGGGAATGCTCAAACACGGCTGGTGACTAGCGCACCAGAGTGATGCAAACCTTCCTCAAGCATTTAATGAACACAGCGATACATCGATACATTGGGATACGGTAGACGTGGATGCTTTTGAGCGATGAACAAAGCTATCGGGTTACAACTGTCAGCAGCTGTAATGACGATTGGAATCCACAGTCAAGCCTGCCATGCAACACGGCTGAAGGTATTTGAACGCGACAATCTAACGAATGTGTACTTCACAGGTGTATTGCAAGACAACCATAAAGCTCATCGACGGCCGCATTCCCAAGCCCGTCAAGACTCAGGTTTCTAGTAATCTACTGCCAGTTTATTGCTAACAAGTCGTCCGACGAAATGTCCGCCGCGCGGTCGATCAGCGACCACCACGCTACACTTGAGCTTGAGCGGATTTCCGCAGACGCATCCACCGGACTCGCAACCACACCGACGACTGTACCATTTCGAGTGCAACCAGCAAGTATGCGGAGAGACGAACAAGCGCCTGCTTCGCTCCTCATGTGGTTGGTATCAACATTGTAGCTGAAGATGCGCGTGTGTTCGTCGAAGTCGTCAATGAACGCTCCAGTGCTGGACAGCTGATTTGCAAGTTCGATAGCAAAAGCAAAAGCTTGAGCATCAAAAGCGTCCGCCATCCGAAGTCGGCCACAGAAGAATGATGAATGCTTGATTGAATGAAGTGAGTAGACTATCAGCGTCTCACTGCAGGCTTGCATTATGCAGTCAGACGTAACTTGACCCCTAACTAGTACATCAGATGGTGTCTTCTTTCTCAAATCGACCAGTGAAGAAGGCGACGCACAACGGAGACCGGCACCGGTCATTCGACGAAGGACGTTTTCTCACGGGCGTGAGCGATTTCTCAGCTGCGATCGATCGCAATCATGAAACTAGTGATGGGTGGGTGGGTGGGTGCCACTGGCAGGTAGCAGCCACCTCAGCGTGGCGATTGACCTCATGACGTCCTTCAACATGAAGAGACCGACCGCTCGACGCGCGAAACGCTCGAAACGGCCGCAGAAACTCATTTTTCACGGACATCCTTCTCTTCGTTTCCACCGACACCTCTCTTCTCTCTCTCTCTCTCTCTCGACACCTGAAGGTCGATCGATCGATCGATCGATCATTCCAACATTCGCTCTCAAGTGCCCACCCAGACACCCATCCACCACTCCCCCCTCCTTCACCATGGCCATCGCTGATAACCTGTCGAACAAGTCTTCCAACAACACGACCGAGAAGGAGTTCGCCAAGCTGCAGGACCTCATGCACAGCGGCGCGACCGAAGCTTCGAGCTACTTGGACTCGCTCAAGAGCAAGTTCGCCGACTACGACAACTCGCACAAGTCGTCCAAAGATACCGCCACGTCCTTCTTCCAGGCCGCAATGGACCGGGCGAACGAGTCCGTGGAGAAGCTCAAGAAAGCGGGCGAAGACATCCGGACAAGCGGCAACAACGCATCGGACTCGGCTGTCGAGTCGGCCAAGCGCACGATGGACCACGCCCATTCGGCCCTGGAGGACTTGGGCGAGTCTGCCAAGACGTACGACGAACGCGCGCGTGACTCGATCAATGACAACGTGGACAGTGCCAAGAGCAAAGGCTCGAGCGCGAAGGAGTCGTTGCAAGACTCGATCTCGTCCCTGATGAAGTCGACGCGCGAGTCGACTTTCCACGGCTTCGATGCCCTGCGGGACCAATTCACTGCCACGCAAAAGTCAATGGCCGAACACGCTTCAGCCGCTGCCGACGGTGTTTCCAACATGGCATCAGACGCTGCCGAGAAGATGAAGCCAGAGGACTCGAAAGCCGATCCGTCGTTGATGGAACGCGCTACGGGTGCAGTGTCCTCGTCGCTGGATTACGTGGCCAGCTCTTTAGGTACCAAGAGCTCCTAGCTTACGTGCACTCGACGCCAACGACGGTCTTAAGTTTAGCTTTTTTGACGTAGCACTTGATAAACTAAACAAACCTCTACGCACATGACGTGGCACATGCAAGGAACTCATCCGACGATCACCGTCATTGCCACAAGAAGCCCTTCATGCTTTCGAACTAGGGCCCTGCACTATCTACCAAGCAAGTCGCACTCGAAATCACACATCAAGTTGTGACAAGCTTGTGATGACTGAATTCGATCTTTAGGATGGTCGATCCACTGTCTCAGTCGACATCCGCCCATCCCCATCATCGTCACATCGACGTCGTGTTCCATGATACCTCATGGTTTGCATGTGATGTTGAAGCTGATGCGATCAAGATCTCTCGATCCATCTCTCGATCCATCGCTCGATCCTTTCAAACAGTCGCGAGGACATGGCGCAGAACGCCCAACGCCTTGTACGACGACGACGCGATCTTTTGCCCCGAGGTGCCCGTTGCGAAACGGGGTTGAAACCCCTTCGCACTTTCGGTTTTTCTCCGAGCGAAGCCTTTGGAATGAGAGGATTTTGGCGCCCGTTGTCCAAGGCCATCGCACTTGATGGGACCGTAACGCGCTCGCACCCACTACGTTTTGGGACGAGGTGGTCGTCCACCACCCGGGAGTTTCTGCACGACTCTAACGGTTCACTCGCCTCTCGCGTTGGGGTAAGTGAAGATGATCATTGAGCGATTTACTACTTGAGCAGCAGGACTAAGCAGCAACTCGACGACCAACTACCACCATGACTGACCTACAGAACAAAATGGATGCCCACCGCCCGGACATTGACCGCGCGAGGGAGCAAATTCACGAAACGACGCAGAAGGCTGACTCGTATTTGACGGAGGTAAGGAGTTGAGACTTTGACGGTTGCCTAAAGGGTGCACCTGGCAGGTTGAAGTGACTGACGTGCATTGTGGCTTGTGGGTTATAGTTGACGAAGCGAGTGGATGAGTACGAGCAGAAGCACTCGGACATGGAACCCGCGACGCAGTACCTCAAGTCGGCGTTGGATGCTTCGCGTTCTGCGACGCAGAAGCTGAAGACCCAGGGCCAGGACTTGTCGGAACGGACTGTGCCCGTGGCCTTGGACGGCATGCAAGGCGTGCGGGAATCGCTGGATGAGTTGCAGAAGCAAGCGGTGGCGTACGATGACAAGTATGCGGGATCTACCGGCCAGCACGCCATGGAAACGCTGCATCACTATGTGAATTCGGGTCGCCAAGCAGCGACGGACGCACTGGAGACGACCACGGGTCAATTGACGAAGCTGCGCGACACGATTGGCAACATGGCGGGACAGGCGACGCACGGGGCCCAAGTTGCAGTGGGGGAGGCGGTGCGTGTCGCCGAGTTTGGCGACGAGAAGTTGGGCGTGACCAGCATGGGCAGTGGCGTCGTGCAGAAGGTGCGCGACTTGGACGCTCGACTGGGGGTGACGGCCGTGGCAGCCAGGGTGGACAACACTGTGACTGGCGGACTTGGCAGCAAAGTGGCGTCGACGACCGTAGGCATTGTCTCGGAGAGCGTGAATTACATTACGGAGACGCTGCACAATGCGAAGCTCGCAGCGGAGCAGTCGGACACGGCCCAAGGTGTCGAAGCGAAGGGGGCCGAGGTCACTGAGGCCGCAACAAAGAAGAAGGATGAAATGAAGGCGACCTTCAACGAGTCGGTCGAACATGGCAAGGCGAAGGCTGGGATGGCCACGTCTAAAGCGGAAGAGAAGGCTGGTCAAGCCAGAGACATGGCACAGGATAAGGCTGGCCAGGCGAAAGAGAAAGCTGGTGAGATGAAGGACATGGCTGCGGAGAAGGCGGGCCAAGCCAAGGACATGGCACAAGACAAGGCTGGTCACGCAAAAGACAAAGCTGGTGAGATGAAGGACATGGCCGCGGAGAAGGCAGGTCAAGCCAAGGACATGGCACAAGACAAGGCTGGTCAGGCAAAAGACAAAGCCGGTGAGATGAAGGACATGGCCGCGGAGAAGGCGGGCCAAGCCAAGGACATGGCTCAAGACAAGGCTGGTCAGGCAAAAGACAAAGCTGGTGACATGAAGGACATGACCGCGGAGAAGGCGGGCCAAGCTAAGGATATGGCTAAAGACAAGGCTGGTCAGGCGAAAGACATGGCACAAGACAAGGCTGGTCAGGCGAAAGACAAGGCTGGTCAGGCTAAGGACATGGCGCAAGAGAAGGCTGGCCAAGCGAAGGAGACGACAAAAGACAAGGCGGGTCAGGCCAAGGACATGGCTCAAGACAAGGCAGGCCAAGCCAAGGAGACGGCGAAAGACAAGGCTGCGTCCGCTCAGCATAAAATGTCGGAGAGTGCTGATCAGGCCAAGGATAAAGCGGGTGCGGCAAAGGAGCAAACGAAGGCGAAGGGCGGCGATGCAAAAGAGCAGTCGGAGGGCATTGCTGGGAAAGTTGTCGATATGGCCAAGAATGCGAAGGACCAGGTGAAGGAGCGGATCGGATCGGCTGTTGATACTGTCACAAACTTGGGAACTGTGGCGGAGGCGAAGGTGATGAAACCGAAGGAGCCAACAACCACTCAGGAGGAGACCATGACTGAGAAGGGCTTAGAAGGGCTGAAGCAGTCGCGTGCAAAAGAGTCGGAGGCTGCGAAGACTGCATCCGGCACAGCGCGCAAGGAGCTCGAGGGCAAGCAGAATTCGGCGATGAAGAACAAGTGAAGAGGAACGGCCGAAGGTGATGATCGTGGGCGGCCAGGTGGTGCTCGGGCGGTCTCGGGCGGTTGCATCGTCTACATTACGATTGATATCTAAGTTTGCATATTTCCATTTCGCGCGAATCGCCTGCGGCAAGTTGATGACTAGGAGCGAGTAATGCGTTCACGCATCTTCGGTAGCTTATCATTGAATACGAAGTATGGAGCTTTTCGTTTCGCATCTCTGACTTTGACCGATTGATTACACGGTACCAACCAACGTCTTTATGCGACCGTTGCGTTCTCGTAGCAGTGTCGAACTCTGGTCTCGAGCTTTAGATGCTGGCAGAAAAGCTCTTTACAACTAGCAGGACTAGTACACATTGACAAGTACGCACTTGCATACCGACAATACATGCTAATCAGGTGCTGTCGACTATCCTCCTGCTCGGACAGGTAGCACAACTTCGTCGTCAAAAGGTAGGTCATGTACCTGCACGTCCATAAAAAATGAGGCAAGTAATAGCGAAAGCTCTTCGCACTCGATTCTTGATCGAACAACACGAGAGATGTATGCGATGTATCGTGCGCAGATGTCCGCAAGCAAATATGGTCGTTGCATCCGAACTGCGCAAACGCTGTGCCGCACATTTCGTACGTGCGAATGACCCGCCGCCACTTGTTGGTGCGTGCTTACACATTATACGAAGGCTCATACATCCTCTACATCACTCGACACGTCTTGTTCATCGAAACACACATTATACGAAGGCTCATACATCCTCTACATCACTCGACACGTCTTGTTCATCGAAACACGCTTCTTCAATCAGCTGCTCACAACACGCACTCGAGGAAGCCTTCACGTTCTTCTCGTCTTCATCGTTCTCTTGCCACCTGGACGATTTTGTGCCCTACGACGTTGAGCGAAGGCACTTATCTGCGCCGCATTTGACAGTAGAGACCTTCGAAACACCCGTGACAGCGCAGTCATTGCTAAACCTGCGCTGGTTGGCCTTGGTCTAATTCTACCACGGCAGTGTCGACTAGGCCTCAATATCAGACGCAAGGCGACAACGTTGTGGTCTACTGTGCTTGTCTGGCTTGCATCCATTCGAGGAAACACACCTTCAATGATCAAACCAACCGTGCACATTGGACCGACCACAATTCACACGGTCATATGTTGCATGCAGTGCTATCGAATAGATCAGATGTCTAAGCGCAGTTTTGCATGTTAAATTGGTTACAAGAGAGCAAAAGAAAAGTCAATTATGTTGCCAAGTAGCACGCGCTTCAGTCTGTCAAATTGCGATCCAGCCACCGATATTACTGGTCCCAAAAGGTACTACAAAGTGTTCACGTTGAGGAATGCTCGCTACAGTTGTGGTCGAGCCCTTGGAAAACAATGCCTTAAAAAGTGGCTTGGCAATATCTCCCTGCTATGCAACTCACTCAACAACATTTGTTTTATCATCTTCGTAGCTAGACCAAAGTTTGGGTTGACCTCTGCCGTTTGGAGCAGTGTCAATCACTCACGCAATCACAAACCTTCACGTAAAGGCCAAAGAATGCCGAAAGCATCGTCATTCGAAATTGCAGACGGCTGATGGTGACCATACTTTCAATCTATAGAATTTCCGGCGTAAATTAAATTATTTCTTGACAAATCTAGCAGGACGCCTTCACCAGTGGACGAAGACGGTTGTTGCTGGCGCTGTTTCTTGAACAGTGGAGATGGTCGTTACTGGATTTCCACCCTTCTGCTTCTCATCGTTTGGCGCGGGGGCCGTTTTGTTAAAAGTGGCATCTTGACCGCTATGAGTGTGACGGGGCACCAGAGCCGCACACACTGGACTGTCAATGTAAAGCTACTATGTAATAAGGTAGCATTTTACATGATATTGACGCCAAACGGTGTCGACAGGTGGATATTCTAGCGTGACAATTTCCTGCCAATGTTATCCGAGATAGATAATTTTGAAGGGATTTTGTCCCCTTTTTAGGATAATATGCATGCGCTGCTCAAAGATTGGTTGATTAAAGACATATCAACCAAGATTACCACCAATCGATACTAGACGCGCGTAATGAGTGGTGAGCAGGTTGTCGTCATACGACAATGTTGATTAAGATAGTTAAATAAAGACTGAAGTTCTATTGATAGCTTAACTGTATTAACTACAGTTCTCTTTTTACTCTTTACTCAAACTAGCTGTTTGAGTAGATTAGCTTTCTCTGCACGTACTAGTGCACGTAAAGTTTCGCGGCAACCCAAAAAAAGGTGCCCCGTTACCGAACCGATGTAGATTCCCTTTTTGAGATGGTTCGTCGATTTAGACGACGCCGTACGGGTCCATCACATCGAGGGTGACGATGTGCAAGTCACCTTTGCCCTGTCAGATTTGACAGGACGAGCAAAGACTTTGGCCTTGGGATTCAATCTCTACGACCCAAACGTGTTCGAGTCGTTAAAGACCTTCAAGTCTCGGCTTAAAGAGACGTTTGAGCCGCCAAAAGTCGAGTTCAGAGCACGCTCTGCACTCTTGAGGCTCAAGCAAGGTAAGCGTGATGTGCATGCTTACGCACAACACCTACGCTACCTTTCGAGTAGCGTCACGGAAAACTCTGTTGATGAGCACACGCCTATCAACGTGTTCAACTACGGCCTTTTAGATGGACTAGTGAATACCTACATGTTCCTAGAGGACTTCCATAAGCTGAAAAAGTTGATAGCGCATGCGGAACAAGAAGACTTCAGCCTGAGACATTCTCAGGTTAACTCGTCAAACTATCGTCCAACGAGACGACAGGAAACCGGAGGTCGCAAACCAATGGACCTCTGCTACATCAAGAGCGAGAACTTTCGCTCTCTGAGTCACAAGCGAACGGCAAGATACCATCGCTGTCAGACGATTGGACACTACGCTCATGAGTGTAGTGTCCCTAGCACCGCATTACGTCCAAAGACAGGACGTGAAGACCGCCGTTGGCCGAAAAAGGTCCCAGGCGTGGGTCCGACTATGTCGCTAAGCTGCGACAGCAAGTCGGACCGCCAAAAAACGAACAGGGTCAGAAGGGGCGGAGCACCCTGCTGTTCCAGCAACGTCAAGAGAATTTGTAGGTCACTTGACGAAAATTGCTGCCAACACACAGTCGCTGTGTGTTACTGCCCATAGTGAGGGGCACCTCATCACTTTGAAGATCGAAGTGACAAAGGGGGATGTCACTTCGCGCCCTAGTTGACTGTGGGGCGTCGAACATTTTTATTCGACGCCAGTCGCTAGAATATTGTAGGCTCAACTTTGTTGAGCGAGAGTTCTCTCCAACAAGGATGACGGTGTGCCATGCTACAAGCGCATCCGTAACAGTGAACAAACGTGTGGTGGGAATCCACTACGCCCTATAAGGAAAGCAGTGCGATGATGACTTCATCGTAATGGATTTGGATGACAAATTTGATGTCATCCTCGGTCTGCCAAAGCTTAGAAAGTACCAGCCATGGAGCAGCTGGCAGCATCGATCCGTGAAGATGCCTGCCGTTTGTCCATCAGATGACCATCTGATGAACGTCTTGGAGCTTTCACAAGCTTGTGGATGTACTACGAGTGAATGCGAAGGCCTCACTTGTGGTACGGTCGTTAGTACGACTGCACAAGATCACAGTGTAGAAGGCCACTACACTGTGGAACCAGCTTCCGGAACCTGTGTAGAGACACAGGCTGCGCCGAATGTTCACCACTTGAATAGATCGAGTGGACTGGAACATGGATGCACACCAAGAAGGGTGCATCCGAGGAGAGAAATTATTGTTGTTCAGGGTGAACAACACGTTGAAGCAAGATCGAAAAACAGAGAGTCGATCGTAGAGCAAGCCCGATTGACTAAAAAAGAGTCGATCGAAGAGAACATGACTGTGGTAGTGCACCCACAGTAACATACGCATTGGAAGGAAGTTCCAGCATTCCTGAGAGCAATAACTCCCGAGAGTTATGTTGAGGGTGTGGATCCCCAACCACCTGCGGATGTGTTTTCCCAGGAAATCACCGAGACAATAGATGTCTTGGTGAATGACGGATCAAGTGTAGGCGCTTATACACTTGATCTGATTACGCTTCCGAAGTCAGCTTCGGAGGTAATCGACTTGCCAACGCTAGAATCTAAAAGATTCTTGCGAGATCTGCGTAGTAACAAGATCAAGCAGACCTGCGTACTCTTCACAGAGGACGCGTACGTCGCCGATATTCGGTCGGCAAAAGTGCTTACTGAGAACGAACGGGATGTCAGTAGCTCATCGATGGACGAAAGTGTCCTCGATGAAAAGACCCGGATTGAGCGGTACACGTTTCAATCTTTAAAGTCTTTGAAGACAAATGCTTTGTATTAGAATTTAATTGAACTCAGGGATGTGTTCCCTGAATCCGTACCATGCGAGTTGCCCAAAGGCAAACTCACTCAAAATTGAATCGAACTGAAATCCGGTTCGAAGTACTGTGTCATGTAGAAGTGGCCACTGCCTTGTGATCTGGTAACAGCGATCAAAATTAATTTAGCCAATTGCTTAGCTGCTTGTCATGTGACGAAATCAGCACCCCCACACAGCTCTACGACATTCTGTGTGCGAAAAGTTACAGGAGGGTGGCGGATAGTGCACGCGTTCAACAAATTGAATGCTGCAACGGATCCGGCTCAAACGCCAATACCAAGGAAGGACGTCATCATTGATGGTATGGCAAAAAGTACCATCTTTTCGTCCATGGATCTGATGGATGGATTCTATCAGATCCTCATGCTTGAACGGGACATTCCGTACACAGCAGTGAGCATCCCCAGTGGTATGATCTGGTAGTGGCTAGTGAATCTACAGGGGCTAAGTAACGCCCCTGCAACGTTTAACAGATGTGTTACGAATCTGTTGCGATCGGTGCGCGATCTCGCACCGAGTTATTTCGACGATGTCTTCGTACATAGCCGGGCTATGGATAAAAATACGGACGTGGAGGTTCATAGAATCTATATCCGGATGGTTTTGTCACTAATGCGAGAGCATAAGTTGTTTGCAAACCTCAAAAAGTGTATATTCGCAGCGAACGAAATAACACTTCTTGGCTGCATCGTAGAAAAACACGTCGTACGCCCTGATCCGCATAAGATCAAGGCGATTAGCGACTGGCATGTGCCAGTCGACTTTAAGGGACTTCGAAAGTTCTTTGGCTTGGCGGCGTACTTGCACAAGTACTCGCGCAACTACGCCGAGATGACCGTACATCTCTTTCGTCTGTTAAAGAAAAACAAGAGGTGGTTGTGGAGTGCTGAGTGTCAGCACTCCTTCAATTGAATAGATAAAAGCATGATACAGTCGCCTATGTTGGTGATTGCAGACCAGGACAGACCATTCCATGTGGTCTGTGACGCCAGCGATTTGCAATCGGCTGCGCGTTAATGCAGTACGACTCAGACGGCGTTGAGCGCGTAGTCGGTTATCAATCACTTCAGCTGCAAGCAGCTGACCGTAAATACCTATTGCATGACGATTAACCACTTGTCATGAAATATGCACTGGCTATGTTTCGAGTAATCTCTTCGGAGATAAGCCCTTCATCGTTTATACTGACCATGCGTCGTTACGCACAGCCGTAAACAGTCCACACCTCTCGCAACTAATGGCGAGGTGGCTGTCCTTCTTCGCGGAGTACGACTTCTCCGTCGAGTGTAAACCAGGACGACTATTTTCGTCGCTGATGCTCTTTCGCGTTGCCCCGATTTTAAGCCGACTGTTCAACGCAACAGTAGGAGTGATCTTACTGTAGCGACGCTAACAGTGATTGTTCCGTCGTCTAATCTGCTCAACGACGTGCGAAAAGCATACGCAGAAGATGAGTCTCTTCTGCGGTTGATAGACTATGTATCCAATCCATGCAGTCAAGCTTTAAAAAGCCTGACGTCTCACTACCGCTCTTCTCAACCGAAAGGTATTCGGTTCGTGATGGACTGCTGTACTATAAGCAGTTAACGGCGACACACCTCGTGTCGTCGTTCCCACTCATAATGATCTGCGCTTTTGCATCATGTACGAGTGTCACGATGCTAACAAGTGGGCATCGTGGTAGAGAAAAGACTAGCCTCACGGTAAGTCGTAATCCCTACTGGCCTCGCCAGTATGAGTTTGTGCGCAAATGTATTCGCGCTTGCGAAGTTTGCCAACTGGTGAAGCCTAGTCCTTCTTTCCGTACACCCTTGCAGCCTCTACTGATTAGGCAGAGTGCTGGCAGTCCGTTTCAATGGAATTCGTCTCCGGGTTTCCCAAAGACTCTCAAATACTGGTTATCCTGTGTTTGTGGATCGGTTCAACAAGATGGTACATCTTGTTACTGTACCGGATTTGATCACAGCCCAGGGCTGAGTATGTGTCTTTATCGATACTATCTTCCGACTTCACGATTACTTCGTGAACTCAAGTCTTACAGGGACCCCCGCTTCGCAGCGGAGTTATGATAAGCCGTGTTCCGTTCACTCGAAACACGTTTGACAATGTCAACTTCTGAACATCCAAAAACAGATGGTCAGACGGAACGCGTTAAAGGCGTTCTCGAAGAGATACTTCGAGGGTACGTCCATTCGTTAAGAGTTGGAGTGAGTTCTTGCTGATGGCGTAATTCTCCATCAGCAACTCGGTGCATGCGTCGACAACGCATACACTGTTCTTCCGTAATGGCCTACGCCACCCACGTTTACCCGCCTTCTTGGAGTGTGACTCTAGTTTAAGAGAGGGGGATGGACTCGCTCGAACAAATACCGATCTGGTTATTGCTCATCACCCGTTGACAGTGGTGTCGACGTGACAGATGCCGATGTTGATCGCATTGACACCGACGACGATGATGAAGACCATGCTGATATATTCAGCATCGCCAACGACTGCAACAGTGAGGACGATGACGCCCTCACCGGTGAAGACAACGTTTTTTTCAGCAGTGCACACGAAGCGTACTGCTGTTAACAAGGATGAATCAGCAGAGGAATTTCTGCTGACTAGCAAAGCGATTGTCCGCTTCGTTTAGGACTCTATTGCAGATGCAATTGACAGACAGAAAATAAAGGCAGAAAAACATGGAAGAGCAAGAGTTCTTTCATTTGATGAAGGAGACTTAGTTTTACTGTCTACAGTAAATCTACCTAAACACGCAGTGACAAAACGTGGGCAGCAGTAAATTACTGCCCAATTATGTCGGTCCATTTCGTCTGTTACACCGAATGGGCAACGCACACACGATTAAAATGCCTCGTAGGATGCGTAAGCATCATACGTTTCACGTCGGTCTTCTCCGCACGTACTATCCGTACAAGCCCGTTTCGAGATGCGAAAAACACCTCCGCGGTCGAGAGCCGAGACCACCTTCAAGTGGTTCGTTTTTAGGGGGCTAGTCTGGTCGACTAGCCAAGCGACCTGCTCACGCAGTTGAGTGATGTCCTGAAGATCTGCAGTCAGCTCGTTACGAAGAGAACGAACCGAACGTTCGTTCTCAAGTTGCGCGAACTCAAACGCCGCACTATCGTCCGAACGATAGAAATTGTCATTTTCCCTGCAAGATCCTCAAGCTCATAACGCCGAGTCCGTTCATGATCCAGGTCATCGTGTAACTGTTCCGTTACACGGTTCAGTCCCTGAACATCAAGCTGATCCGTTCTCGAGCCGGATCAGGTGTTCCGCCGCCACCACATCCCTTTGTGGATTCTAACGGCGGTCAAAGCTTTCTGGTGGAGCGTATTTTGAACCACTGTGACGTGAATGGCGTCTGGATGAGTCAGCTCGTCCGCTGGCGTGGCTATCCACCGGCCTGGGACAGCTGGGAGCCTCGTGCCCAACTGATTGTTGATGTTCCGGGTCCCGTCGAGCAATAAGACCAGACCCACCAGCTGCGTTCGAAGAAGGGCCGTCGAAAACGACGTATACGAACGCGAGTACAGGTATTGCAAAGTGTCAATCCCTTCGGCCATCTCAGCAGAGATGCACGCCCTCCAGTAGTAAACAATAGGAGATAGTCCTCCCTAAGGTATCGGTTCGAGTCATTCAGGCAACCTCGACATGTATCGCCTCACGAGAGAAAGGGTTATCCTGCCTCTCTTGACAGTCGGTGCAACTTGTAACGTACATCAACTGCGTTACGATTTTCAGAACTGATGCAAGCTGCATCAAGTTTAACGAGAAAGGTATTACGTCTAATGCACTCGATGTCATGGATGGAGGCGTTCCATCCTTGCACCAAGGCCTTAAAGTCCCGATCACGGTAAATATTGTACCTTAATGTTTGAGAAAGCATCGGTATAGAGCTCTTCCACAGCAAGGATAGTTTCCGTGCTGTAATTAGGAGTGCAGATCCTCCTACAGTCGAACAACGGGATTCGATCCCGTTCGGTGGTCATACCGGCCACTCAATCTAACTCCTTGGATGAAGGCATCCAAGGAGACTCCACTTAAGGAGCTTGGCGCAGTAAATTGCGGTCCCTAGTCTCTTGAGTGGTGTCAGCATGAGCACTGAAACCAGTGGCAGCTCGACACCTCGAGTTGCTTCTCTCGTGGCGATGCACTGGGGCATCACCAATATTACCACGCGTCCTGTCGGGGGATGGACTTGCATCCGACAAAGATTCGTTAGGCGAATTGCTAGGTCCGAAGATTCCAGACATGATGCCACCACGTCCCCAGAGCCAGTCATCCTGGCTCTTGCAGTGTCCGTCCCAGTTAACCCGGAGGCAGAAGGCCCCGCCTTCGAGTCGAATGCATCATCCGACTCGCCAGAATAGATAAGCTCTATTTCAGGCTCATCTACATTGAGATTCGCAGTACCCACTGCAGCCGCAGCGGACGTATCTGTCGCACGTGGCGACTCACCAAGTGAATTGTTCACAACAGGCATCGCCTGTTGCTGGATTGCACATGAAGGCGAAGGATCATTTGCTGCTGAAGCAAGGGTAGAACCTTCCTCGGCTGCATGCATGCGTGCAACCGCTTTTCTTGCTGCTTCGGCAGCGCATCGCATGGACTTTGACACCATGCGATAAATTGGCAAATGAGCTGTAATTTGACCAACAAGTGCCCCCCTTCCCAGCGTGATCAAACGGTGGTCACCCTGTTCCAATCAGGTAATTCAATCAACGGGTAATTGATGGTTAATGGAGGGGTGATGTAGCGGGGTAGCCCGTTACATGTTATTCACCCCTAACGGTGTCAATAGGGAGATTGTCTAGCGTGACAATATCCTACCAATCTTATCCGAGATGGATAATTTTGAAGGAATGTTATCCCCTTCTAGGATAATATGCATGCGCTGCTCAAAGATTGGTTGATAAAAGACATATCAACCAAGATTACCACCAATCGATACTAGACGCGCGTAATGAGTGGTGAGCAGGTTGTCGTCATACGACAATGTTGATTAAGATAGTTAAATAAAGACTGAAGTTCTATTGATAGCTTAACTGTATTAACTACAGTTCTCTTTTTACTCTTTACTCAAACTAGCTGTTTGAGTAGATTAGCTTCCTCTGCACGTACTAGTGTACGTGAAGTTTCACGGCACCCCAAACAAAGAGTGCCCCGTTATACTTTATGTATAACACTGTGATGAGCCGGATACGGGCAAATTTTTTGATAGAACGACAAATTTTGAGTCATTCTCATGGCCAATTTGTTCGGCTTGTACGGGTTAAGTATGCCAAATAAAAAGTTTTATTTCAAAGTGACAATCGTTAGCTCTTTTTTCAAGTGTTAACAGTACTAACACTTACTACCACTTTTTACCGTTTTTAGTAGCTTTTACTCTTTTGACTAGTTTATATCATTTCACCGCTTTTCCAGGTTTACAGGTAATATAAATGCAGCCCCACAAAGCAGGCTCTCTCTATGCAGGGTGGTTCGGCTAGGTGGAAACGTCAAAATGCAATAATAGTTGTGCTGGAAGGAATTTGATTGTCACCATGCAGAAGAAAAGAGGTCTGCAAGCAAATGTACGCACCAAAACACTTTTTTAATCTGTCCGGTTGCTGACAACGTTTTCAGCCTTATACTTCACCTCGATAGGTTTATTTGTGCACGACAATGTCTCGCTGTTATCAGAGAGATCAAAATTAGTTATCAGCGCGACATACCTAGGCAATTAGGACATCAACACAAAATTGTAGTGGTTGCAAACCAAGTGAACAGTACTTGCATTTGGCCTTATCTTCCGTCCATTCGTGTTCACGTTTTTAAGAACGCTCTTACTAGAATATGTTGACGTTTGATGGTGAACCTTATTACCTACAAATTGCAAAGAATGCGTTGGAATTTTTAATATTACAAAGAAGTCGTGTATAAAGCCTTTTGCGAGAAAAGTGAGCCTTGAAGACTAATTGCGTGGATGCTAGTCCATGGTTCCTACCGTTACCAAGTTTCCTATTTTTGGAGCCTGGAGGTAATGATTGGGCGGCGTTTAGTGAAGAAGGTTGCAGCGCAACCTCCCATTTATAGCTTTGAATGACAAAATATAACTTTTGGGAAAAGTCCGTTAAAAATGAGGCCTTGCTTAACATATTTGTAACGCTAGTAAAAAGGTAAATGTCATTAGTAGGGAGTTTTAGCCAACATTCCTGTGTACAGGTCATCCTACCTCTGTAGTGATTCGATTGCTCAAGCCGTTGACTTTGGTGCCGCTAGCTAAAGTAGGAGGACCAGGCTGTGGTGACAAAGACAAAGTCGGCGTATCGTTGAAACGTGTCAGCTCTGAAACACAACGTCGTCAGTCAAAACTTGTGGTGCCACTCATGACAATTTTACCTTTAGATCAACCCAGTCAATCTTGCGAAAAAGATCTCGTTCGGAATTTGTATCAGTTTACTTCTCGTCTGCATGCCATTCCGCTCAAGTAGTTATCGTACTTTTTCATGCAGCATGCAGACCGTTGTTGGTGGAAAAGTACTTCTCGAGATGCTAGTGTAGCTAACGTAGACAAAAGTTAGTAGCCTCGTTTCATAAGTGTTACCAAACCGTTACAAACGAAAACTTACATCGTCCTCCTGCGCAGGGGTATCCGGGACAGCACCTTCCATCAAAGTTTGTCCTTGTTCTTCATCATGGCAATCTATCTTGCGATTTTTAAGTTCGATTCACTCGTCTTGCTGTGATTGCAATATTAGATCGTTATCTAGCCTTCATTTCCTGCTACTAGAGCAATCACGCCATTAAAGGCTAATTCAACAATCTGTAGAGTGTCTTCCTTATCCGCCCCATTTAATAAAGACCCCAATGCGTTCTCTGGATACACCATGTCTGTAACGGGGCACTCTGAAGCTTGTACTGGTAACAGTACAAGCTACTTATTCTGATGACAGAATAAGGCGGTGCCTCGTAACTTCACGTACACTCGTACATGCAGAGGAAGACAATAGAAGAATCGAGTACTTAGTTTAAGTAAAAATTAGAACTGTATTTATAATAGTTAATGTCTGTTAATAAATCACTATTGATCCTCATCTAACTATGTCTGAATACAAATGTGCATATCAACTATCTGCTCACCACTCATTGCGTGCGTCTGTCGTGGCGTGTATTCGTTGATTGATATAATGGCCTATATCATCCAATAAGGAACTACTTGTAAGTGCTGCAGAATATTTGTCCTTATGACAATATTCTGAGAATATAACTCTTATAGTTATATTCTATTAACAATTTCTAATAAATTGTTATGTAACGATTCACCCCGTTACATCACCACCCCTTAACCATCAGTCACGTTAGTGGCTGATTGACTAATTGGATACTCGTCTCAAATCATTTGGGACAGGGTTTGCACTTGTTGGTCCGAGTCCACTTTCCAGCAATTCATCGCATGGTTAACAAGCCCATGCGGTGCGCGAGCAAGGCCGCCGAGAGCGCGTCCGCACAGAGACGTGCGGACGACGAAGCAGAAACCACAGCAACTGATGTCTCATCGGTTGCTGAAGCGACTCAGCCTGTGTCACTTGGTGATGCAGGCGCTGGTCATGAGAACACTCATGTCTTCACAGAGTATGAGCTCGGAGTCTCATACTCTCCCGATAAGGAAGATGGATCTGTATCGACGGAGATCGAAGCCAAGCCGCCTGCCAAGCGTGGCATGGATGATGCTATGCGTCGTAGCATCTCTGGTTCATCTGACGAATCAGATGAACCATCGCCATAGCGAAGGCGCTCGAGGTCGCAAGACTCGGGCGCTCACAGTGGTGTCGGTTCTCCTATTGACACCACTTCGCAGCGAGGTTCCAGTACTTCTGTCGGCACCTCGCAGGAAGAGCGGGGCCACAATGTGTTGCGTCTCGCTCCCGAGAAGAAGGCATGGATGCCTCCCAAATTCGTCATGGATCACTCGTCGTCGCCGACGAGTGATCGTTATCGAACACGGTTGTTCGATTCGTCAAGGATCCATCACCTTGACTCCAGAGCGAAAACCTATCGCGCTGAGAATGAATTATTCATCGACGCTTTCTTTAGACATCGACGGTACAGTGGGAATCACAAGCGTGATGGTCCCTCACTGCTTCAAGCGTGGAACGCCTACATCCATAACCTTGAGGATGTAGGTCGTGACGTTTGGAACGACAAACTTATCAAATCTCGTGATAAGTTTGAAAAGCGAACCCCGACAGGTGCACGCTACAAGCTGCATCGTCTGTCCAGGGAGAAAGGATTACCCTGCCTCTCTTGGGGAGACTCGTGCCCATGTTGTGTGAACAACTCTGCACGAGCACATAAGGAGGTTTACCTCCTTACTAGCCCGTGGTGGCGTGTACGTACCTCTACTGAGATGTACGAAGGGATTGACAACCTGAAATCCCTTTACGACCGTGCCGGGAAGACTTTCTCCGGCGGTCCTTCTGCGGCACAGGATGTGTCGCATCGTACTGCTCAACCAGACGCAGTACGTCAATCATCAGTTGGGAGCGGAGCTCCCAAGTATCCCAGGACGGGGGATAGCCGCGCCACCGGACGAGGTAACTCGTCCGACGTCCGTTCACGTCGCGGTGGTTCAACAGCTGCTCAACTAGATAGCGCTGGCCACCGCGAGAGTCCTCTAATGGAGGTGGAGGAGGAGGAAAGACGCTCTCCACACGATCATGTGGATCGGTGTGTCCCCGAGAGCCTCTTTGATCGCGTAACGCAAGGGTTACGCGGCGACCTCGAGCATGAGCGGGACAGGCGTCTTCAACTGGCGGACACTGTCTTGAAGCATCGAGCTGAGTTTGCCTGTGCTCAGCTTGAGAACGAGAGATCTCTGACATCTCTTCGTGACGAGCTAAGGGTAGCTCGTGGGATTGTTGATCGGTCTCGGGATGAGATAGCTGCTCTTCAGACCCTTGTTGATGCCCACCATCGGGAGCACAAGGCTCTCTGCGAGATGCTTGAGCGCAAGGGCGTTCTTCATCGGAAGAAGCAGCGTACTGATGGTACGGCTTATGCCGACCAACGTAAAACGTGGGATGCGTTCGCATCTTACGTGGCAACTCGATCGTGTATGCGTTGCCTAGGCGATGCAATACACGAAATGGGCCGATGTACTTGGGTAGTAGTTTACTACCACCCAAGTTAGTCACTACGTGCTTTGGTAGATTAACCGTAGACGGTAGGAATAAGTCACCTTTATTAAATAAAAGAGTGTTTGCCCTTCAATTCTTGTCAGCGTTTTGCTTTTGCTTATCCACTGCTTCGGAGATAGAGTCTTGCACAAAACGAACTACCGTTTCACGATCCAGTATGAACTCATCTGGTGACTCGTTAGCTTCAGTGCGCTGTGAGTGCACTGCAGCAACATCAATCGTTTCTTCAGTGAGGGCTTCCGCACTCTCACTGGCCTCATCTTCTTCGATATCGATGTTATCGATATCGGCATCAAACGCAATGACCTCTTCGTCAGAGCGTGATGAGCGTGAACCAAATCGGTTTTTGCTCGCGCGAGTCTCCCCCCCTTAAACCAGAGTTACACTCTAGTAAAGTGGTTACACGCGGATGGCGTAAGCCATTCACGTAAAACGGTGTATGTGTCGTGGACGCATGCACCGAGTTGTTAATGGCAAACTCTTAAATTGGCAAAAACTCACTCCAACTCTTAAAGGAGTGTACGTATCCTCGAAGTATCTCTTCGAGGACACGGTTGGCTCGTTCCATCTGACCATCTGACTCTGGATGATCAGATGTCGACATCTTCAAGCGCGTTCCGAGTGATTTGAACACGGAACGCCAGAAATCAGCAGTGAAGCGTGGATCTCTGTCTGAAACGAGTTCACGGGGCAACCCATGAAGTCGGAAGATGGTGTCGATAAAGACACAAGCACAGCCACTTGCCGTGATTGACTCTGGTACAGCCACAAGGTGTACCATTTTTGCTGAATCTGTCAACAAATACGAGGATACCCGTATTCCTGCGTGCGTCTTTGGGTAACCCGAAGACAAAATCCATTGAGATGGATTCCCAGCACTCTGCCGAAACTGGTAGAGGCTGTAAAGGTGCACGCAGTGAAGGACTTGACTTCACTCGTTGACAGACTTCGCATGCGCGAACATACTTTCGCACAAACTGATACTGGCGGGGCCAGTAAAAGTCTCGACTCACCGTGAGATTTGTTTTCTCTCGGCCACGATGTCCTCCTATAGGAGCATCGTGATGCTCGAACATGATCCGCAAACGCAGATCAATATCATCTGGGATGACAACACGTGGTGTGTCACCAGAAACGGCTGTATAATACAGTAACCCGTTGCGAGTAGTGTATCGATATGATGCAGATCGATACGCAGACGATAATCGTTTCAACGATTCTCGAGAAGGTTGTGAGAGATGTGTCAACAACTTCACAATCTCATCATCTTGGGCATACGCCCTCCTAACATCATCATGTAACGTTGTAGATGGTATTGTGGACGTCATAACCGCAACAGTGGCTGTCTCACTGTTGAATTTCACGACTGGTTCAAAGTCGGGCCGACGTGAGAGTGCATCAGCGACGACATTAAGTCGTCCTGGTTTATACTCCACCGTAAAGTTGTATTCTGCAAAAGATGACAACCACCGGGCCATTCGTTGTGGAAGGTGCGGGCTGTTTGCTGCCGTGCGTAATGACGCATGGTCTGTGTAAACAATGAAGGGTCTATCTCCTAATAGATAGACTCTGAACTTCGCGAGTGCATACTTCATGGAAAGGAGTTCCTTGTCATTCACTGGATAGTTCCGCTCAGCTGGTTGCAGCTGACGCGACTGACAGAAGACGACGCTTTTAACGCCTTCAAGATCGTACTGCATTATTGCACAACCGATTGCGAAATCGCTGGCATCACAGACCACATGAAATGGCCTGTCCTGATCGGCTATTGCTAGGGTTAGGGATTGTATCAAGCTCTGCTTGATACCATCAAAGGAGCGCTGACATTCAGCGTTCCATAACCACCTCTCGTCCTTTTTCAACAAACGAGAGAGGTGTACAGTCATCTCGGCGTAATTGCGGGAATACTTGTGCAAATACGCCGCTAGCCCAAGGAATTTTCGAAGACCTTTAACATCAACCGGCACAGGCCAGTCGGTGATCGCCTTGATCTTTTCGGGATCAGGACGTACACCGTTCTTACCAACGATGCACCCAAGAAGTGGTATTTCGCTTGCTGCAAATATACACTTCTTGAGATTTGCATGCAATTGATGCTTTCGCATGATTGTAAGAACCTGTCGGACGTGGTACCTGTGAACCTCAACGTCCGACTTTCCATACATAGCCCGACTATGGATGAATACGTCATCGAAATAACTCGGCGCAAATTCTCGTACCGGTCTCAACAGATGTGATACACATCTGTTGAATGTGGCAGGGGAATTACTAAGCCCTTGTGGCATTACTAGCCATTCTCAGAGCATGTCGCTAGGCGTGCTAACTGCGGTATGGGGTAAAATCCGTTCTCGCATAAGGATTTGATAGAAGCCATCCATCAAATCCATGGACGAAAAGATGGTACTCTTTGACATACCATCATTGATTACGTCCTTCCTTGGTATCGGCGTCTGAGCCGGTACCGTTGCAGCATTCAACTTGTAAAATGCATGCACAATCCGCCACCCTCCTGTTGCTTTTCGCACACAGAAGGTCGGAGAGCTATGTGGGGAAGTTGATTCCCTCACATGGCCCGCAGCTAAACGATCGGCAAAGAACTTGTCGATCGCAATTACTTGTTCACGAGGCAGTGGCCAATGCTTCATGACACAGTACTTTGAGCCTGGTTTAAGCTCGACCTCGTGTCGAATACCTTTATCCTTCGGTAATTCGCACGGAACAGTTTCAGGGAATACATCCTTGAATTCAACCAAATCTTCATAGAGAGGATTTGTCTTGAGCGATTCCCACGATTGGGAGTCATATCGCTCAACTCGTGTCTTTTCATCTAGGACACTCTCGTCCATTGATGAACTACTGAGAACTCTCTCGTTCTCAGTAAACATTTTTGCTGACCTTATTTCGGCTACACAATCGTCGTCAGCGAAGTACGCAGATCTGCTTGACTTTGCCACTACGCAGATCACGCAAGAACCTTTTATGTTCGAGCGTTGGAAACTGAGTGATCTCCGAAGTCAACTTCGGAGGCGCAATCAGATCAAGTGTATAAGCGCCTACACTTGATCCGTCATTGACTATGACATTCAATGTCTCTGTCATTTCCTGGGGACTTATTCCCTCAGGCCTCGAAGGACTTATTCCTTCGGCTTCCCGGGGACTTATTCCCGCGGGTTTCGGGGAACTTAATTCCGCCGTATTTGTAATATCGGGACTTATTCCCTCAACTTTCTCTAGCTGTGATTGCGCAACCACAGCGAGATCCTCTACGAAAGACTCTCCAATCGATCTAGGATTATCGTTTCGCTTAACCTGAGCGATCGATTGTTTCTCTTCTGGATGTTCCCCGCTAGGGATACATCTTTGTCCCGGTCCACTCGACTTATTTGAGTGGTGGACCTTCGGCGCAGCCTGTGTTTCCTCACAGCCGCCGGAACTTTGCTCCGAAGTGTAACCGTTTGTTACACTAAGGTTTTGTGCAGTCGTACTAACGACCGTACCACAAGTGAGGCCATCGCACTCACTCGTAGTACATCCACACGCTTGTGGACGCTCCAAAACGTTCATCAGATGGCCATCTGATGAACAAGCGGCAGGCATCGTTACTGTTTGATGTTGCCAGTTTACTCGTGGTTCGTACCTTCTGAGCCACGGTATTCCAAGGATGACATCAAATTTGTCATCCAAATCCAATACGATAAAGTAATCGTCATATTGGGTATCTTCTAGCGTATAGTGGATCTTCACTATACGCTTCATGACGGTTACGGATGCGCCTGTCGCAAGACGTACCGTCATCCTCGTAGGAGGTGTGTCACATTCACTGAACTTAAAGTGACCATCTTCTAGCGATTGGCGTCGCACAAAATTGTTGGACGCCCCACAATCGACTAGAGCTCGAAGGGACAACTTATTTGTCACTTCGAGTTTCAAGGTAATGAGTGAGATCTCATTACCTAGAGCAGCAACCACATATTCATGTGTTGGGAGCAACCTTCGTCAAGAGGCCTACAAATTCTCTTGACGTTGCTGGACCGGTAGGGTGCTCCGCACCTACTGGTCCTGTCCGTTTTTTTACGGTCCATCCCGTTGTTGCGTCTTTGCACCAACAGCGGACCTGCGTCCCTGCCCCTTTCTCATGGGTGGAGGGTCACTATGCCCAGTGTTGCGAGACACTGGACGAGGGGCACTACACTCGTAAGCGTAGTGTCCTGTCTTTTGACATCTGTTGCATTTCTTCAACCTGTTGTAGTCTGTAGAGCGAGCCTTTTCGCTCTCTACATAACAGAGTTTCATCGGCTCTGGACCTCCGTTGTCATATCGTCTCGGTTGACGATATGATGTCGAGCTGGCGCGAGCCTGTCTCAGACTGAAGTCTTCCTGTTCCGCAATGGAAATGGCTTGTTCTAGTGAATCTAGTTCAATTCGGAACAGGTGAGTCACGACGGGACCATCCGCAAGACCCTGCATGAACACCGAAACCAACGTGTGTTCATCCACCGGATTGGAACTGATACAACTCGTGAGATGTCGTATATGTTGCGCGTAAGCGTGCACATCACGCTTACCCTGTTTGAGCTTCAAGAGTTCGGTTCGAGCTTTGAACGCAGCTCCAGGCGGTTCAAACGTTTGTCTGAGCCGTGACTTGAAGACTTCCAACGACCCAAACGCATATGGGTCGTGCAACTTGAGCCCCAGTGCCCAAGTCTTGGCACGTCCTGCCAGATTTGATTGGGCAAATGCAACTTGCATATCCCCGTCGTCGATGCGACGCGCCCTTGTGGCGTCATCCAATTCGACGAACCATCTCAAGAGGGAGTCCTCTTCGACTCCTCTATACTTGGAGATGTCAATCTTCAAAGTCTCGGGTCGACGCGAGTGCATCGACCCACCAGCAGCAGCCTGCTGCTGTCTCAACAGTTCAAACCGTTGAGCACCTTGTTCTCTCAACAACTCTGCTTGTTGAGAGCCTTGTTGGTGAAGCAAGGCTACTTTCTCGCGTTCAGCATCAAGTTCATTTTGAATGAACTTGGCGATAGTAGCATGTTGGGCATCTCTATTGAGAGCCTCTAACATGACGCTAACAGCATGGATGCCCATGGTTGAAACCATTCGTTCAACTGCATCCCATTCGACATCGCTCAAATGGGAGTAGCCGTCACGCGTAGCGTGAAAGCTTTGGTCATCTTCATCATCCAACATAATCATGTTAGATGTGAACGTGGTCCTTGGACGGACTACGAAGTGCTACCAGGTGTAACGGGGCACCCTGAAGCTTGCACTGGTGACAGTACAAGCTACTTATTCTGACGACAGAATAAGGCGGTGCCTCGTAACTTCACGTACACTCGTACGTGCAGAGGAAGACTGTAAGGAGAAGCGAGTACTTGGTTAAAGTAAAAAGTAGAACTGTATTTAGCACAGTTAATGTCTGTTAATAAACCACTGTTTGTCCTCATCTAACTATGTCTGAATACAAATGTGTAAATCAACTATCTGCTCACCACTCATTGCGAACGTCTGTCGTGGCGCGTCTTCGTTGGTTAATATAATGGCCTATATCAACCAATAAGGAACTACTTGTAAGTGCTGCAGAATATTTGTCCTTGTGATAATATTCTGGGAATATAACTCTTACAGTTATATTCTATTAACAATTTCTAATAAATTGCCATGTAATGATTCACCCCGTTACAATGTCACCGCATTTGTTGAATAATAAACAGGTTGCTGCTAGAATGTGTCACGGCACTGAAGGATAGAAGAATCGCGTCAAAAACCATCAAGTAGACCACCGGTTTTTCACCACGGACAACCAGGTCCGTCGTGCCGACACCTTTTGTTGCTCATATTGGCTTTGTCCATCGTTTGCTCTGCAATACAAGGTCGACGAGACCAAGAGTAACATAGCTGAGGAGACGAAAGACGTGACCGCTGAGAAGACAGGACAGATTAGGGACAAATCTTAAGATGATGCTGGTGAGACGAAGGATAAAAGGATGCAGAAAGTCCAGTTTATACAAGGGCGTGACTCATGAAAAGAATAGTCAAGTGAAGGACAAGACCGTCAATGGAGAACACAACCACATATAAAGTTTGACAAGCAGAGGAAATGGCGACAGATAAGGCGGATCGGCTGTATGCAATATGTTAGATACTGCTGACCAGGCTCATTATGAACCGCATGACCTGAAGAAAATCAAAGAAGGAAGACGTTAAGTAGAAGGAGGCGGCTCAACAAAAGAGCTGTGATGCAAAAGAGCAACCGGAGGGTATTGCAGCTATAAAATGAATGCGGCTAAGAATGTGTTGGGAGCGGTGAAAGAGAAGATTGAATTCTTTTAGTACCTTCGAATGAATGAAAAACTCGGCGTGGGTGGAAGACACGAGACGTATCGCTGAGGTTAGTTTAAGATTGGGGGCGATTCATTGTGTTCACGCATTTTTTTGGTAGCTTTTCGCTTAAATACTGTTCATAAAAGATTGTCCATTATGCGAATCTAACCTTCGATGATTAGTTAGCTTTGCAACAAGTAGCTACTAGTAAAGATTCACAGCCTTAGATATTTTAGAGCTGTCACGTAATGAAGCCCACTAATTATGTTGATTTGCATTACCTCTATTTCTAAATTGAGCCATTTCAGTGACCCTCGAGCAGCAGATTTTTAGTAGTGATGTTCCACGAAACGGGGCACCGGGTCGCTTGTACTGTCACAGTACAAGTCACTTACTCTGAACACAGAGTAAAGTGGTGTTTCGAGACTCCACGTACACGCGTCGTGCAGAGAAAGGTTTTAACAAGAGAAAGGGTAAAAGTAGAACTGTATTCGGTATATTTAATCTCGTGTCTGTACATCCCAATTGGAGTCTTCTTAAAAGTTTACCTGAATACAAACATGCATCGTAAGTATCTGCTCATCACTCACTGCGTTCTTCTGTCGTGGCTTGGCTTTGTTGGTTGACATCGGTAATTTATGTCAACCAATGAACAGTGTGCAACTTCTGCAACACAACTTTGCTTATTTAGCTAATATTGTGAGAACATTCTGTTGTCCAAACAGAACATTCGTACTTGATATTTACCTTGTGTAAACTATCACGTAACGGATCAACCACGTTTGATCACCCCCAACCATCAGTCACATTGGTGACTGAATGATGTATGAGTGACTCTTATGGGTACATATGGGAAATGTAAGGTCAATTACAAACATTCCATTGTACCCCCACATGCCTTAAAGTCCAAGCGGGGGGGGGCAGAAAAATCGACTGGTACTGCAGCGGAGAGACATCGATTCGCTGTGGCAGATGAGGCGACAGCAGTGAGCGCAGCAGACAGGTTGTGCCTGCTGCTTCTTCTGGTGCAGGCTCACGCGATGATGCGCCGCGTGGCCTCGAAGAATACGACTTTGAGCTCAATTACTCTGGCGAGTCGGATGGCGACTTCAACTCGACAAAGGCTGCCACGAAAGCAGATCCGAAAGCGGCGACGACGGAGCCGAGCAGGTCGGTCTCGCAAAGCAACATGAACCTCGCTGAGTGTCGTGACATCTTTGGATCATTCGACGAGTCTGACTCTCCGTCTTTAAAGCGGAGTCGCTCTCTCTCGAGAGCAATCGAGGCGGTGGCAAGAGCCAGTAGAGCTATGATCATTGTGACGCGACAATGCGTTACAAAAAAGACGACCGTGCTGGACGTGGTGTCTGCACTTCTATTGATACCACTGAGGAAGACAGAGATCGTGACGTACTGCGCGTTGCTCCAGAGAAGAAGGCGTGGTTTCCTC
The DNA here is from genome assembly GCA_921007115.2 of Peronospora matthiolae. Lineage (NCBI taxonomy): Eukaryota > Oomycota > Peronosporomycetes > Peronosporales > Peronosporaceae > Peronospora > Peronospora matthiolae. The sequence continues at coordinate 206,552 of CAKLBY020000175.1, forward strand.
CTCAGAGAGTATTGGAATACTTTTCCTACACGGTAAGCTATCTTATCGAATCAGGCTTTTCGATTTATCAAGACTTTATGGCCTTGACTTAAGTGCAAGCGACTTTCGCACTGATCATGAGTTTTAAATCGATGTGTTCTTCGAACATCGATGTACAGCGGAAAACATAAGAGTGCGGTGCATCGACCATTCAGTCTTGGAATCCATTAATTTACAACGTTGGGGAGATTGGATGCGATGCCTGGCTTGACAAGCTGACCCTATTGCGTAATATATTCGAGAAGCATACTTCTAGCGGTGCGCTTTACAAACTGCATCGCTTACACAGAGATAGGTCGAGTAACCATGCCTCTCCTATGGTGATGCGTGCTGTTGTTGTGTGAACAACTTGACACAGCTCCTAAATGATCTTATCGAATGACCGATCCCTGGTGGTGGGATCGCGTCTCGTCGAAGATGTAAGAGATACTAGCTACTTTTTAGTACCTCTGCCAACGCGCTAAAAATTCTTCTCCGATTGAACTTTCTCGGCATTGGATGTGCCTTGCCTTACTTCTCAACAAGGCTTAACGTGTCCACGATCATTTGCGAACGAGGATCCCAACTATCCAGCGAGGGCGGATAGCGGCGCCACCGGACAAGGTAACTTGTCCGACGTCCTTTCACATCGCGGTCGTGCATCAGTCGCTCCACGAGGAAGCTCTAATCACCGCGATTATCAAAGAATGTTTGAGGTGGATAATGGAACACATCCTCTGATGGATCCCGGGGCCAATCTGATGCTGTTTGTCATCTCGACCGAGTAACGTGTGAGTTGCGCGAGGACCTCAAACACGAGAGAGCCAGACTTCTGGATTTTCCAGGCAATGTAAACCGTCTGAGCTCATATCGAGAGAAAAACAGTACAGAGTATGTCTTTGCTCAGCTGGCGAATGAGCGTGAAGTGCAATGAACACCTCCTTACATCAGTAGTTAAAATTAACTTTGCATGTTACTAGAGTAAGGAAGGGACTTCCGAGCTAGCGGAAGTATCACCTCGTATATTAAAAGCTGAATCAATGGTGTTGGCACCATTATTAGCTATTGAGACACCTGCACGTACATGGAGTGGTTCCCATGATTCTAAGATAATCATTCGTACCTAGAATGATAAAAAACAATAACACATACCTAAGACTCAGGCTTTCAGGCTTCCTCGAAGTGTAGATTGTTTAAGCTACGTACAAAATCTTAACCTCGTTACAGGAAGAGCGCTCTCACCGCGACGAGCTGATGGAAGCTATCTCAGATATTTCTCGGCTTCACGAACAGATATCCAAGCTTTATACGCGGGCTGATAGTCAGCACCGCGAGCACAACTATCATTTGGCGACGTTTGAACGCAAGGGATTTCTCCACTGATAGAAGCCTCGTATTAAAAGTATGGCCTAAGGATAATTACGTAGAGCTTAGGATGCGTGCCTTTCTTACGTGGGAGTCCAATCGTATATACGCTGCCTAAGGTGCGCAGCACACAAAATGAAACGATGAACTTGGGTAGTACCTTGTGACTTCTCACGTTATTCACTATGTGTTTAGGTGGGTTTACCGCATATAGTTAAATCGTTTACCTTTGTTGTATAAAAACCATTTGCTCTTCCATTCTTGTCAGCTTTTCATTTTTGTCGATCTATCGCCTTTGCGATTAAGTTTGTGCAAAACGGACAACCATTTCACGAGTTAGTATGAATGTATCTGCTTGATCGCTGTCTTTATCTGCAGTGATCTCGGAGCGTACTGTAGCAAAAGTACTTGCCGCCTGTGAGTGTGTCTTTGGACGCACTAGGCGTGATGATAATTTGGTCAGTCTTGTATTCACTAAGAGCATCTTCACTTAAACTTTCGTCTTCTTAACCAAAGCCGATGTGACCAGCATCAGCTTTAAACATGGTGACCGCATTGTCAGCACATGATGATCGAGAGCCGGACTAAAGGCCGCTAAACTGAGTCTCTAATCCCCTAAAATGATAGCCACACTCCAAAAAATCGGAATACACAGATGGCGTGAGCCATTCACGAAGAACGGCGTGTACGACCTTGACGCATAAACTGAATTGTTGGTGGTGAGCTCCAACATCGGCAAGAATTCACTTCAATTCGTAAAGAGACAGACTCATCATCGAAAATCTCCTCGAAGACACGATTGGCGTGTTCAGTCTGACCATCTGCTTCAGTATAATCAGACATAGACATCTCTACGCGCGCTCCGAGATTTTTTTAACAAGGATCGCTAGAATCCAGCAGTTAATCGTGCGTATCGATCTAATACGATTTCACGATGCAGAACATGAAGGCGAAAGGCCGTGTCGATAAATACACATGCACAAGCCAATGCGTTGATTGAATCAGTACAGTAATCAGATGTACAATCTTGCTAAACCTGTTAACGGACACAAGAAAACCAGTATTCTCGTGAGAGTCTGCGGGGAATCCAAAGCCAAAGTCCATTGGATCAAATTTAAAGCACCTTTCAGGGACGGGCAGAGGCTGCAACGGGGATTAAAGGGAAGGACAAGATTTCACTTGTTGACAGACCTCACAGGTCAGAATGTACCTGTGCACGAACAGACACTGGTGGAGTAAGATACATTCGTGGCTCACTGTGAGATACGCTTTTTGACGACCACGATGTTCACTAGCATGTGCTACATGGTACTCATACATGATACGCAATCGCAGATTACCATGATCTGGTAAGACGACACGAGTTTTCTCGCTAGAAACAGCCAAATATTGGAGTCGGTCGTTGTGAACTGTACACCGATCCGTGGACGATCGACATACTGATGATAAATGTTTAGGGCTCTTTCCGGATGAGTTTATGACATAATGCATCGATCGCACCATTCCCAGCTAATACGACTTTTATATGTTTTCCAATATAGTTGAAGAAGGGAAGCTCTAAGTCAGCTCCTCGACAGTGGTCAAACCAGTGTCGGGTGGCGCAGCCGGCTCGTAATCTGGCCGGAGCGAGAGTGAGTCAGCGACGACGTCAAGTCGTTCGTTCTGGTTTATACTCGACGGAAAAGTTATACTCCGCAAATGATGAAATCTACCTCGCCATCTGCTGCAAAAGTTGTGGACTGTTTAAGCCATGCGTAAAGATGCATGGCCCGTAAAGCAATGAAGGGTTTACCACATAGCACACAGAACCCTGGACTTAGCCAACGATTACTTCTTTGCGTGAAGGTTCTTGTCATGGACATAGTAGTTACGTATATCTGGCGTGACTGGTAACAGGAGACACGCTACGCATCGTACTGCATCAATGCACAGCCAATTTAGAAGTCACTTGCATCACAGACCACGTAGAATAACCTGTTTTGTTCTCCAATTGCCAAAACAGCGATCGTATCAACCTTTGCCTGATACCTTTGAAAGAGCTCTGTCAGTCGGTACTCCGTTCAATCTTATAGTTCTTTTACAATAAACGAGATACATGAACAGTTATCTTGGCATAATCACGTTAGTATTTATGCAAAAACGACGCTAGGACAAGGAACTTTCAAAGTCCCTTGACATCTGTAGGCACTAGCCAGTCGGTGATCGACTTGATCTTTTCTAGATCTGGCGGGACGCCGTGCTTGCCTTTGATGCAACCATGCTAGCCGCAAACATTCGCTTCTTGAGGTTAGCGTACATCTTGTGCTTACGCATCAGTGTAAAAACCTTTCAGACGTGTGTCGGTAGACTGCCACATCTGTCTGTCCATCCGTAGACGAACACGTCATCGAAATTAACCGAGCGCAAACTCTCTTTCGAATTTTTATCGAGTTGTTACACATCTTTTGATTAAGGCAGGGGAATTACTTAGCCCCTTGCAGCATTACTAATTACTCCTAAAGCATACCGCTTGGGGTGGTCACTGGAGAAATAGAATGTCCCTGTCGCGCATTAGGATCTGATTTAACCCATCCATCAGATCTATGGATGAAAATCTGGTACTCTTAGCCATACCATGCATGGTATTTGATTCCTTGGTATTGGTGCTTGAACCGATACGGTGGCAGCATTTAATTCGTTGAAGGCATGTATTATCCGCCAGACTTCTGTGGCATTTCGCACACAGAGGGTAGGAGAGCTATGTAGAGAGGTGGACTCCATAAAATGACCGGATGCTAAGCGACGTGTAATCACTCCCAAAGCATACCGCTTGGGGTGGTCACTGGAGTACACGGAATGTCTATGTCGCGCGCAAGGATCTAATAAAACTCATTCCATAGGATCTATGGATGAAAATATGGTACTCTTAGCCATACCATCTCTGATGTTTATTTCCTTGGATGTGATAGAACGCGTAAGATGAATATCTATTGCAAATTTGTATTTTTCTTGTAGTTGTTAGCGTGAGAGCTTTCACCCTTAGCGTAACAGAGGTCCATCGGTTCTGGGCTTCCGCTTTCCTGTCACATTGAGGACGGTATGAGTTGAACTTACGTGAACTTGTTTTACGCTAAGATCTTCTTGTTTCGCGATTCGGATTGCCTCTTCTAGGATATCAAATTCCAACCGGAAGAGATAGGTCCTGACTGGACCATCTGTCAAACCCTGCATGAACAACTTCATCGACATTTGTTCAGTCGGTGGATTATACGATGAAACTCGTAAGATGACATATGCACTGAATGTACGAGTTTACATTACATTAGACTTGTTTGAGATTGAGGAAGTCAGAGTGAGCTTTGAACTCAGCTCGCGGTGGTTTAGGTGTATGCCTAAGAAGAGACTTGAAGACTTCTAACGACCCAAAGACAAATGAGTCGTGCAGCTTTAGGCCCAAGGCCCAGGTATTGGCACGCCATGCCAAGTTTGACTGAGCAAAAGCGATCTTTATGCGCTCATCGACGATATGACGAGCCATAACGGTGTCAACTAATATCAAAAAACTATCTCAGCAGATGATCTTCTTTAGCTGCTTTGCATTCGAAGATGTCATTCTTAAGTGATTCGGGTTGATGTGAGTGTGTCGACCCAATGGTAGCAGCCTGCTGCTGTCTCAACAGCTCGAATTGATGAGCACTCTGTTATCTCAGCGGCTTTGTCGGTTGAGAACCTGGTTGGTGAAGCAAGACTACCGTTCCCCGTTCAGCGTCAAGTTCTTAGAAATGAACTTGGCGATGGTGGCGTGTTGCCCGTCTGGGCCCAGAGCGGACAGCATTGCGCCTACGGCTAAGTGTACTATCGTCGAACTCAAGCGTTTAACAGTAATATGTTCGAGTTGACTCAGACGGGAGTAGCTCTCGTGCGTTGGATGTAACGGGGCACCCTGAAGCTTGTACTGGTGACAGTACAAGCTACTTATTCTGATGACAGAATAAGGCGGTGCCTCGTAACTTCACGTACACTCGTACGTGCAGAGGAAGACGGTAAGAAGAAGCGAGTACTTGGTTAAAGTGAAAAGTAGAACTGTATTTAGCACAGTTAATGTCTGTTAATAAACCACTGTTTGTCCTCATCTAACTATGTCTGAATACAAATGTGTAAATCAACTATCTGCTCACCACTCATTGCGTGCGTCTGTCGTGGCGCGTCTTTGTTGGTTAATATAATGGCCTATATCAACCAATTAGGAACTACTCGTAAGTGCTGCAGAATATTTGTCCTTATGGCAATATTCTGTGAATATAACTCTTATAGTTATATTCTATTAACAATTTCTTATAAATTGTTATGTAACGATTCATCCCGTTACATCACCCCCCCTAACCATCAGTCAATTTAGTGACTGATTGACTAAATGGATACTCGTCTCAAATCATTTGGGACAGGGTTTGCACTTGTTAGTCCGAGTCCACTTTCCAACAATTCATCGCATGGTTAACAAGCCCATGCGATGCGCGAGCAAGGCCGCCGAGAGCGCGTCCGCACAGAGACGTGCGGACGACGAAGCAGAAACCACAGCAACTGATGTCTCATCGGTTGCTGAAGCGACTCAGCCTGTGTCACTTGGTGATGCAGGCGCTGGTCATGAGAACACTCATGTCTTCACAGAGTATGAGCTCGGAGTCTCATACTCTCCCGATAAGGAAGATGGATCTGTATCGACGGAGATCGAAGCCAAGCCGCCTGCCAAGCGTGGCATGGATGATGCTATGCGTCGTAGCATCTCTGGTTCATCTGACGAATCAGATGAACCATCGCCATAGCGAAGGCGCTCGAGGTCGCAAGACTCGGGCGCTCACAGTGGTGTCGGTTCTCCTATTGACACCACTTCGCAGCGAGGTTCCAGTACTTCTGTCGGCACCTCGCAGGAAGAGCGGGACCGCAGCGTGTTGCGTCTCGCTCCCGAGAAGAAGGCATGGATGCCTCCCAAATTCGTCATGGATCACTCGTCGTCGCCGACGAGTGATCGTTATCGAACACGGTTGTTCGATTCGTCAAGGATCCATCACCTTGACTCCAGAGCGAAAACCTATCGCGCTGAGAATGAATTATTCATCGACGCTTTCTTTAGACATCGACGGTACAGTGGGAATCACAAGCGTGATGGTCCCTCACTGCTTCAAGCGTGGAACGCCTACATCCATAACCTTGAGGATGTAGGTCGTGACGTTTGGAACGACAAACTTATCAAATCTCGTGATAAGTTTGAAAAGCGAACCCCGACAGGTGCACACTATAAGCTGCATCGTCTGTCAAGGGAGAAAGGATTACCCTGCCTCTCTTGGGGAGACTCGTGCCCATGTTGTGTGAACAACTCTGCACGAGCACATAAGGAGGCTTACCTCTCTAATAGCCCGTGGTGGCGTGTACGTACCTCTACTGAGATGTACGAAGGGATTGACAACCTGAAATCCCTTTACGACCGTGCCGGGAAGACTTTCTCCGGCGGTCCTTCTGCGGCACAGGATGTGCCGCGTCGTACTGCTCAACCAGACGCAGTACGTCAATCATCGGCTGGGAGCGGGGTTCCCAAGTATCCCAGGACGGGGGATAACCGCGCCACCGGACGAGGTAACTCGTCCGACGTCCGTTCACGTCGCGGTGGTTCAACAGCTGCTCAACTAGATAGCGCTGGCCACCGCGAGAGTCCTCTAATGGAGGTGGAGGAGGAGGAAAGACGCTCTCCACACGATCATGTGGATCGGTGTGTCCCCGAGAGCTTCTTTGATCGCGTAACGCAAGGGTTACGCGGCGACCTCGAGCATGAGCGGGACAGGCGTCTTCAACTGGCGGACACTGTCTTGAAGCATCGAGCTGAGTTTGCCTGTGCTCAGCTTGAGAACGAGAGATCTCTGACATCTCTTCGTGACGAGCTAAGGGTAGCTCGTGGGATTGTTGATCGGTCTCGGGATGAGATAGCTGCTCTTCAGACCCTTGTCGATATCCACCATCGGGAGCACAAGGCTCTCTGCGAGATGCTTGAGCGCAAGGGCGTTCTTCATCGGAAGAAGCAGCGTACTGATGGTACGGCTTATGCCGACCAACGTAAAACGTGGGATGCGTTCGCATCTTACGTGGCAACTCGATCGTGTATGCGTTGCCTAGGCGATGCAATACACGAAATGGGCCGATGTACTTGGGTAGTAGTTTACTACCACCCAAGTTAGTCACTACGTGCTTTGGTAAATTAACCGTAGACGGTAGGAATAAGTCACCTTTATTAAATAAAAGAGTGTTTGCCCTTCCATTATTGTCAGCGTTTTGCTTTTGCTTATCCACTGCTTCGGCGATAGAGTCTTGCACAAAACGGACTACCGTTTCACGAGCCAGTATGAACTCATCTGGTGACTCGTTAGCTTCAGTGCGCTGTGAGTGCACTGCAGCAACATCAATCGTTTCTTCAGTGAGGGCTTCCTCGCTCTCACTGGCATCATCTTCTTCGATATCGACGTTGTCGATATCGGCATCAAATGCAATGACCTCATCGTCAGAGCGTGATGAGCGTGAACCAAATCGGTTTTTGCTCGCGCGAGTCTCTCCCCCCTTAAACCAGAGTTACACTCTAGTAAAGTGGTTACACGCGGATGGCGTAAGCCATTTACGTAAAACGGTGTATGTGTCGTGGACGCATGCACCGAGTTGTTAATGGCAAACTCTTAAATTGGCAAAAACTCACTCCAACTCTTAAAGGAGTGTACGTATCCTCGAAGTATCTCTTCGAGGACACGTTTGGCTCGTTCCGTCTGACCATCTGACTCTGGATGATCAGATGTCGACATCTTCAAGCGCGTTCCGAGTGATTTGAACACGGAACGCCAGAAATCAGCAGTGAAGCGTGGATCTCTGTCTGATACGAATTCACGGGGCAACCCATGAAGTCGGAAGATGGTGTCGATAAAGACACAAGCACAGCCACTTGCCGTGATTGACTCTGGTACAGCCACAAGGTGTACCATTTTGCTGAATCTGTCAACAAATACGAGGATACCCGTATTCCTGCGTGCGTCTTTGGGTAACCCGAAGACAAAATCCATTGAGATGGATTCCCAGCACTCTGCCGAAACTGGTAGAGGCTGTAAAGGTGCACGCAGTGAAGGACTTGACTTCACTCGTTGACAGACTTCGCATGCGCGAACATACTTTCGCACAAACTGATACTGGCGGGGCCAGTAAAAGTCTCGACTCACCGTGAGATATGTCTTCTCCCGGCCACGATGTCCTCCTATAGGAGCATCGTGATACTCGAACATGATCCGCAAACGCAGATCAATATCATCTGGGATGACAACACGTGGTGTGTCACCAGAAACGGCTGTATAATACAGTAACCCGTTGCGAGTAGTGTATCGATATGATGCAGATCGATACGCAGACGATAATCGTTTCAACGATTCTCGAGAAGGTTGTGAGAGATGTGTCGACAACTTCACAATCTCATCATCTTGGGCATACGCCCTCCTAACATCATCATGTAACGTTGTAGATGGTATTGTGGACGTCATAACCGCAACAGTGGCTGTCTCACTGTTGAATTTCACGACTGGTTCAAAGTCGGGCCGACGTGAGAGTGCATCAGCGACGACATTAAGTCGTCCTGGTTTATACTCCACCGTAAAGTTGTATTCTGCAAAAGATGACAACCACCGGGCCATTCGTTGTGGAAGGTGCGGGCTGTTTGCTGCCGTGCGTAATGACGCATGGTCTGTGTAAACAATGAAGGGTCTATCTCCTAATAGATAGACTCTGAACTTCGCGAGTGCATACTTCATGGAAAGGAGTTCCTTGTCATTCACTGGATAGTTCCGCTCAGCTGGTTGCAGCTGACGCGACTGACAGAAGACGACGCTTTTAACGCCTTCAAGATCGTACTGCATTATTGCACAACCGATTGCGAAATCGCTGGCATCACAGACCACATGAAATGGCCTGTCCTGATCGGCTATTGCTAGGGTTAGGGATTGTATCAAGCTCTGCTTGATACCATCAAAGGAGCGCTGACATTCAGCGTTCCATAACCACCTCTCGTTCTTTTTCAACAAACGAGAGAGGTGTACAGTCATCTCGGCGTAATTGCGGGAATACTTGTGCAAATACGCCGCTAGCCCAAGGAATTTTCGAAGACCTTTAACATCAACCGGCACAGGCCAGTCGGTGATCGCCTTAATCGTTTCGGGATCAGGACGTACACCGTTCTTACCAACGATGCACCCAAGAAGTGGTATTTCGCTTGCTGCAAATATACACTTCTTGAGATTTGCATGCAATTGATGCTTTCGCATGATTGTAAGAACCTGTCGGACGTGGTACCTGTGAACCTCAACGTCCGACTTTCCATACATAGCCCGACTATGGATGAACACGTCATCGAAATAACTCGGCGCAAATTCTCGTACCGGTCTCAACAGATGTGATACACATCTGTTGAATGTGGCAGGGGAATTACTAAGCCCTTGTGGCATTACTAGCCATTCCCAGAGCATGTCGCTAGGCGTGCTAACTGCGGTATGGGGTAAAATCCGTTCTCGCATAAGGATTTGATAGAAGCCATCCATCAAATCCATGGACGAAAAGATGGTACTCTTTGACATACCATCATTGATTACGTCCTTCCTTGGTATCGGCGTCTGAGCCGGTACCGTTGCAGCATTCAACTTGTAAAATGCATGCACAATCCGCCACCCTCATGTTGCTTTTCGCACACAGAAGGTCGGAGAGCTATGTGGGGAAGTTGATTCCCTCACATGGCCCGCAGCTAAACGATCGGCAAAGAACTTGTCGATCGCAATTACTTGTTCACGAGGCAGTGGCCAATGCTTCATGACACAGTACTTTGAGCCTGGTTTAAGCTCGACCTCGTGTCGAATACCTTTATCCTTCGGTAATTCGCACGGAACAGTTTCAGGGAATACATCCTTGAATTCAACCAAATCTTCATAGAGAGGATTTGTCTTGAGCGATTCCCACGATTGGGAGTCATATCGCTCAACTCGTGTCTTTTCATCTAGGACACTCTCGTCCATTGATGAACTACTGAGAACTCTCTCGTTCTCAGTAAACATTTTTGCTGACCTTATTTCGGCTACACAATCGTCGTCAGCGACGAGTACGCAGATCTGCTTGACTTTGCCACTACGCAGATCACGCAAGAACCTTTTATGTTCGAGCGTTGGAAACTGAGTGATCTCCGAAGTCAACTTCGGAGGCGCAATCAGATCAAGTGTATAAGCGCCTACACTTGATCCGTCATTGACTATGACATTCAATGTCTCTGTCATTTCCTGGGGACTTATTCCCTCAGGCCTCGAAGGACTTATTCCTTCGGCTTCCCGGGGACTTATTCCCGCGGGTTTCGGGGAACTTAATTCCGCCGTATTTGTAATATCGGGACTTATTCCCTCAACTTTCTCTAGCTGTGGCTGCGCAACCACAGCGAGATCCTCTACGAAAGACTCTCCAATCGATCTAGGATTATCGTTTCGCTTAACCTGAGCGATCGATTGTTTCTCTTCTAGATGTTCCCCGCTAGGGATACATCTTTGTCCCGGTCCACTCGACTTATTTGAGTGGTGGACCTTCGGCGCAGCCTGTGTTTCCTCACAGCCGCCGGAACTTTGCTCCGAAGTGTAACCGTTTGTTACACTAAGGTTTTGTGCAGTCGTACTAACGACCGTACCACAAGTGAGGCCATCGCACTCACTCGTAGTACATCCACACGCTTGTGGACGCTCCAAAACGTTCATCAGATGGCCATCTGATGAACAAGCGGCAGGCATCGTTACTGTTTGATGTTGCCAGTTTACTCGTGGTTCGTACCTTCTGAGCCACGGTATTCCAAGGGTGACATCAAATTTGTCATCCAAATCCAATACGACAAAGTCATCGTCATATTGGGTATCTTCTAGCGTATAGTGGATCTTCACTATACGCTTCATGACGGTTACGGATGCGCATGTCGCAAGACGTACCGTCATCCTCGTAGGAGGTGTGTCACATTCACTGAACTTAAAGTGACCATCTTCTAGCGATTGGCGTCGCACAAAATTGTTGGACGCCCCACAATCGACTAGAGCTCGAAGGGACAACTTATTTGTCACTTCGAGTTTCAAGGTAATGAGTGAGATCTCATTACCTAGAGCAGCAACCACATATTCATGTGTTGGGAGCAACCTTCGTCAAGAGGCCTACAAATTCTCTTGACGTTGCTGGACCGGTAGGGTGCTCCGCACCTACTGGTCCTGTCCGTTTTTTTACGGTCCATCCCGTTGTTGCGTCTTTGCACCAACAGCGGACCTGCGTCCCTGCCCCTTTCTCATGGGTGGAGGGTCACTATGCCCAGTGTTGCGAGACACTGGACGAGGGGCACTACACTCGTAAGCGTAGTGTCCTGTCTTTTGACATCTGTTGCATTTCTTCAACCTGTTGTAGTCTGTAGAGCGAGCCTTTTCGCTCTCTACATAACAGAGTTTCATCGGCTCTGGACCTCCGTTGTCATATCGTCTCGGTTGACGATATGATGTCGAGCTGGCGCGAGCCTGTCTCAGACTGAAGTCTTCCTGTTCCGCAATGGAAATGGCTTGTTCTAGTGAATCTAGTTCAATTCGGAACAGGTGAGTCACGACGGGACCATCCGCAAGACCCTGCATGAACACCGAAACCAACGTGTGTTCATCCACCGGATTGGAACTGATACAACTCGTGAGATGTCGTATATGTTGTGCGTAAGCGTGCACATCACGCTTACCCTGTTTGAGCTTCAAGAGTTCGGTTCGAGCTTTGAACGCAGCTCCAGGCGGTTCAAACGTTTGCCTGAGCCGTGACTTGAAGACTTCCAACGACCCAAACGCAAATGAGTCGTGCAACTTGAGCCCCAGTGCCCAAGTCTTGGCACGTCCTGCCAGATTTGATTGGGCAAATGCAACTTGCATATCCCCGTCGTCGATGCGACGCGCCCTTGTGGCGTCATCCAATTCGACGAACCATCTTAAGAGGGAGTCCTCTTCGACTCCCCTATACTTAGAGATGTCAATCTTCAAAGTCTCGGGTCGACGCGAGTGCATCGACCCGCCAGCAGCAGCCTGCTGCTGTCTCAACAGTTCAAACCGTTGAGCACCTTGTTCTCTCAACAACTCTGCTTGTTGAGAACCTTGTTGGTGAAGCAAGGCTACTTTCTCGCGTTCAGCGTCAAGTTCATTTTGAATGAACTTGGCGATAGTAGCATGTTGGGCATCTCTATTGAGAGCCTCTAACATGACGCTAACAGCATGGATGCCCATGGTCGAACCCATCCGTTCAACCGCATCCCATTCGACATCGCTCAAATGGGAGTAGCCGTCACGCGTAGCGTGAAAGCTTTGGTCATCTTCATCATCCAACATAATCATGTTAGATGTGAACGTGGTCCTTGGACGGACTACGAAGTGCTACCAGGTGTAACGGGGCACCCTGAAGCTTGTACTGGTGACAGTACAAGCTACTTATTCTGATGACAGAATAAGGCGGTGCCTCGTAACTTCACGTACACTCGTACGTGCAGAGGAAGACGGTAAGAAGAAGCGAGTACTTGGTTAAAGTAAAAAGTAGAACTGTATTTAGCACAGTTAATGTCTGTTAATAAACCACTGTTTGTCCTCATCTAACTATGTCTGAATACAAATGTGTAAATCAACTATCTGCTCACCACTCATTGCGAACGTCTGTCGTGGCGCGTCTTCGTTGGTTGATATAATGGCCTATATCAACCAATAAGGAACTACTCGTAAGTGCTGCAGAATATTTGTCCTTATGACAATATTCTGTGAATATAACTCTTATAGTTACATTCTATTAACAATTTCTAATAAATCGTTAAGTAATGATTCACCCCGTTACATTGGATGGAAGTCTTCCACTTCATCATCCAACATGCTCATAGTCGTTGGGCAGACTATGAAGTGCTACCAGGTGTAACAGTACACCGGTAGATTGTACTGTCGCAGTACAAGCTACTTACACTGAACAAAGAGTAAGGTGGTGTTTTGAGACTTCACGTAAACGTGTCGCGCTGAGAAAGGTTTCAACACGAGAAATGCGTAAAAGCAGAACTGTATCCAAAAAGTCAATCTCGTGTCTATACATCCCAATTGGAGTCTCCATTTAACTTTATCTGAATACAAACATGTTTCGTAACTATCTGCTCACCACCCATTGCGTTCTTCTGTCGTGGCTCGGGCTTCGTTGGTTGACATCGGTAATTTATGTCAACCAATGAACAACGTATAACTTCTGCAACACACTACTACTTATTTAGTCAGTTTTGTGAGGACATTCTGTTTGTCCAAACAGAGTATTCGTACTTGATGTTTACCTCGTGTAAACTATCATGTAATGGAGACAAACTCCCCGTTACGTTCCATGTTTTTCTTAGCGCTAAGAATAGAAGGATGAGCGACGTCATGCCGTGAATGCACTCATACTTCTCCCTTTGGGCTTTAACTTGGCAATAATTCATCAATTGAACGCCCGAACTTCGATACTTTGCCGTAAACTTACTGTGCTTCTCTTAATCGGTGCGACGTCGGCCGTGGTTGCAAGATGGAAGTATACAGCTTCCTATCGAAGAATGCATAATTATCAATGGCGAGGCAACCATCGCCCCACGGTTCTGTAACAAAAGCCATGGCTTGAACGTCTTCCTCGTTCACTTCAACTGCCCATCCGTCAGGCTACAGTCGCCGGTATAAAGCGGAGTAGCAGCCTGTACTCAACTTGCACGTTAACATTTTCAATTTAACCTGGAAATCACCTGCGACTGAGCCCTCCGAAATGTCGGAAGTCGCAAAAATAGCGTTGACAATCTGGACATCAGGGTTGATCTCGGGTTGCGGAATAGCAGTATTGCGTACGGATGAGATATTTTCGGTAAATAACAGTGCAGCGGAAAGCGGTTTGATAAGTAATATGCATCAAAGCTGTACATACGGCGCCATACGCGTGATTATTTATAAACAAATGGGACAGAGTAGTATAGTAAAGCTAAAGCTGGATGAGTGTATCTTAGCAACTCTAGTAGCGCTGCGCATTGCAACACCAAACAACTTGTTGTTTTGCCAGGAATGATACAGCTCCTTACACGGGAGGAACACGCGACATCTTTTTCCATAGACATTTCAGTGTGCTCCATTGTTTGGACAGGCATACATGCTTACATGTCGAAAGGATTAAATGAGTTACTTGTCGCCGGCCGTGATGGATGCTGTGATATAGTCGGACCAGCAAACGCAAGGGTGTCGAAGGGATTCGACGAAGTAAGGGTAGAAGCAGGTGCCTACGATTCATACAACACTGCGTCAGAAATTAAAGGTTTAACAATTCGACGAGGTAACATACCTTTGTCGGGACGCGACTGCTCGAGTCATTGACGATGGTGCTGCTGGTCGTGCTAGAAGGACGAGGCTGTGATAGTACAGACACACTTGGCTTGTACAACGTGTCAGCTGTGACACACAAACATCGTCAGACACGTGGTATCACTCATGATACTTATCACGCAAATTGTTACCGCGCCATGGATCATGAGCCGCCGTCTTCGTCGAAGCAGTGAGTAACGCATTCGATGGCTGGCCCGAAAAGCCCGTGAGATCGTCTTCCAACCATAGAGCAGGTTCGACTGATGGCTGGGCGACAACATGTGCTGGGGGAGCCGTATCTAGTCAAGAAAATACAAGTCAGTCCGGCATCTGAAGAGAACACGAGTCAGTTCCAAACCTCGTTTCATGTGCGCAACAGCTTACCATCCCACAGGTCGATCAGGTCTTTCGTGGGGTCTGCAAGCTGTATTGCTGCAGTTGCTGCTGACTTTGTCTCGCTCTCACTATTCTGGTCGTCGCTACTGAGAATTTTAGTGGCTCGCTGCTGCACGAAGCTCGCAAATGGATCGACCTCCTGTTCGTGCTGCTCCACTGAAACAGCAGACTTGTCCTCAACTTCAAAAATCGAGTCTTTGTTGGCAGAACCCTTGTTTCGGCCAACGTTTTCTATCTTTGATCCGGTGCGTGCGTGCACAAAGTCTGCAAACGAATCGTCATCATCGATCAAATCCTGCGTAGTGGGATTATTTGGCGGGGATGGGTCCATCTTTAGTCCAAATGGATCGACCAAATCGACATCATTAAGAAGTTCTCGCCCGGACTTCGCAGCCGTCTTCTTCTCTTCTGCCTTCTCATTTCGTGCAAGCAGTAGTAAGTCGTACTTTTCTAGTGCTGCATGCAGACCGTCGTTGACGGACAAGTACTTTTCAAGGTGCTGGTGCAACGAACGTAGACAGGAAAGTCAATAGCCTCGTTTTCTACGTGCGACCAGCCAGGAAAAGAACGAAGACTCACCGCATCCTCCTCCGCAAGGGCAATCGGGATAGCACCTTCCATCCTATGCAAGATCTCTCGCACTTCCAAGGCCAATTCTTCCATGACTCCGTGGTTGCCAATACCAGACGTTTGCTTTTGTGCCTCATACAGCATGTCTTCAAACATTTCTGCCACGTTTGTCGCGACGCGGTACAGCTCAGGCGTCGACAGCCCACCCAGTTTACTACTACTGTTGGAATACGACGACGTATCGATCGAGCTCGATTCGCGTGCTGAGTTCGACAAGACTGACCCTGTGTTTGCAGCACCACTTCGACTGCCTGCCAGCCCGTCCGAAGATGACGGCGTCAGGACTGGCACCTTGGACTCGTCGTACTGGTCTGGAAACTTGACGCCTTTCTTGCGCATATTGTGGTACGTGTCAACAAACAGAGGAAACTCATTCTAGCAGCGTCTTCAGAGTCAGCAGAGTACTCTTAGACGACATTGACAAAGCTTCAGTGCAATACACTCACCCGGAACGGCAAGAAAGCTTCACCCCAAGCCTGGATCATGTCCAGCACGCGACTGGCAATCTCCATACTAGCCCGTCCACGTCTGGCTGCATGCACCTACGACCACAACGATAGCAGCCACAGTATCGTCAGTTAAACAGCACTTGTCAATTGTTTGTTCCACCAACAGCGAGATCACGAGAGCGTTTCAGGTGCTCGTCTCTCACTCGATAAAGCGCCTCCATCTCATTCATAAACGGCTCCGACGCAATCTCCTGGTGCACCAAGTCCCCGCAGTTCTTGACGATCGACTCGGTCAATGTCAGTGCCAGAATCACGACTCGGGACGACGAATCGCCTAGCCTTAACTTCAGGTACCGGATCGACTCTTTTAACCTGAGATTGCAATCGACCTCAGTCACTTCATAACCTCGAAGAATTAATACAACCCAGCACAATCCCTGGAATCACCTACACCGCGCGATTTCGAATGTTACTCAGCGCATCAACGACCCGTAAAATCCGATCCCAGTCCTCGTCTGCTTCAAAGTCGCTCGTCGCTTGCGCAATCATGCTCGTCATCTCCTGGATGCGCTCGACCTCCGTGGGCGTGTACAGCACCGCCACGGACTTTTGCTGCACGAGCTGATTGATCGTCGAAGTCAGTTGTCGCGTGCTCGGCATCTTCTTGCGCCACGACTGCATCGTCGCGTCCATCTTCCTGTCGGTCCAAAAAAGCGCCACTCCGAACGTCCTGGCGCTGCGCACGTGCACGATCGCGGTGACAGACGGGCAAGCGCGTGCTCTGATTGGTAGAAACGAAACGCACCTACGTGCTCTAATTGGTGAAAACCAAACCCAAAAAGCAGGACGCGTGCCGACAAAAACGTCTGCGACGTTTCTAAACCGAGCGCTTTTGCCAATCAAAACGCATGGCATGACCAACATTCTCGAGCGTCGAGGTCCGTCGCTTTCTATCCTCCAAACAAACGGTTTTTTTTATCTAAAAAGCAAATTCACAAACCGCACCGACTCTCAAAGTTGATCATCAGTCGTGCACCTCGTGCCAAAGTAGATCACGCCGTCGTCGTCGTCGGGTCCCGCTCGTCCTTGTGCAGCGGCAATGGAGCGACAGCAGCAGAGCGGCGAGGCCGACGAGCACCTCCGGGAGCTGTTCCGCACGACGTACGCGCACTTTCTGTCGCAGGGTCTTTCGCCTAACGACGCGGTCGCGCGCGCGCTGGTGGCGATGCAGCAGCTGTCGACTGAGAAGGCGGACGATGGCGCGGGTAGGGGAACGACCGATGGGGTTTCGCTCCGTGACGATGTGGCGATGGAAGACGCGTCACGACTGCATGAACCTGACGTGAACTTGGAGACGGAGACGGAGGACGTTGTCCCTGCTGGCTCGCCTGCTGTGTTACCCACGAGTGTAGGTGAACTCCCGTTAAGTACGAATTCGGTTGCTGTACCGGTACCACCACGCTCGTTGACGCATGCGACATGTAAAGACGGCGAAGAGTTGACTGCAATGGGTTTGACGTGTAGCACGGGGACGCAGCTGGAGCAGGCGCTGACGCTCGCGACGGACATGGGCGACTATCGTGTCGTGAAGAGACTGGTGTATGAGATATTCTCCGATCCAGAGGTGCTAAGTGCAGCTTTTGTGGAGGAAAAAGCAGGAGTGGAAGAGGACGAGGAGGCACGAGCGCCGTGGTGGCGCGTTGACTGGACGCAGATGACGCGGGTGTTTGCACTGCTGAATGTTGCAATGACGGGCAGCGACCAGGAAGCGGTGCAAAACACGTTTCGGAACGCACTGGAGATGTTGGTGACACAGCCGTGGAACGTCTGCTCAACGTGGCACACGCCGCGCGCACTGCGTTTTTTTCTCGTGTTGTTTGAACATCCGTTGATGTTTGATCCGAGCTACTTGAACGTCGTGGGTGGATTGTGTCGACTGTTTTTCTATTTGCCAGAAGACGCGAAAGCGCTTGTGCGCGTGCAATGGACGACGTTCTACTCGGCAGATAGATTGCATCGACTTTTGGATATATTGCAGCAGGCAATCACAGTGTGTCTCTATGGTTCGCGGAAAATGGATCTTGTGTATGCAGCATGCGGCGTTCTGGCCCAGCTCCAGATTGTAAATCGTGAGCGGGCAGATAACGGTGAGCCGTTTGCCACGTACGATGAGTTTTACAATGAAGCCGTGAATTCAGAGGTGGATATTGTGGATGATTACTCGCGTTCGGTCATCTTTTGGAAGAAACGACATAGTGCCGCTCATGCTGCGCGTCGTTTGGAGCGAAGAGAGCTGCGACATCGTGGACAGCAGAATGAAGAGGATACCGAGACTGAGCGCGACCGTGAAGAGCAAGAGCGAGAACAAGAAGAAGAAAGGCAAAACGCTGAGCCCATGCCGGAGCGCATGCTCTCGGAAATGTCGTTTTGCGATTTTCCATTCGTGTTGGATGCAGCTTCGAAGAGTAAAGTGCTGCAAATCGACTCGGACCTCGAGCAGCGAGCCCGTGCTCAAGATGCAGTGTACACACGCTCGATTTCGTTAACTGAGAGTGCTTTGTCACCTTACTTGGTACTAAAAGTGCGGCGTGAAAATATTGTGGAAGATGCAATGCGGCAGCTGGTGCGTTTATCGTCATCAGCAGAGACACTGAAAAAGTCACTGAAGGTCAAGTTTGTCGGCGAAGAAGGCATCGATGAAGGTGGTGTGCAAAAAGAGTTTTTCCAGATACTGATCCGACAGCTTCTGGATCCTTCCTACGGCATGTTTACGTATGATGAGGAGACACGTATGTTATGGTTCAACAGCGATTCGCTGGAAGCCACGATGGAGTTTGAGCTCATTGGCACCTTGCTGGGTCTCGCCATCTACAATGCTGTTATTCTGGACGTCAACTTTCCCCACATCGTGTACAAGAAAGTAATGGGCTGCACGCTTGGGCTAGAGGATCTAGAGCTAGCAATGCCTGACCTCGGTCGTGGTTTACGGCAGCTGTTGAACTTCCAGGGTGACGTCGAGGAAGTTTTCCAGCGAAGTTTTGAGTTCTCGCACGAAGTGTTCGGCGAGGTCAAGACGGTGGAGTTGAAGCCAGGAGGTAGTCTGATTCCAGTGACTAGCGACAATCGTGATGAATACGTTGCGTTGTACGTCGACTATGTGCTGAACAGGTCGGTTTGTCGTCAGTACGCTGCCTTTCACCACGGCTTTCACCAGGTTTGCAACCATGAGGTTCTGAGCATGTTCCGGTGGGAGGAGTTGCAGCTACTTATTTGTGGTAATAGCGACCTGGACTTTGAAGCACTGGAGGAAGCTACTCATTACGAGGATGGCTTCGCTGCAAACAGCAGGCTTATTCGGTACGTTGCTATGAGGGTGCAGCTTTTCTGCGTGGTTTTGACGGTCCAAATGTGTCCGTGCAAGGGATTTCTGGATCGTCGTGCACGCGCTGCCGCTGGAGGACAAGAAAAAGCTATTGCGGTTTGCGACAGGCAGTGACCGCGTGCCCATCAGGGGTCTTTCGACTCTTGTGTTTGTAATTTCACGCAACGGGCCGGACTCGGATCGTCTTCCCACAGCTCACACCTGGTGAGACGATATACTGTTGAAGTTGTTTGTGAGGTTCGAATGCAACAGCTAACACACGTTTGCATATCGAACAGCTACAACCACCTTTTGCTGCCAGAGTACAGCAGTCGCGAGAAGCTCAAAGATCGTCTGCTGATAGCAATCAGTGAGGCCGAAGGCTTCGGGCTGCGATGAGTCGAGAATCGAAATTGTAGAAAAGCCGTCACTAGACTTTGACAGATTCGTCGATCCACACAAGGATGGAGATGGAGTGTACGTACGTACCTCTCTCCGTATATACCACATGCGCGCGTCAAATGGGAAGTCTATGATACTCAAAACCTTCCTGTTACAATATAAGTGTTACGTTGTTGTGGCCTGTCGCCAAACAACCGACGGTTCTTGTCCAACTCGTTTGCCACGAACCGATTCCTACACGCATGTGTAATCATGGGCAGCTACAAACCCGCGCCGACGACGGCAACGCCAGGTGCTTGATAAGTCTATGGCTCCTATCGTACACGCTGCTATCTCGCCGCCCTGCCGCGCTAGAACTTGTGGTAAGGCTCCTCGATCTTCTCCACCATTTGGTCGTACAACTTGCAAGCTCCCGCCTGTTTCTCCGCCATAAGTCGATTGAGCATGGGCTTCCACTTTCTCCCGCGAGTATTGATGAACCAGTTGTTGACCTGCTCCAACGTGATGCCCCCTCTTCGAGCAAGCCAATCCTTCTCCTCTTCGGTCGGATACGGATGGTGCAAGTTGTGTTCAAACCAGTCGTGCATCAACTTCTTGGATACTTTCGAGAGACTCGAGCGTTTCTTCGGCAAATTATTACGAGCCGCGAGCTCCATAGCATACGGTGAGATCCCCGCCAGCGACATTGGCAACGAGCTGCCCCCCGTAGCTGCACTTGCCGAACTCGGTGGGGATTGCAGCTGCTGTTGCTGCACCATGCGTCGTTCACCCCATTCGTGCAGCTGGTGAGCTGCATGCTCGTAGCGAGCACCGACCGTTGGGTCCTTCACCACTTCACTTGCTGCACGGGCCATGGTCTGCAACGACCAGTCTGCTTCCATGTACTGCACCCGACTCGGGTCACCACCAGCATCGTATCCATCGCTGGACGCACCAAGAACTGGCAAAGGTGACGGACTTGGTGGCATCTGCTCAATCACTGCATCAAAGGGATCACCTGCAATCGACCCAACGTCCAGAACCGAATTGTTGGCCAGCATGAGCAGTCCTTGGAAACTCCCGCTCTCCTGGAACACCTGGTCGTCCAGCAATTGCGTGCGGCAGTGCCCCACGTACGCCAAACTCTCTTCCGAGGTCGGAATCGACTGCATCGCCATCGCTCCTTCATGTCCAGGAGCCAGCGACTTCAGCATCTCCTTTAGCTCCCGCTGCATCGGCTCTGGATCGCTCCCGTCCATTGGCTTTTCCCCTTGTACTCGACGTGGTAGTGCTCCGGGTATCATCGTCACGGCCACTTTCGTATCCGAGTAAACACGTCGTTGCTGCCCTGGAACGTAACCAGGTCGATTTGGGAGCGTCATGAGGCCGAGAAGTAGCCAAGACAGGGCAAGACAACAAGTGACTTGACGCTAGAGTGGCAGAGTGAAGCGTCTACGACAAGTGGTGCCGCCATTCTCACAGCTGGAGTCAGTGACTAGTACGACGATTGATGGGGAGCGACTCGATTTGACTGGACTGGAGTTGTAGCTTTACCTTGAAAACCCGTCGCTCAAGTTTTGGACCCGTGAAGTAGTCGAAAGAAAGAACGAGAGAGAGAGAAAAACAAGAGTCGTTTACCGGTTGCGATATCCAGCACCATAACCGGTATGTCGTCGCATCCGATTTCAAGTGTACCGCTTTTCCGGTACATTTGCCTGCCATGCACCTCGACAAGTCGACGCCGGCGGCCGTCGCGCCGTCCACGGCGTACGTTGCCATGCTGCCGTACGCCTATACGACGAACGACGTCGCGCAGCTGTTTGCGCCGTTCGGAAAGCTCGCGCGCGTGCTCGTGCTTCGGGACAAGCAGTCGCGTCGCAGTCGGGGCGTCGCTTTTGTGCAGTTTGCCCGAGCCAGTGACTGTGTTAAAGCTGTAGCCATTATGGACCAGAAACTAGTAGAAGGGATGACGCTGCACGTGTCGCTGAGTCGGGACAATGGAAGGTCGGACGAGTTCAAGAAGAAGCGCAAGTACACGACGGCCAAGCGCTGCTTCGAGTGCGGCGAGTTCGGGCACGTGTCGTACGAGTGTCCACGTAATGTATTGGGCCGTAGGGAGCGACCTGTGACGACGACTAGTGGACACAAGAGCAGCAGGCAGAAGCTCAAGAAGAAGAAGAAGATGTCAGATTCGCATGAACTCGGGAGCTGTCGCAACGACCAGGAGGTCACGGACATGCTGTACGCTTGGAAGAGGTGGTGGTGATGTGATTTTATAGGCGTTGACGTTGACGTTGTTTGTGCTGGTCGTTTGCAGGACGCCATCTACAGACCTGGATGATGCAGATGTGTCGATCTCGCTGCTCGCGTACCCATCTGCAGCTCCTTCATCTTCAGCAGTCGAAACAAGGAGAACGACATCTGTAGCTTGTGCATCTGCGCGATGGCGGCCGCAACGAAAACGTGGTGGTTATTTCAGTGACGAAGACGCGAGCGACACCGAGTGAGTTAATATTGCAGCCACGACTTGCACAAGGTGGACGGACAGTAAGTAACCAAAGCTTATCAGCTTATCACCCTGATGCATGTTGCAGTGCTTCTATTTCCGCTGACGCTTGCTGCTGCTGCTAGGACGTCGGCCGCCGCTGTTGTCTTTGCCACAGCGACGCCCCAGTCCCGTGTACTTGAGCATGCGAGCTGTCATCTCCTCGGCCGAGATCTCTTCCCGGAGCTCCGTCTCCTCCGACGCTTTGAAGCGCAGCGCTCTCGCTGCTTCCTTCAGCTCATCCTCAACACCCTTGTTAAAGGCGTTGAAGGAGCGACGGCCGAACAGCAGCGGCAAGGACGGGTCTGGCACGTCTCGCGTGCAGATGATCCTGGAGCCGTCGTCAGGACTCTGGCCATCGTCGTTGGTCACGGCTACCCACGTATCCTGTATATGCTGTTCCTGCACCGCTTCGATACGCTGCGCTTCGGTCTTTTTCTTACGCTGCATAAACTGTTTACAGCAATAGAAATTGTCAATTTAACCTGAGGTTGGTATGGTGCATTTAGAAACGAGGTTAAGTGCCTTCATGGCCAGTGTCTTCTGCGAAAGCACAAACTTGGCCGGCGTCTTCGTTGCTCTATGCACTGGCATGCTGTCGTTCTTTGAAGTAGCAGAAGGTTCCTTGCTGCTGCTGGCGTTGTGCGTCTCTTGCTTTGGCCGGTCACTGCCGGGCTTCCACATTGCCATTCGTGACGAATGAACAGGTTGCGCTTCAGGTGGAGGAATAGAACCCGCGAAAGATGCTGCGTCGTTTTGGTCGAATGGAGCAGCCTTTTTGAGTCAATTTGGGTCGAGAACCAAAACGACCTGGAAATAGTCCTGTTGTGTCAGGATGCAAAAAGACGAAACGCTTGGCTGCTGGTTGATGATGCTGTGTGGTACATGATAGAAATGGCGTTCATCCCTGGGAGAATGGTACAGAACTGAACCACGCACGCGTGAGTATGTCTCGTTTAAGTAGACATGTCTGACAAGCGTCGATTCACGAGATTAATTAGAGCAGAAATAGCCAAAAGTATACCGCGGTTTACAGTGCGCTAAATGTAATCAGGTACTTTTCATTGCCGACGTATTACCACACTGTCGGTCACTCGAAGTAACGCTCGAACTGGCGTTTTGCCAGGTGGTGACGACCATCCTCTGTCCGCCTCTGACTTGTCAGATCTACACTTGCTAGCTAGGGCTGAACGCCACTGATCATTCAAATCAGGTCAGGTGAGAAGGCTGCACATGGTTGTGTGGGCGTCAACAGAGTTGCTACAAGCACTTCCAGAGACGTCCTTGTCGCATCCACTGCTTCGTGTTCGATTGCATTGCACTACTCTGATCGCACGAAGTCTTGCGCACGACCCGATCGTCTGATGGTCGTTAACGAATGCAATGGAAGCGACTGCTTACGCTCAAAGCGTGCGTCGTTTGTCTTGCGTCTATCGCTGTGCAAATGAAGCATACACGTGAGATAGCTGGACGTTCCTTTACTAGCACACCGCAAACCCGTATCGAGCTGCATCTCCGTCTTGTCATCTGCTGTAACATGTCTGCAAACACATGCGAAAGCTGTTTTGGACTGGGCAGGTATCAACGGACGTGTCCAGCCACAAGATGACAGACAGCAGGCACACGTCATAGTCTACCATTTCACGTAACGTCACCACGTCGACTGGACGTCTTTGACATTCTCCTGCACGGACGCGTACTGAGATTAAATGTAGTCACAGGACTTTCACTACAACAAATGGCGGGTTGCTGAGAAGAAGAGGTGGGAAAAAGAGCGGGACTGCGGCAGCTGACGAGGCAAGACCCTGTATCTGCGATCGCTAGTCACTACTGAATAATGCTCGATGCTGGCACGAAGTCGACCCGTCTTTCGGTCGTCAAAACTGTCGATAAGGCAACTGACTGACGAGGTTTACCGTACACACCTCTACGTAGATGTAGCCAGCCTCCTCTCCTTCGCAGTTGCTGGCATTCGTCCAGCATCTAACAGTCTCAATACCGACCATTGTTCCCCTTATTTATGACCAAAGTATGTAATCCTACCTACTTTTGCACATGCTTGTGGCAACGTGACGACAAAACTGGCCTGCGCACT
The DNA here is from genome assembly GCA_921007115.2 of Peronospora matthiolae. Taxonomy (NCBI): domain Eukaryota; phylum Oomycota; class Peronosporomycetes; order Peronosporales; family Peronosporaceae; genus Peronospora; species Peronospora matthiolae. The sequence goes on from CAKLBY020000175.1 coordinate 231,216, forward strand.
CCGTCTCCACAACCAGTTGGCTCCCGGCACGTCTCTTTTCCCTACTTTTGCAGTGTTACTTCACGTCGTCGTGTCCTGACGGTCGCCTTCTTTCAAGTGGTCCACACCGCCACACGCCACACACTCGAGACGTCGGACTGCAAAACCCAAAGAAGAGCGCGTGAGCACGAGGCTAAACGCAGCGCTCGCTTCGTCCCCTCTCTCCATCCCCCCTCTCTCCATCCCCCTCTCTCTCCCTCTCTCTCTCTCTCTATCTTTTACCTGCTCTAAAGAACCCCCTTATACCACCCACCCGCTCTATCGAGAACGCCCGTGGCTGCTCTTGCTCAGTGTGGCGTACACTAAATAATCAACAACCCAGTTTAACATTTAGTCATGACGGTCGAAGTCGAGGCTTCGGACGCGGCGATGGCGTCGCCCACGAGCTCCAGCGGCACGGGCGTCGAGTCTCTGCGTCTATCGGAGATCGAGAGCGCGCACTTGTGTCCAGCTGGACGCATGAAGATGGAGGAGCTCTTCCGTCAGTGGCTCAATGTGGACGGCACGAAAGAGATGATCCAGAACATGGTGGCGGACCTGCGACAGGGCAAAGAGCTGAATCTGGAGACGCTATTAGCGACGGTCACGTCGACGGGAAGTGGTGGACTCGACTCGCCCTTGTGCAGCCCGAAACGACCGCCTAATTACCAGCAGCTGGGACTGCTGAATCCAGGAGCTAGTGGCAGTCCCAGTGCTCGTAGACGCCACCAACATCTTGTCAGTCTGTTTGGGGACGAGCTCCATAATGTTGCTGCAGTGATGGCAGCTACAGCAGCAGAGACAGATGCAGGTACTAAGGATGACAAAAACACAGCAGCTGCGGTGACGCTGCCATTGCAATCTGATGATGTCGACATGACTGCAGACGAAGAGGACTTGTCTAGTGGAAATGGTGATGGAGAAAGTGTGGAGGAGACGCCAGTAGAGAACCAGGAGGATTCTGATGAAGCTACGGCTGTGGCACCTTTGGTGGATGTGGACGAAAAGATGGAGGATGAACAGGAGCCACCGGCGATGGATACAGCTGCAAACAATGAAGAGCTTGCAGTAAGTGAACCCGATCATCCGGTGGCTGAAGAGGTGTTGAAGCAGGTCCAGATTCCTAGGTTCTATACGCCAGGTGAAGGTCGACGCGGTCGACTGCGTGGTTTGTCTACTGATGCGATGGCACGCAAGATATCGGACATTGAAGCACGGTTTTGTGAGTTTCCAGAAGGCATGAAAGTGGAGGATTTCGTGGCTATCACGAAAGATCTTTGTGGCTTCCCTTCGTTTTTCAATGCGCCGTTTTTTCGACGTATTCTAGCCACTAGTAGTGGCGATGCAGGAGAGACGACGCTGAAGTCTCCTTCTAGTCCTGCTGCAGCAGAAGATGCATCGAGCCCCACGAGCGCGGATAGCAGTGCAGCACTTCAGCGTATTACAAAATCCGTGTTTTTAAATTACTGGATGCGCGAGATGGCTCCATGTGATAGTGTGGAGCGCTTTTTTAGAGTAGTACGTGGTCATGAGAGCAGTGGCAGTTATGGAGAATACAACGTGACTGCAAACTCACGCTTGCCGCTGTATGCCGACAGGTAAAGCAACCGAAGAACGACTTCATAGAGAGAGACGACTTCGCGCCTTTCTTGCATGGTGCGACTGAGTGCTCGATGGTTGTTCTACGCTTTCTGCTTCCCTTACTGACAGTTTTGTCGACAGAACTGCTGAAGTACCATCCTGGTTTAGAGTTTCTTGGGAGCACTCCCGAATTTCAGGAGAAATACGGTAAACTGAATGCTGCGCTTGGTGTGACCTAAGCCGTGAGATGTTGGCAGGGCTAACGACGTGTTTTTGCGTGAATTGTGTGCAGCCTTGACCGTCGTCGTACGGATATATTACTCAGTCGATAGAGACAGCAGCGGCCGAATTACGATGCGAAAGCTTCGGCGCAGCAATCTTATCAGTGCGTTTAACACTGTGGATGAAGAAGAAGACATCAATAAGGTACGTGCCCTTGGCAGTACGAAATGTGTATGAAGTGATGCTTACAATTGCGTCGAACGTCGATTGCAGGTGAATTCGTATTTTTCGTACGAGCACTTCTACGTTTTGTATTGCAAATTTTGGGAGTTGGATACGGACCACGATTTCCTCCTGAGCTTAGACGACCTCGTACGGTATGGGGGCCACGCCCTTACACGTATCATCGTGGACCGGATCTTTGAACGCGGCCGGCGTCCTTTTGCTCGCGTCCAGACGCTGACTGCTGAAGAAAAGAAAAAGATGAGCTACGAGGACTTCATTTGTGAGTGACGTGGTAGTGACAACTTTTGAATAGCCATGGCTGACGATTTGTTCGTCAAATGTCGTAGACTTCATGCTCTCGGAGGAAGATAAGTCGAACCCAGTCAGTCTTAGGTACTGGTTTGAGCTCATCGACACAAACGAAGACGGCGTGCTGCGTGCCGACGAGATGCGTGTCTTCTATCGTCACCAGATACACCGCATGGAATGCCTTGGTCATGAAGTGGTGCCGTTTGAGGACATTCTTTGTCAGATGTCGGACTTGTTGCATCCTGGACAAGAGGGCGAGTTCTACCACGCAGATTTTGTCCGTCCAGACAAGATCCGCGTATCGGGTGTGTTTTTCAACGTGCTGTTCAACCTGAGCAAGTTCATTGAGTTTGAGCAGCGAGACCCGTTTTTGCTACGTCAGCAGATTGCTGAACCAGAGCTTACGTACGTGGTGCTTATGCATCGGCATTGGACCCATTTGGATGTTGCTGCTTACTTTGTTGCTGTAATAGGGACTGGGACCGCTATGCTCGTGCTGAGTATGCTCGATTGGCCATGGAGGAAGAGAGTCGCGATGAAGACACTGCAATGGATATCGACACGATGGACGGTTGGTATGTGTCCGACGAACAGGAGGAAGAGGCTTTGGAGGGCCGCAGTGCCGGCACGGACGGTGTTGCAGGTAGCAGTGAAGGCCGGACTGTCGAAGCTCCTTTTTGACCTGTTCGACGATTGCCTGATCCAACCTGCAGGGTAGACGACGGTCCCAGCCAGCAAGTCCAGTACTAGACAACGGACGACGGGGTCGATGCTGGTAGCAAAAGCACGAAGAGCCAGCGAGCAGAAGAGTACACGGAAGTAGCAGTAGAGCAGCAGCAGTGGGCGAGCAGTTCGCACAAGTTCTGTCAGTCAAGGGAGACGGGACTCAAAGATTGAATGAAGTAGCTGTCGACGTATCTCTTCCAGTGGTTACTACAACTGCTGCTACTTCTGGCAACGCTGCTGGTCATGTGCTGCTACTTTTGGCAACAGCTTCGTGTGCTTTTCGCAGTTGGTTCACGCGGTCGTTGCACTGCTTGAGCTTCTTCACCTGCTTTTGGCACTTGCGCCAGTCGCGGTCAAAGTCCGCGAGACAGTCTTCGAGTTTGTAATAGTCTTCGTGGCAGCGGTTGCGCTCAATGAGCTCGTCCACGTCGAGATCCTCCCCAAAGTCGCTCTTGCTGCCGGCGTGGAGACCCGGGACTGGCACTGGCGGCGTGGAAGACGCGCTGCTCATGGCGAGTGAACGGAGCGAACTGTCCTGTGAGACACTAGATTAATGTATGGAACGCTTTGACGGGTTTTTTTGGAGATTGAATTCGCAGGTCCGGTTGTTGTGTGACATGGGTGGCAATGAGTGTTGATTGGACCCTTCTTTCGATCGTGGTAGTTTTGGGTTTTATTCAGAAAGCACGGCTTTTGTGGTGTTTGTTCTCGCCAGCGTCGGTGCCTTTTTTCTCGCGCTCATTTCTCTCTTCGATTTAGATATTGCATGGCCGTTTTGTTTATGTCTGTATAGAGGGAATGACTATTTGGAGTCACGCGTGAAGGTATGTTTGCTCTCTAATAGAGGAGTGAGTGACGAAAGCACTGGACACTTGTATGGCCTAACGCGCACACAGAGTCCCGTAATGTTTTCTTGTGTTACTACTGATGTACAAGCACGTGGAAAGTATCACAAAATGATCGACAGTGCATTCATTTGCACTTGTGACGGACGTCGAGAGACCTGTAATTGCTTCAAGGAATAGTTCTCGCGGTGTTTTCCACGTAGTTGGACCTGTTGGCTCTGCCAACTGATAAAAGACAAACGATGGACGAGTATTCGCCGACAGTGTAGACCGATGTAGCAACAGCAACAGCTTCTTTATTGATCTCACCAGATATCCGACTATAGCTACCTGTTGTTTTGCGGCCAAGGATTGAACGACGCCACTTGTCAAAATGTCATGCACCTCATGCAACCGACGATCGCATTGCAGTGTCTGGAACCCGGCCGATGTTTGGCCTGCTCCTAGGTGTATCATATGCTGAGAGAATCTTCGCCCGCTCTTCCTCGGTGGGACCCACCGACGCAGTTTATTCGAGTCGGGATCAAGTCCGCAGAAACAGCGACAGCAACGGGGCAACACGCATGGCTTAATTTTTGCTACCACCCTGTCACGTTTCGCTGGACAGCCAATCGGCCAGTCTGCTGCTTCTTCCTTGGCTCTACATACGTCCTCTCTCATGGAAAATCGCCCAACAAGCGTCACTGAAGCCAGCCAGATTTTGTCAGCAAAATGTCTATGAAAGGACAACGAGAGAGGTTCAGATTCCATGTAGAGATGGGTAGTTCATTCAAAGCACAATCTGTAACATGTCTCTAGTCAGGATGTAAGCAAGCGCCTGTGAACCGGAGGACGTATCCTTGCTGGTCACTGGTGCTTGGTCGTAGCCTCCAGCCACCTCGATGCGTGCGTAATGCACGGCGCCATTTGCAATGGATGCTTAGTCTATACTTGACACAGCCATGAAAGCTAACAACCATTAGTGCGGTGTTGTGGAGATTGACCACGGCTTCTCATCGAACAGCTACGTTCTTGTCTACACAAACGTTCGTTCGGCATATCGTTGCAAGAACGTGCCAAATGCTCGTTCTAGCGCGTATCTACTGCCCGCGGTGTTAGTTCTTGGAACGAAGCAGCTACTTTCGCTTCGCCCAGCGAGCCGTTGACTGCCTTTGCTGCAGACTTCTTTGCGCGTGAGACAAAGCACGACGAAGTGATGGCAGAAGAGTCGCCTCGAGGTAATTAGGTCAAGCGCCTGTTCCTACGCGGTCCTTGGGCAGCCGCTCGCTGCTGTTTACGCTCGGGAATCTACCACGTGTGCCAAGAGCTCCGCACTCGAGTCGAGACGAGGCGAACATGGACACCTGGTGGCTCATTTGTTTACGATTGCTGGTCGTTTCGATGAGCAAGCACTTGTGTTGTGTGCTCGTTGTTACCTCGTCGAGACTTGGCATTCTTGAATCAGCCTGGCCGTCATCACCTTCATTCATCGTGAACACGTCTCTGGCAAGTCAGTCCGTCAGTCAGTCAGTCGGTCAGTCGGTCGGTTAGTGAATTGGCTCACTTGCCAATGTACGCCCTGGCCCGGAACGATGTGAGAGACGTCGAACGTCGCCGCAAACAGCGCGATCTGAAGCGGCTATACCGCGAACGTTGCAGAGTACGCATTCTCAACTGTAGTGCTATGTGTCACGAATGCACTGAGCTGACGTTCTCTTTCTCACTGCTTGGATCAGAACGACGTGCGGGCCATGCAGATGCAGGTGGCTCAGCTCGAGCTTATGTACGACGTGCTGCTGGGCGCCCACCAAGACACGGCCATACCGTCGCGTCGTGCGCTATCTTCACTCAGGCAGCAATACACAGTAGCCACTGAAGAGCTCAAAGTGTTGCGGCTTGAGATTGCAGTGGCTAAGCAAAAGCTGGTCCGGTTCGGCAGGTTCGCGTCGTCTCTTACAGTGTATTTGGCAGATTTTGACACGGCGCCCGTCATCGCCGCTGCAGCGCCGACTCTGAATACTTCCGCGGTGTTGGGGCCTGTTGTTACCGAAACGCGTGCACGATTGACATTGGAAGAGTGTAAGGAGGTGATCAAGAAGTGTTACTACGAGATCTGTGCCCGGCGGTTTCATGGAAAGAGCTTGAGCTCAGGCATGCACATACTTGGCTGGGAGGACCAAATGTACCTTGACGGCACGACGGTTCAGTTTGCGGTAACGAAGCGGATTACTGGCATGTCAGCAGACACGCTCATGCACAAGACGTGGGACATTTTGACCACTGCACAGCACATGCGCACGATCCAGTACTCAACAATCGGCCTGAAGGTGCTACACAAGATCAGCGAGGATGCATTGGTGCTTCAGCGCTGCGTGCACCATCCGCAGCTAAACACTGTTACTTGGAACAATATGGTCATGTTTCGACTACGTTGTCCTCGCGGATATGTGGTGGCATACCAGGCTATCGATCACCCAGCCTACGCCGAGGTGCACACGGAGTCTTTTCACGGGCTCGAGTCTCTCTGGGACCAATACTCACGGCCCAAATTGTCCTGTGTCAATACTTTCCAGTGGGTCCTTTTCGAGGAAGACGAGAATTTCAGCTTCGACATGAACAGCGAGGGCTTTGATTTTGAACTGCTGGACATTAATGGCCGCACTGACTTCTCGTCCGACTTCAAAACGGAAGTCCCGAGAAGGAGAGGAAGGAGTGTCGCACCAGAAGAGTTCAAAGAATCACCGCAATCCACGTTTGGTATCAAAGTATCATATGGGGGCAGAGTGGACAACCAAGACGCGTCCTATGCTCGTTTTTACATGTTCGAAGTTCTTACGTACATGATCCGCTGGGAGAATGCCGTTGGATCGACGCAGCTTACGTTTTAGACGAAGATTCGTTTCGAACGTGGCTCGATGCAGCACCATAGGATAACGTAGTAATAGTATCTATCTGGACGGATAATTTGTTGAGTCGGGAAAAGTAGCGTTCGAGCGCAACTCAAGGGTCAATTTGGATGCTGCGTGTGTGTTACAAATGTCGAGTTGAAGGTCGCAGAGAAAACACGAAGCAACTCGATAACTTCTTAGGATACATCGACCAGGAGCAGACAGCACGTTGGCGTTGACCTTTACAGTCCTGAATAACATCTGCGATGATTGTCACATTCCCAATGATGCGCTGTTTTCTCTTCCTCTTCTGCCTTTTAGTCACCTTCCAGGATTCCGTCTATGGTCAGCTCCGACTCAGCGCTATTGTTATCTTCAACGATTACGGACCTTCCGTCGGAATGGGATATCAAGGACCTTCCGTCGGAATGGGATTCCGAGTGCTCAGATGTTCGAGCTTAGCTCCTAGCTTGTGTTCTAGATCATTGTAACATGATGAGCCCGTTACATGACTTGACATCAGTTTAGATATCACTGTGGATATTATTACAATAGATTGTATTCAGCAGTCATCGAGAGAGCCGATTGAGCCACACACCCATTTCGGTGTCGCCGCACCATGAAAGTAAATTAGGCAAACGGTAGAGCCACGTACCCATACGGGTATGTGTGTACACGGTCGCCCAATCTAAAGAAGCGATTAGTGTATCTGGGTACTAACTTCTTGGTCACTGGACCTCATATTATGAGGATGTTTACACTGGATCCCTACGAAGGTGTGGCTTGCCTGTTAATTGTGAAGGAATAAGATAGGGGAGCAAGCTCTAGATATCGCCCTTCAATTAAAGTAATTTAGTCCTTTAAACTGAATCAAGTTCGGTGTATTCACACACCCATTTCAAGAGATCCAACAGCGAGAAATGGGTTGTGGTGTGTGTGTTTTTTAGTAAGAGTGCTGATGGATTATGTGTAAAAAGATGCTCGTTGATGCTGCTGATGAAAGAACGATGATGATCCTGCTTCGTGACGCTTGACTAAAAATGTCGTCACACAGTCAACTAATGATAAGAGGGGAATGAGATGAAGCTTGATATGCTACTGAGAGAAACTGCGACCAATACATCTTATTATTGATGTATACTAAGTAATCGAGATCAGAACAACTCAACAATTACTGTTTGCGAAAGGTAAGAGACTTCCGCTGCCCCTGAGTGTCTAGTATTCGCTTGCTAGCCCTCTTTCCGCCCTTGGTCACGTTCGAGCTAATCACGCGAGGCATTAATGCGCGTATGAATATCATACATTTTGTAGTCTCAATCAGTGACTCTATTAATTAGTGACATATGGAAGGGGGTGACAGTCTCCATTGCACTTAGTACGGCATGTAAGGTGCACCAAGATTTAGTCATGGGAACAATGGGTGACAGACTACTGTGGTGTAGTAGTCAGTTAAATCTGCGATGATACAGTCTGAACGTAACGAACACAGCAATCACCGAGCATGTCGGTGCAGTAGGGATAGTACTTGGGGACAATCCTTGTGCGGTTCGCCCCTTCGGATTCAGTTGTGGCATTCGCCCTCGCTGATTACCCACAATGTAACGAGGCACCGGTCGCTTGTATTGTCACAGTACAAGATACTCACACTGAACACAGAGTAAGGTGGTGCATCGAGACTTCACGTACACGCGTCGTGCAGAGGAAGGTTTCAACACGTGAAAATGGTAAGAGTAGAACTGTATTAAGTATATTTAATCTACTGTCGATAGATCCCGTTTAGCCTTTACTTAACTCTATCGAAGTTTAATAGGTATAGTAACTATTTGCTCACCACCTCATCGCGTTCTTCTTTCGTGGATCGGCTTAATTGGTAGACATCGGTAATTCATGTCAATTAATAAACAGTGTATTACTTCTGCAACACAGTGCTACTTCTTTAGTCAATATTGTGAGAATCTTCTGTTTTTTCTAACAGAATATTCGTACTTGACATTTACCTTGTGTAAACTTCCATGTTACGGACGCACCGCCTTACATCCCCCCAACCATCAGTCACATTAGCGACTGATAAATGAGTGACTATTATGAGTGACGATGGTAAAGGGAAACACATGTTGATCAATTTCGATCCATCCTTCGTTCCCTCGGACATTGAACACGTCCATGCGGTATGCAGCAAAATCTGCTGGAAAAGCAGCGATGAGACCACGATCCGCTGCAAAGAATGAGGCAAAGGCCGTGAACGCAGCGACAACGTGACTGCTGCTTCGTCTAGTGCAGACTCACGCGTTGATGCGTCGCGTGGCCTCAAATATTAATACCTCGAGCTGATATACTCTGGCAAGTCGGATGACGGCACCGACTCGACGAAGGCTATCAATAAGACAGAGCCGGAAGCGGCGGCGATGACAGAGCCGAGTCGGTCGGTCTCGCAAAGTGCCATGAGCCTCGCTGAGCGTCGTGACAAGTTCGGATCGTCCGAAGAGTCGGACGCTTCGTCGCCAAGGCGGTGGGACAAGCCAGTCTAACTGCGGTGACGGTGATGCAGTAATGCGTCACGATCAAGAATAATCTACTGGAAGTAGTGTCGGAACTTCGATTGAGTTACATGCAACAATCTGGAGATCGCAACGTATTGGACGTTGATCCAGAGATGAAAGCGTGGTTGCCTTCTCAGAGAGTATAAGACAGCTCGTCCGACACGATAAGCGATCGTTATCGAAAAAAGCTTTCCGATTCATCTAGGATTCATGGCCTTGACTCTAGTGCGATTTACTTTCGCATTGAGAATGATTTCTACACGGATGTATTATTCAAACACCTGTGGTACAGCGGGAACCATAGACGTAATGGTGCCTCGCCCATCCAGGCATTGAACGTATTCATTTACAACGTTGGAGATATTGGGGGCGAGGCCTGGCTTGACAATCTGACTCTATTTCGTATCATTTTTGATAAGCGGACTTACAGCGGTGCGCATTTCAAAACCTATTTTTATCGAGAGAGGCCGATTTACCATGCCTATACCGGGGTGATGCCTGCCAAGGTTGTGCTAACAACTTAAATGGGGCTCCGAAAGAAGCTTATGCAATGACCGATCCCTGTTGGAAGGCTCACATCTCGGTGGAGATGCATAAGGTATCAGCTAATTTGCAATCCCTCTACAACGCTCTGGGCGTTCGTTCTCGGATAATCCTTCTTCGGCACCGGAAGTGCCTTGTCACACTTCTCTACAAGGTCCAATACGTCTACCATCAGTTGCGATCGAGGTTCGCAACTATGCGCTGATGGAAGATAGCCGCGCCGCGGACGATGTAAATGGTCCGACGTCATTTTATATCGCAGTGGTTCAACAGTTGTTCTACGAGAAAGCGTTGACCACTGCGAATATCAAGCAATGAATGAGGTGAAGGAGGGAACACATCCTTCGATGGATTGAAGGTGCCAATCTGTTGCTGTGAGTCAGCTCTTCCGCGTAACGTGTGCATTGCGTGGGACCTGGAGCACGAGAGGAGCAGACGTTTAATTAATCTAGGTTATGTGAACCGTCTGAGCTTAAATTGGGAGAAGGGAAAGGCAGAGTATGCCCTTTCCCAGCTAGTAAATGAACAGGAACAGCTTTCTCTCCGCGATGATCTTAATAAAGCTCTTCAGGATATCTCTTGGCTTCGCGGGGAGATATCCGAATTTTAGACGCGGGCTGAGAGCCAGCATGGTGAGCACAAGTATCTGTTGGAAATTGTTGAGCGCAAGACATTTCTTCACCAGAATAAGGCCCGCACTGATAGTATGGCGTAAGGCGGCCAACGTAGAGCATACGATGCGTGTGCATATTACGTGGTTGTTTGACCATTAAATTATTGCTGAGGTGGCGCAGGCTACGTAACGGACGGATGAACATGGGTAGTAACTGGGTAGTAGCTTGTTAATAACCACGTTATTCATTAGGTGTCGAGTTCGGTTAACTTTAGCTAGTAAGACTAAGTATTAGTTTTTACATAAAGAAGCATTTACCTTCCGTTCTTGTCAGCTTTTTATTTTTGTCGATCCATTGCCTTTGCGGTATAGTCCTGTACGAAACGGGCAACCATTTCGCGAGCCAGCATGAAATCATCTACTGACTCGCTGTCTTTAGCTGCAGTGCTCTTGGAGCGTACTGCAGCAAGATCAGCTGCCGCCTCTGTGAGTGTGTCTTTTGAGGCACTAGGCGTTATCCTCCTCTAATACGTATCGTGGCCAGTAAGAGCATCTTCGCTCTTACTTTCGTCTTCTTCACCAAATCAGATGTGATCGACATCAGCGTCAAACGTGGTGACCGTATTGACAGCACGAGAAGAGTAAGAGCCGGATCGTCGATTCCCTCCCTTCAACAAAAGTCGCACTTTACAAAGGTGGGATGACACGGATAGATTACGCCATTAAAGAAAAACGGCGTGTGCGTCGACGACACATGGAGTAGACTGTTGATGGCTAACTCCATCATAGACAGAAATTCAATCCAATTAGTAGTAGAACACATATATTCTGAAGAATCTCCGCGAAGAAACGATTGACACATTCGGGATGGTCAGACGTGGACATCTTCAAGCGCATTTCTAATGCCGTTTAGACACGTAACGCCAGATATCAGCTGTGGACCGCGGCTCCCTATCGTACACGAGTTCGCGAGGCAACCCATGCAGGCGAAATACCGTGTCGATAAAAACACAGGTACAAGCCGATGGTGCACTTGGTCCAGCAACCAGGTGTATAATGCTGATCCCGTCAACAAGCTCAAACTACCAGATTTCTTGTGAGAGTCTGCGGGGAATCCAAAGACAAATTCCATCGAGAGTCCGAGTTCACACCTCTTGCAACGGATGGCAAGGTGGGTTTCATTATTTACAGAGTGTAAATTTTCCGTCAAGTATGAGCTAGAATGTCTTAGCATTATCGCTGACGCACTCTCGCACCATCCCGATTTCTAGCCGTTTGCGCGACCCGACACTGGACCGACCACTGTCACGGTACTTACTTCTAGTGTCTCATCGTCAATCTAATTGAAAGACAGAAGAAAGGCGCATGATTCGGGAACATAGCGATTGATGCATCATCTCTCACATTAATCTGGAAAGAGCCTTGAACAGTTGTCGTTGTTAAATTGATCCTCCAATAAAAAGAAATACATTTCACAACGGCTTACTTCAATATTTGGCTGTTGTCGATGGCACTTCTCGTGTCATCGCACCAGATCACGGTGACCTGTAATTACGTATCATGCATAAGTACCACGACGCACCCGTTGTTGTACGTCGTGGTCGTGAAATATAAATCTCAAAGTAGCCGTGACCTTTATTGGTCTCTACAACGTCATTTCGTATGCAAGTACTTTCGGGCCTGCAAGGTCTGTCAACGGGTGAAATATACCTTCTCTTCAATACCCGTTGCAGACTCTGCCCGTATCGGCGTTGTGCTGGGATAAAGATGCACGACCGTAAAATGACGAAGGGTCCAAGACCTAGCAAATAGACCCTGAACTTAGCCAACGCGTACTTAATGGCAAGGTATTTTACTCATCTGGTACCAACTGGCGTGACTGGTAACAGACGACTCGCTCAGCATCGTCAGTATTGTACTGCGTCAATGCACAGTATATTGCAAAGTCGCTAGCATCACAGATTACGTGGAATGGCATGTGTCGGTCTGCAATCGCCAAACCGGCAAATGTAATAAGCTTTGCTTGATACCTTCGAATGAGAGCTGCAAGTCGACACTACACTCACAATTCTCGTTTTTTTCAATTAGCTAGAGAGATAAACAGTCAGGTTGGCGCAATTGCGTGACTATCTGTGCAAATACGTCGCTAGGCCAAGGAAACTCTAAAAAAACCTTGACATCTGTAGGCACTTTCAGGCAGGTGATGGCCTTAATCTTTTCTGCATCGGACCAGACGCCATGCTTGCCCACGATGCAATATAGGAGTTGTATTTTGCTAGCAGATATTCTACACTTCTAAAGGTATAGCGAACAACTTGTACTCGCACATTAGTGTATGAACTTCCCAAAAGTGGAGTCGGTGCACTCTTGAATCCTTCTCTTCATTCATGTTCTGGATGTGGACGAGCACGTCATCGAAGTAACGCAAAATTTACTACGGATCTCAAACAATTCGTTATACATCTGCTAATATGGCAGGGGCATTAATAATCTCTTGTGGCATTACCAATCACTCCCAGATCATTCCACTCGGAGTGCTCACTGCAGCATGATGAATGTTCCTTTTGTACATGAGAACTTGATAGAACTCATATATTAGATCCATTTATACAAAGATGACACTTTTCATTATACCATCAATGATGACATTTTTCCTTGGTATTGGTGTTTTAGCCGGTACAGTGGTAGAATTCAGCTTTTAAAAGTCGTACACTATCCGCCACCCTTTTGTGGCCTTTCCCACACAGAAGTTCGGAGAGCTATGTGAAAATGTAGACTCGTTCACATGACCGTCTGCTAAAGGAACTGCAAAGAATTTGTCGAACACTAGTACTTGTTCACGGGGCAGTGGCCATTGCTTCATGATGCAGTATTCCAAACCCGGATTCAGGTCGATTTCGCGACGAGTTCTTCTTTCCTTAGGTAACTCGTAAAAGATTGATTCTGAAATACATCCCTAATATTTATGAATCATTGTAAAGAGGATTTGCTTTAAGAGATTACCACCATTAAGACGTAGATCGCTTAATTTGAGTCGATTCATCAAGGAAATCTCTGATTGATGAGCTACTAAAAATCTTTCATCTTCGGCAACGACCATTGGCGATTAGAAAACACTGACGTACTCTCCCTTCGCGACGAGTACGCAGATCCGCTTAACTTTTCCACTACACAGATCACGAAAGAACCTCTTTTGGCTAAGCGGGGGCAATTGAGGGATCTTCGAAGCTAATTTAGGAGTCGCGCTTCAGATCGAGCATAGGTAGCCAAAAAAAATATTTATTCTTTAACCAGGACATTTGATATCTCTGTCATCTCATGAGAACTTACTTCCACTGTTTGGTGAGGACTTGTTTCATCAGCTCTAGACTCTTAAGGTATTCCGTCTCCGTATTGACGATTATTGGAATCAATTGTTCATGATCTGGGCGTTGTCTTTTTAGGAGGCAGCGCTTCCTGTATTGGTATGATGTCGCCGGGATCTCGCTCCGCAACATGATAGTGAGTTAAATAATGATCCGCAACATGGTGGTTAGTCACATTATGATCTCGTGTAGTTGTACTAACGACCACGCGTGGGACCCTCTTTCTTATTTTAGTACATCCACACGGTGTTGAAAACTTGAAGATTGTTCATCAGATGGGCGTCTGGCGAACAAGCGGCAGTCATTTAGACACTTCTTCAATGTCAGCTGACTTGTGAGTCGTAACTTCTGAGCCACGGTAAATAAAGGATTAATAACATAAATTCTCGATTCAATTTCAAGACGATGAAGTCATCTCCGTATAAACTTTTCTCAGTGTATAGAAATTTCCTGCTTACCCGCTTGGTGTATCTGAGCTTGCTATTATGTATCGATTCGCGTTGAGCAAAGTTGTTTGAATCCCCACAATCTTCTAGGGCTCGTAGTGACATGTCTTTTGCCACATCAAGCTTCAAGGAAATAAGGGAAAACTCATTACTAGATGCAGTAATACACAATGATTGCGTGTTGGTAGCAATTCTCGTCAATTGGCCTACAAGTTATCTTAAAGCCGCTGGACCTGACCATTTTTGGTCGTCCGTTACAGTGCTGAGTTTTCGCAACAGCATCGGACCCACGCGTCGGACCCTTTTTGCCGCTTGACGGTAATGTTTTCTGCGGTACGTGGTACCGTGTTTGGGGCACTACATGAAATGCTTAATGCCCTGGATTTTTACTGCTCTTGCAGGATGAAATTTCTTATAATTGGTAAAGCAAGAGCTTTCATTCTCATAGCAACATACATCCGTCGATTCTGACTTCCATTTTTAGTCGCTTCGGTGGATGATAGATATTCAAACTCACGTAGTATTGTTAAAAGCTGAGATCCTCCTGTTTCGCAACCTGAACAGCCTTTTTAGTGCGTCAAGTTCCTATTGGTACAGGTAGGTCCTGACTGGATCGTACGTAAGACCCTGCATGAACAAACGATCAACGTATGTTCATATGGTACATTGAAGGTGGTAAAACTCGTAACGTGACGTATGTACTGAATTTATCAGTGTACATCATGTTATCCTTGTTTGAGTTTCAGGAGCTTATCGTGATCCCTGAACTCAGCTCGCGGTGGTCCAAAGAGTAGTCTAAGCCGGTGTTTGAAGACTGCAAACGACCCAAATACACATGGGACGTGGAGCTTGAGGCCCAAGGCTCAAGTCTCGGCACGCCCTGCCAAGTTCGACTGAGCAAATGCAACCTGCAATTGCTCATTAATGATGTGACGAGCTCTTATGGCATCATCCATTTCAACAAACCATCTCCGCAGAGAATTTTTTCTATGCATTTGGAAATGCCGATTTTCAGTAATTCGGGTGGACTTCAGCGTGTAGACCCGATGGCAGCAGCCCACTGCTGTCTCAACAACTCAAAATGTTGAGCAAATATTTCTCTCAGCAATATTAGCTCTGTCTGCTAAATTAGCCCTTGTTGGTGATGCAAGGCTACCTTTTGCAGTTCATTTTTAAGTTGACTCTGATTGGAGTTGGCAACAATGTAGTGCTGCGCGTCTGGAACCAGAGCGGACAGTATTGCGCCAGCCTTCTTTCCCCATCGTCACACTCAAGCGTTCGTCAGCATCCCATTCAACTAAACTTAAATGGAAGTAGCTCTCATGAATTCGATGGAAGTCTATCAGCTCACCATCTAACAAATACATGGTCGTTGGACGGAATTTAAGGTACGATCCACTTACGCCGAATACAGGTAATAAGTTGACGCGAAATCTCACGTAAACGCATCGTACTGAAAAGGTTTCAAAAGAAATAAGGGTTAAGTAGAACTGAATTTAGTGTATTGAGTATAAATAATATTCTGTCAATAAATCCTATAAAATTTTCTTTAGCGATTTATATGTGAAAACATCTGTGGTAATTATCTGCTTACCACTCCCTGCATTCTTCTGTTGTGGCTAGGCTTTATTGGTTGATATCGTTAATGTATGTCAACCAATGAGTAGTGTATTACTGCTGCATCACACCATTACCTGTATTAAGCTAAAATGATAAGAGTATTTTCTCTAATTTTTAACGATATTCAAACTTGATGTTTACCATACGTGAGATATCATGTTATGGAGGAACCCCGTCACAGCTACGATATAGGATTTAATCCAAGTGCTGCCAAGTGTAGCGAAGTAATACAGCTATTAGTAAAAAAAAGACTTACTAATCTTAATGTTAATTGTTTTACGGAACTATTTTCCTATAAATTTAAAGACCATCTAGTTTTTTTGAACGAATCAACAAACACTCCCCGATTATTCAAGCTCGTACACTTTTAAGTCCTGTTTCAGTAACTAACAACAATTCCAAGAATCTTACGCGAAAAGTGCTTTAGATCATGTGCCCCAAGCAGGCTATTACTCTTTACGATCTGCCGACGTTTAAGCAAGACACATGTCAACACTATATCAAAAGGAGAAGTGCTTTCGTATTTGAAATTTTTTCAGTGATAAGTATCACACAACTAACTGATACGAAGCTTAATTATTCTCATAGAAGTCTATAGTATCCTATAAGATTGATGCGTACTGCTTTAATGTGTCATCAACATATGACTGAGGGTATCAACGGCATCAATTGGCATGGATTAAATTTTAGGGCTGTATACCATAGATACAAGGTATATTCACTTTAAGTGGTCATTTCCTCATGACCTGATATAATCTCTTGCTATAGTTATGAGTTTCTGTCTCTTGAAATGATCCAGTAACCCTATAATAAAAGGTATGTCACGTGCTAAAATAAATTTTACACTACCACATGTGTACGCGGTACTGTGCCGCAGATATAGATTGATGCATCTGGACGAAGGTGGTCCTTACAGTGTCTCCTTCTCGCGGTACACGCCGCGCCACCAGTAATACCAGCAGCTTCATACTGTAATGCGTCCTATGTGTTTGGACAAGCAGTTGATTAAAAATTGTTTAGCGGGATCAATTGTTCGTTTAACGTCACATGTATGTATAGATGCAGCACAGGGTTCTGCTGATTGTGGTAAAGCATGGTATTAAGTCAACGATGCGTAAAGAGTGTTGTTTGTATAAGGGCAAACAGAGGATTTCTGGGGGCGTAGCTTAAATTGTAGAGCGCTCGCTTAGCATGCGAGAGGTACATGGATCGATAACCTGCTTCTCTAAGCGTATGTAGTTAGTGGTCATTAAAGTTCTTATTAAGAAAGATATCGATCTCACACACACTGCAACAGGTTTAGGTCCGCATTCTTGCAACTACATTACCTGAAGGTGAAAGTATTGATTATCCTTTCTTGCAAGCAAAAAGTGCACTTAATGCCGCGCGATAATGTGTGAAATCTTTATGCGCCAAACCTTAGCGCACAGCGTGCGCTTGACGGTCTAGGCAGCTTCTTTTGACTCCCGAATGTATCGAATAGGCGGAGGTCTTTGCAACTCTATGGTATCGTGATGAGAGGGGCATAAGGATTTATTGCATCAGTAGTGTTTATATTTATGTATGCAGCAATACATAAAGCAATTCAAAGACCAGCGAGAAGGACCGACGCGGGAGCAACTCTAAATTTGATATCGTGAGCTGCACCATAAGAGGTGAAGATATGATGGCTGATCGTGATGTAGACGATTGTTACGTATACAGAAAGAGATGCCTGACGGAGGGTAAATAGTGGATGGTCTCGTGTTTAACAACGAACGTTATCTTAATACATGTCAATGATATTAACTAAAAAGCCTAGACACGACAGAAGAACGCATAGATTGGTGAGCAGATTATTATATGTGTATTCACGTATAGTTTAAACATGCCGAAATGGGATTCATCAAAAGAAGATTAAGTATGCAGAATGCACTTCTTCTTTTTATCATTACCTCGTATCAAAACCTTCCTCTTCAATATACGTGTACGTGAAGCTTTGATGCACCTATTAAGGTTGTGCGTACTGTAAAAAGCTTGTACTTTGTCAGTACAAGCGACCGGTGCCCGGTGTGATGTGTAAAATCTAAGATGGGAGAGCAAGCTCTAAAGCTCGCCCTTATATCAACAAATAATTATAGTTTAAGAACTGAATTAGGTTGTAAATTACCATACAGCAACAGCAGCCACTAAAGGAGAAGTATGATGATGTTAACGTATACCTTAAACTACAAGTGTACTCATGCATTGAGATCAGCCTTCGATTATTGTCGTCCAGTATTTGCTTATGTGATCATACTCAACTCTAATTGGTATTAAGCTAATCCCGTACGTGGGTCCCAAAAGTGGTCCAATGAAAGAGTGACTATGTCTATACCTATTTACTTATGTGGTTGGGATAGGCCAGATAGCACTGAGTACGGGTAAGCTACACCTAACTACGTTCGTCACATGCTTCCACACATAGATAATCACGATATCAAAGTTCAACATCTAACCTTGCTCACAGTCACTCGTAGCTCCACCCTTCGGGATCGCAAATAATTATTTTGAAATTAAATAAATAGCCAATGAAACATAAAGGTGTATTTGTAGCTACCTCGTTACAAAGCCACGTATGTATGTACTATCAGATCCCTGCTTCTGATAACACGACCTGCACGACCTGCAGCACCATGTCAATAGCATTACTGCAATGGGCAAGTTTGCTTGAGTGAATCTTCAACCTGCTAAAGCCAGACCATTCGACCATAAGATTTACTCAATTGTCTGCCCTTTCGTCAGAGACGTGGGCTGCATTCTTATCTTCGAAGTGTTGTTCTGCGAAGAGGCAGATAGGAACAAATTTATCGGGGAAAAGACCGAGAATGAACCCACGTTTGCCACTACCAGCACATTCGCACCGTCAACCCATACGGGAATGGCTTTTAATTGCACGACACTCTCAAGGAGGATGCATGCAAAGAACAGAGACAACGGGTGTCGCTGGTGACTCCTGGTCGAATACTGAGAGAATGAGCAAATGAGGTACGAAGTCTGACGCATACACTCAAAACAGCTTTGAAGGCATAACATACGACAAAATAGGCACGATTCATTAATTCGCTTCTAAACTGAGCTGACTTCAAAGTAACTTTACTCCAAGGCATAAGCTTTGTCCGGCGGCAGTCAACTCGCAATTCGGCAGCATGCGGAAATGCATCGGCTTACGCCAGACCATGGCTGCTTTAACAGAAACGTCGCTTCGACAACTTTTTGCTCATTTATCGTGCCTGCATGCGAACTGCTCATCGCAGATTGAGCGCTACGTTGTTGAAACTTGGACAATTTATGCATATAGTTAGATCAATTCATGCAGCAGGATCGTATACATGCAAAATCATTTGGAACCGACTTTTAATGAGGAATGCCGCTGCTTTCAGTGTGCATTGGTATATGCTCCATGCAAAGAGAGGTCTTCTCAAGAAACACTGCTCCAATACATTTCGCCAGAGCCGCATAAACTACAGGTCGCAGATCACGATGGTGCGAAAGGTTTGCACTCTGCGACCTGTAGTTAGGCAACAGATCCTATCGACAGCGCTCATATATTCTGTCCGCTAGTTCTTACGTACTCGACGGCGCGCTTTCTTCTATTTATGGTTTTTTTGTTGTACACTACCTTTGCCTCTGTGTGCTTGCGTTCAATCTTCATGATCACTCATTAAAAAGACCAGGCTGGTCTACAAAGGCCAGGTCTGCACCTCGCTGACGAAGGATTCGGGATGTCGTGCACCAACGTTCCTTCGTTCGTTCGCATACTTTGAACATGGTATGCGACTATTATACTTTGATCACATCCTCGACACTCTATCTGCTGGTGAAGTGTTTTCTTTTGGCCAGAGAGGCTTGTTATCGATACTGTATTATGTACTAGTCGTTATCCAAAGTATAGCGTACTTGACATTTACGTATCTTAGTAAGGCATGCTTGGCAGCAATCGCACGCATCCGCTTAAATTTCGATGGCAAGATGCCAGTCGATTAGCTTCGCCGCAAAAACAACGTAGCCTGAAGCCACATCTGGCACCCAACATGGGCGTCTCGACAGATTGTACATTCTGCTTCGATCCGTATTCGACGAGAAATTTTTCAGCGTGTGTGACACCACTCACCCAGAGCAGCTTGTGCTTCAGATGGCAGTTGGCAGTACAGTCAATCCTCGGATGACTCGTAGCTTAAATTGCTCGTACAAATTGTGTTTTAGTATGCTCGTTCAATGGCTTTTAACTCATAACTCGTAACTCATGACCATTAAAAATTCTTAAGATTTCTTAGGGACAAAAACTCAAACGAGAATACTCCTGAGTAAAGGGAATTATGTATCTGACGACTTTTGTGTAATTTTTTTGGGTGTGGTTGATCTTATGCACTTGTGTGCGAAGAGGTAGAAGTAGAAGTGAATGTATTAAAGTGTTAACTTCGTACGCATCACACTATAAGATAACGTGCACCGCAACTTGACCATGACATGATTGCGTCCGTCTTTCCTCTCTTGCAAGCCATCGCCATGTCGTCCAACGGTCATATCGCTACCTCGTCCCACCACCTGGTCCCTTACCATCCTGTTACGACACCTGTTACTGTCGCCGCCTCGTCGCACCATCTGTCACCTTCGTAGCCTCGTCTTACCATCTGTCAAGAAGTTTGCAGACACGACCAATCCGGTGTCACCGTCACATGTTATATCCGTTGAACCTGTAACATAACGATGACTAAACAAGACTTTTCTAAAAAGGCATTTCTAACACTCCTCCTCGGTTTCATCCTGAGTTGTCTTCAATCCGAACATCGCACGCAGTTCTTCCATTCTTGGTGCCGGCAGCGACTTCGTCAGGATGTCGGCCATCATGTCTTGGTACTTGACAAACCTTGGAGCCACAATCCCTTCTTTCGAGTGGTTGCAGATAAGTTCGAACCTGATGTTTACGTGCATGGCGCTCGACGTACTCCTCTCCGAATCGATCTGCTTGATAGCCGCTTGGTTGTTCATCCACATCGGCATCGTCTTGATGACGCTCAACTCTAACTCGTCTAGTAGTCCTTTCATCCCCAGCAGCTCGCGTCCAGCTTGAGATGCTGCGATGAACTCTGCCTCCATTGTGCTCAGCGACACACCAGACTGCTTCTTGCACAACCAAAGGATAACAGATTTATCCATGGTCAGAATACAACCAGCTATAGACGAAGATTTCGATTTGTCTACCGCTAATTCTGCGTCGCTCCAGCACTCGACTAGTATGTCCTTGGAAGCCGATACATCGCCGCCCAGATGAAGCTTCAAATCCTTCGACATCTTCAAGTCGCGCGTGATTCTCTTTGCAGTTTTCCAGTCCTTGGTCGTCGGTTTGTGCGTTTGTCGTGTTGCCTTGTGCCCCACAAAGCAAATGTCCGGTCGCGTGCACCTTGAAATCCATAGCAAACTTCCCATTATCGACTGGAAAGACTTCACGCTTGGTTCTTCTTTGGTACTTCTCGCTGGTAGAAATTCGTGAACATCTTCATCTTCGAGTTTGCATTCATCCCCAATCGGAGTCCTCACTCCGTTCGCCGAGTCCAGTCCGAACTATTTCAACAACAACTCAATAGTCACTTGTTGGTCCAGATGTATCGCTTTGACTCGTCTAGTTTAATGCGCAATCCTAAAAAATTGCTTACGAAACCCATGTCCATTAACGATAAGCATGCCATCTCAGTGAAGAAGCTGCCGACCGCAATTAGCTCAGTCCCCGTGACCAGAAAATCGTCAACGTATACCCCTGTGGCAAAGCGGTCACAAGGAAATTTCTATTGGGACTTGGATTGGCGATCGCACGGGTCGCACGCTTCAGTTAAGCAAAGGATGCTATGATTGGTAGATACAAGCTGGGACGGGTAGCTGGCAATAGCGTACCCAAACCCCAAGTGGACAGGATCGTCCAGCCTGGGACGAGGCTATAGGGTGGTCATACCCGTTTTGATTACGCAACCCGTCGTGAGACATGGCAAGACAAGACCCTCGATCTCACTGGAAGACCGCGATCCTAACTCAGGATCGCAAGTCCGATCTCCAGCTGCGATCCGCTAATAGGATCACGATCCGCTAACAGGATCACGATCCACTAGTAGGATCACGATCCGTTAGTAAGATCACGATCCGCTAGTAGGATCACGATCCGTTAGTAGGATCACATCCGCCAGAAGGATCACGATCCGTTAGTAGGATCACGATCCACCAGAAGGATCACGATCCGCTAGAGGGATCACGATCCTAGTAGGGTCACGACACTCTTGTAGGATCACGATCCGCTAGCAGGATTATGGGGATATCTTGGGTGGTTCACAAGAAGATGCAACGGTTGATATACTGGGTGTAGACCACAAAGCGAGGGGACGATCTTCATGGAAAGGCGACGCGTAGCATCGGGTTAGTATATACGGATAGGCATAGGGGTAGCGTTTAGGTTGGTTGGTTAACATTAAACAGAGTTCAAATTACTCACAAGGCACACGTTATCTCTTCCGGGTAGGATCTTTGGCCCCCGTCGAATAAAGAGTCGCGCTACACGTCTACGCAAGTGTCACACCTGGATTGTTTTGGCCAGGTGTGTTCAAAAACTCTCAAGCAACATCAACTGCGATCGGAAACAGCGAGACACGTAAAGGCAAGGCGCAAGATCGCGAGGCGGCTCAAGTGGTCAGAAGGCTCGCGGATCAAACAACCACATAGTGGACAAGGCAATCTCGTTGAGATCAGGGTAATTTATATCAGTACCCACAAGCACCCCGTGATCGCGTAGAGATTTCCGCACGATCACAACCCCATCCCCAACACGGTCAAGTTTTCCTTCGACACGAGTGCACCTGAAAGAATGCAACCCGACCTACCGACGGGTACACAAGGTGAGGAAGGCAACACACACGGAATCGGAGTAACCCCTCCGTTAGTGGGTCGTCCGGGCGCCAGTGGAGAGTTGGGATCGACTCACACAATGAGCGATTGCCACTCCACTACAATGACGCGCGTGCCTGGATCTTCTGGAGATTTGGGATTTCACCGTGAGTCCCTAATTGAAGGGGTGAAAGTCAAGACTGAACCTGGGATGGAAGTGTTAGAGGCTAAGGGTTTGCCTTCGACGCGTGATTATCAAGGATTCCCGGATTATCAGAGTTTTGGGAGGGGCTCTGATGACAAGAAATTTAGAGAAGGAAGATCAATCAATCGATCTGGAAGATAGACCCCAAATCCCTCCTGAGGTCCTTTTGGGGACGACTGCGGATCGTGCTGCAAAACACGATCCGCTGGGTGAAAACCCTTCAGCTAAAACTGAACAAAAACTACACAAGACCACTCAGGCAATGTCGAAGAAGAAGAGATTAAAGACAGATCGAGTGAAGAAAGAAGAGCCCGGATCGCTTCGACAAGATCGCGGCATGAAAGCGATCGTGAAACCGATCAAGCCCGTGGAAGATGCTCTGGATATGAAGATAGAAGGCTGGCAGTTGGATCAACTAGCGCAGGGATTCCAGTGGAAGGCGCTCAAGAATCTGCTGTTGAGCGACCCCGTGCTACGGATACTGAATCCTAAGCTAATGGGAGAGATACAAGGCCTGATTTCCCGGTCGAAGGTGGCGGCTAACGCAGTAGAAGGGATCAGCGCGATCATTCAGCTGCAACGAGATGCTGGGTACGTCGCTGGGGCGTTCGATGCAAACGAACTGCTGGAATGCGAGCACCATCAGGTGATCCATGCGTGTCGATTGCTGTATGACAAGCTAATTCCTCTGACGGGGAAGTGCGAATCCGCGAATCAAGCAGTTGCCACGATTGCCGATGTCCCGAGGGGGTATCATACCGGATCGTCACAAATATGCCTCGGCGGAATCAGAGATGGAGTCAGACGATTCCGTCGGCATCCAGCGAATGTCTCTAGGACCAAGTGGTGGAACACATTTACGCGATCGAGTTGAGTCGGTGAAGCTGAACTCGCTATCGAAGGCCACAGGCGCAAAAGAGCAGATGACGACTACTACGCAAGGACTCCTGCAGACATACCTCGATGAGGCCATGGAACTTTTTCACCAAGATCAACAGTAACGAAACGTATTAAGCGATCTACCCTAGCCAAAGGATCAATCCTGCATGATCCCGTGAGAGATATACCCCTGATGTGGAGATACAATCGGTGCAGTCGCGCATCAGTCAACCGGAGGTTTTCGTCTCTGACGACATCGATCCCGATGATTCGGGACAAGAAGATCGTAAACACACTATGGTAGCTACGACCGAGACAATGCAAGATGGTGGTAGCATACCTTAACGCATTCGACTGGCGGCGATGACAGAGCTGAAAGAATTCAGTGGCAAGGATCGAGATGAAGATCGGGCCAGAAGCTGGATTAACAAGGTCAAATCGGCCTTCTTGCGCGATCAAGCACCCGATGAGGAGAAGTGTTTAATGTTCGGAGATCTGCTGACAGGATTCGCTAGAAACTGGTATAACCAACTAGGTCGATCCACTCGAAAGAAGTGGAAGAGATTGCTGGATGAGTTTATAATACAGTATGGTGGGCAAGGTTTGTCTCTGGACAGACAATACTATCTCACACGGAAACGATCGGATGAAAATCTACAGTAGTATCTACACCGCCTAAACGTCGCGGCTAAGCATGCCAAGATCGCGATCAAAGACGAGAGGACGGCCACATCAGACGCGCGTCGTGAACATGTGGAACATTTCATTGCCACGTTGGACGATCGCGATCTAGACGAGCAGCTGACCCTACTACGATTGGCCAATGTCGATGCGTTAGATGAGACGTTACGTGCATGCCAAAGGATGGAGAGTAGTCAGTTGAGGACGTCGACAAGATCGAACAAGTTCCACCACCTAGCGAATGCCTCCCCAAATCCTACGCCATCTAAGACTGCTCGGGCAGTGAGGGCAATCCGTGAGCGGATCAAAAGTAGCGGATCGGAATCGGACTCGATTAGATCGGATGAAGACAAGGATTGCCGCCGAGTTTGTGTGACCACTACATCTGGTCAAGATAGATCGGATCAAAATCATCGTACCTGGTAGAATAATACTGGTGAAGAAGATAGACGTGATCGAGGTGGAAAATTGAAGGCATACACCCACTGCGGATCAACGCGACATGATGATCGTGGATGCTGGCAGAGACTAACGTGCCAGAAGTGCGGTCGTAAAGGGCATCCATCGGACAATTGCTTCTACGTGTGTGCAGCATGTGGAGAGGTACATGAGAATGGCAAATGTCCCATGAAAGAGTTCTTCAACTTGATCCGCCAGTGGTATGTGCCTACTAAGCATGCGGGTATATTTCCTCTAAAGGTCGAGGAAGTGTTTAACTAGGACGCTCGCCAGGTTGGAATCTGGCACGAGCCGAGCGTTCTGGGCTATGCATACATGCATTTGTTGAGAAGAAGTCGGATGACCAAGGAGTTAAGGATCGGCGCTATCCAATCTCTCTCGTATGAGGTCGTTCAAACAGGACCTATATAATTTCAATTGTGAAGCGAGTGGACTATTATGCCCCATCCCCGGTGGAGATAGAGCTCGATCTCACCCCAGGTGAGTCGAGGGGATACTGGAAGTATCATACTCCAAGAAAATGGTTCAAGCAAGCGAAAGTAGTGGGCAAGATCAACAATGAGAAGGCCACTTTTCTGTTTGACTCTGGTGCGGTATCTCGATCATTCACACTTTCTTTGCTCTTAAGGTAGGGTGTGTAATAGACGAACAAAAAACACAAGAATGTGTTGGGATCGGAGAGAGTACTTATATGACGGTAGGACGGACCAAGACCAAGATCACACTGAACGGATCACCAGTGTATTATTTTGATATATGTGTTGGATATCAAGTCGGTCAAGAAGCTATACTAGACATGGACTTCTTGGTTCCTGCCAGTATCCGTTTGGATTTGGCCGACGGAACCTTATGCCTGCCCGATGAAATTCGAATCTGTCTGGCTGGACGAAGACCACCGTACCGATCGAATAAATCGGCGGTCAACATTAACGATCAACATATAGCCATTGCGACTGGCAGATCGGCAGAAGTCAGGATTGGCGTCAACTCTCCTACATCTAAGCTTTGGGTGCGACGGGATATGGCGTGGATTTCTACTGTGACAAATGGTCCCGAAAGGATTAAGTTCCTGCAGATTACAAATGTAAGCGATCGTGACATGATCTTAGACTGCGGGGACCCTTTAGCGTTGTGGATGACAGAAGACATGATCCCGCGATCTAAAGGATACGTATCTGTAGGATCGCGGCGGTACATGGAATGGCAGACAATGGCTTTTGAAGCCAATACAGATCGAGAAGAAGAAGAAGCCGAAGCCTACACGTGACCGTTAGTGGATCATCCTACGTATGAGAAACCTACCCGAACTTTGACACACTCAAAACGGAAATCAGACGACATCAAGAATTCTGCAGAGATCGCCTCACTATCCGACTCTAATGGTGACTCTAATGAGGAGTTGCAGGACGAATGTACGAGTGGAAAGAACGAAGACAAGGATGATAGATCGACAATGAGATTGTGTGCGGTCAACGCAGTGCAGAAGACGCCAGAAATTTCAGGTGAAGAGGACATGGTTGCAGAGGAGGCTATGACACCGAAAGACGACCACGAGATAACTGATCCGCTACAAGGACAAACCAACTGTCACCCAGACAGGATCGAGGTTGAAGTTCGGGAGGTGTATGGCCAGTCTACACGACTGGATGACGAAGTGAAAGCTGTTACGATCGACGTCGAAGTAATGGAAAATGATGTAACGGATGAATCAACATACTACCACAAGGGAGGTGAACTGTTCACGGAAGATGTGGAACAACACATGGCTGTGCTGCTGGAGGTAACCATATCCACGACCGAGATAACAATAGACGATGTCCAGGTTGGCGATCCTGTAATACCCTTGACAGAGGATCAAGAGCATTTGCGACGACTGATACGGAAGAGTCGTCACCTGTTGATCGGGAAAGGAAATGCAATACCCCCTGCATAACGCGGGGCCGTTCGTGATATTGATGTGGGAGAGGCGAGGCCGATCGCTCAGCGTGTACGACCTGTTGCGCCAAAGTTTTGTGAAAAGTTGGCCGATCTGATAAAAGGCCTGTTGTCAGCCAAGATTATCCCACCTTCGACATCGCCGTAAGCATTACCAATAGTCATGATTATGAAGAATACGGAGAAGACATCCGAATGTGTATCGACTATCGACAAGTTAATCAGCTAACACAGCTGATGATGTACTCTATGCCACTTATCGGCTAATTGTTGCAGGACATGGACAAAGCAATGTGGTATTGTTCGCTGGACATGTCGTGTGGATTTTGAATGGTAGAGATGACCAAACGAGCAAGATCTATCTCTGCGTTTATCACGTCGTCAGGTCTGTTTAATTGGTTGCGGATGCCTTTTGGATTGAAGAGCACCCCACAGATTTATCAGCGTTTGATTGATAATGAGCTATATGGTTATCTCATGATCGGCGCAATTAAGGATGTAGATGCAACGGATCATCCTAAGTTAACTGATATATTTACTGAGGGAGAGCCGGAAACGGATCAGGCGCCGTCAGTGCTGGGCAGGCGATCTTATATTGACGATATATTGATCGCGGCTATGTGGTGAAGCCGATCTCACAAAATTACTTTATAGAGTGTCGACGTTCCACTTGCCCAGACTTGCCGACTCACGGAGGGGTTACTTCGATCCGTGCCTTTCTGCATAACCTTGTGCTCTCCTTGTGTACCCGTCGTTGGGCTGGCTTGAGCTCTTCGTAACGGCCTTGGAAGATGTCGATCTCGCTGAGAGCTTTGGTTGAGAGTTCGCTTCCGGTGCGGAAATCTTCACACCACGAACATGGGTTCTACGATCTTGATCTCGAGTCGCGGCGATCTCTAGTTAAAGATGTCGCGATCTCGATCTTGAATCGCACCGATCTCGATTTGTCTTCGGGATCGGGGTCTTTGCTGTGCGTAAATCTTAACTCAGCAGATAGTAGTCTTGCGTCGATCTTGACTTGGGATCGGCCGATCTTGCTGGAAGTGCGCAATTTGGGCAGATCGGTCCTTGGTTTCGCCAAAATATAACACGCCGATCTGTTTAGTGGATCACTTCAATCTTGCTTGGTCTAGTCTTGAACGCCTTGTCCAGATCTTTTGACAACTTGACCCGTCTCGCGATCTTGTGTCCGAATTTCTTTTCCTTTGTTGCTGCTACCCTAGCAGTTGAGTTGAGAGTGAGTACTTGATCGATCAGGGCCAGATATCCCGGATCGCTCTTCTCGATCTTGGCCAACAATCCAAGATCGGTCTTCTGTGTCCTTGTAACACGCGTGCCTTGACCCGCCGAGAAGCCAAATCAATCTTGCCTGGAGAAGAGGGGAGGAGAACGTGTGTCGTGAGCAGAAGAAGTAGAGTTCAAGTCTGTTTATTGACCAAGCAAATTTATAGCCAACCTATCTTTAAGCCTATTCCCAACTATAGGTCACTCTCCAAGTCGATATCACCTTCAAGCTTGACCACCCCCTTGAACACGAGTTTAAATTTCATGATCTGTACTCCAAAGATAGCGCCAATATCCCCGATAACGTACCTAAACGCCAAAAGAGGACCAACTCCCAAATATGGTACCAAATACCCATTTTGGTACCCAAAAGCCCGAAATAGTGCCCAAATGCCGAATGTGTCTAAATCCATTTTGCGACGTCAATTTAACCGGCTTCCGCTGGCTCTTTCGATCTGAACTTCTGAGGCATCACTCATGGACCTTCAACAAGCATGTTTGTCATGATCCAAAACTCTCATCAACGATATATCCATAATCAGTGGGGAACATGACCGATCTGATGCCCAAATCGAGATTGTTGAGGATCGACACAGTACAATCCAGCCATACATGTTCTTCCGTTCATTGTGTGTACTTCGATACCATTCCCAAGGGTTTATCTGCTTAATGGGACCATCCACAGTTCTTACAACGGTCCCACGGACTCCCACAAACATCCCCACTTCTAGGTCGGGCCATAATTAACCTAAATCAGTACTCCCTTTGGGAGACCCGTAGAGAGTGTCACCGATCTGCAGGATGTTACACCTTCGTCACAGAGTCATATCACATCACCTGGTCCCAGATCTTTGTCCCAGATCGCTCCATGGAAATCGTTCTATTTGTCGTCTTGTCCCAGATCGCTCCGTCTCAGATCGTTTCATACCCATCAGTCTGACGACAGTTGGATCGGATCGCCGATCCCCGTTGAGATCGCCTTCCATCTCCTTATTGGATCGCCAGGTCCCATGGATTTTTTCACCAGAAGGTGTGGCCACTGATCCTCGTACAAAATTTTGATCAGTGACTTCGCCACAGCTACGTCATGGACATCTTTGTACGACAAGTTCGAAAGATTATTGACAGCATGCGATCGATGAAATTTGTCGATCAGTATGACCAAGTGTTTTTGAGGACGGCGTAAGGTGGATTACTTAGGTCATCGGGTATCTTTTGCTGGGTTGGAGGCCGATCCTAAAGATCTAGGATTGCTGGTCAACAATTCTTTTCCCACAACTTTGCGATCCATGCAATCGTTCCTGGGTAGCTTGAACTATTACAGTCCATTTATAGAAGATTTTGCAGTATATGCATCTGTGTTGTACGAGTTACGAGAGGCGGATTTTTCAAGATAAGCCATATGGGAGATCGTGATGCGATGTAGGGAAGTTGCGATAACACATTACAAGGGGGTGAGCACGATCCAAATGAGCAATCTCGGTGGGAAAGGGCCGCCATTGCATTCACTTTGCTGAAGGTTAAGATTGCTACAACCCCGATCCGCAAAATTTTCGATCCAGATCGACTTCCAGTGATCGTGGTATGTGCTAGTAAGTGGGCAGTATTGGCATCTTTATTGCAAGAACATGACGGCGTATATTGGCCGGTGACAATCACGAGTCGCACACTGAAGCCTAATGAAGTTAGTTATGGTATGGTGGAGAAAGAAGTTTTAGCCCTACTTCAAATCTTGGAATTGTGCTACACCATGCTTGTATCCCGAAAGATCAGGGTTCTTACTCGATGTTCGACATTAGCTTGGCTATTAATACTTTTGGCCTCAGTGGGAGACTGGGAAGATGGACTGCGCTGCTATCGAATTGGACACTCAATTTCAAGCGATGTAAAAAAGGAGAAGAGAAAATACTAGGCGCTCTCGCAGCTAGTGTAACTCCGCGAGATGAGTTAGATGATGTGTCGTTTGCGATCGCTCCACAAAAGAAACCTAAAAATTTGGTAACTATGCTACCTCCCACGGTAGGTACGGATGAATGCCTGTTGGTGGTCAGTTTCGACGGATCCACATGGATTAAACGGAAGAGCGGGGCATATATTGCGATCGTGGGGAAGCTACCAGAATAGACCATCATCTCAGCCGTTTCGGAATACGCGGCAGATCTGACAGAGAATGCAGCAGAATATCGTGGCATGTTGTTGGGGCTCGATCTGCTGGACAACCAAACTAGGGGACAAGTCATTATATGTGGTGCCTCGAACCTAGTGATCAGGCAAATGCGGGAATAGATGGATTGTAAAGCGCCCGGGATACATTTATTGCGTTATAAAGCAGTGTAGAAACTTCGATCTTAGCCAAAACACGAGTTCCTACACATAAAGAGGTATTTGGAAATGGAACTAAAGTGCGGATCGACTAGCGAGTGCAGCATTGCAGCAAGAGGAAGGTGTCCTTGTGAACTTAAATCAAGAATTGCAAGATTTGATATCACTCAACAGTCTGCACGAGTTGCTTTTGTCGAAAAGGACGGATCGCGTGGTGAAAATGATGTGATCACACGATCCGCGCGGCGAAGGCGTCAACAACCAGAAGTTTTGCAAAAAGAAATAGTGCAGCGGATGCGGATCGAGCGGATAAACAGGCGCAAAAGGAAGAGAGCTGGATCTCCAACCTGAAGGAATATCTTGTGGGCGATTTGACCCAGTTAAACGCAGTAAATGCAAATTGTGCGCTCGGATCGCTCCAGACTACGAAGTGTACGGAAACGGATTGCCGTTCTTCAGCCCCGATCCGCTAAGGTGTCAGACGATCGTATAGAGATGGTCCGTCTGGTTGTACCGGAATTGTTGCAGCATGGTTTTATGCACCATTACCACACAAGCTTAGAGGGTGGCGAGCAGGGGATCGGAAGGACTTATCAGCAGATCAGATCCAATTTTCACTGGAGAGGATGGTATCGGAGTATACAACGTTATGTTGGCGAATGCGTGGACTATACAACCGGGAAGGGTCTACCCGCGATCCGCGGCAGATCCCCAGGAAACATACAGGCTACATACCCATTTCAGATGTTGCAATGGATCATATTCCATCATTGCCGCGGTCAATTTAAGAAAACAAAGCGCTGCTGCTGTGTGTAGATCTTTTCTCAGAATATGTGATTGCGAGAGCAAGTTCGTCGAGGACCGCGCAAACGGTCGCTGAAGGAAATGAAGAACGTGTGTTTCGAAGGTTCGAAGCCAGTGTAGTTATACGTCACGACAGCGAGCCTAGATTTATGTCCGACTATTTTCGAGCACATAATCGCATCGCAGGGCAAAAGCAACGTGCGACCATGGCATACCGACCGCAAGCGAACTGAACTGCGGAGCGTGTAGTACAGACGTTGACACGGTCGATTAAGATGTACGTCACGGACGTAGAACAGAAAGGCTGGGATGAATATGCAGAAAGATTGACATTCGCTATGAATACGGCACAAGATCGGATCCGTAGAGACACTCCGTTCTATTTGATCCATGGCTGGGATCCGAGATCGACATTGGAAGCAATATTACTGTTGGGGAGCACTAAAACACGCGATGCTGACCCCATAAGGCGACGATACAACGTCCAACGTCAATATCAGAGGGCAAGAGCAGTGGTAAACGAACGTCTCAAGATCGAGATCCAAGATCAAGCGGATCTACACAATGACAATAACGAAGTGTGTAATATTAAGTGCGGATCGCAAGTTTGGCTCTACTTGGACCGAGTCAAAGACGGCTATGCTAGCACATATGTGGCATGGACCGTTCCGAGTGGCGGAGTTATGTGGGGAACATGCTATTCGGGTGGAGATTTCCAGGAACTCCATACCGTTGTTCCCGATAGTGCGCGTCAGAAGTTGAAGCCAGTAGTACAGTTTCCCGATCGCCCTGGCAGTGTGCTAGTGAATAACTGTGAGGATCGTGTGGATTTCGATGAGTCGTTGTTGCGGAAAGATAGTTGGGAAAACGAGTTGGCTGCTGACGAATACGAAGTGGAGAAAATTTTGGATGTACGATCAGGACGTAAAACTCGTTATGGCAGAGTGCATCAACAGTTTTTGAAACAATGGAAGCAACACGACGATCCGACCTGGATAGACGAAGCGGAGCTGAATTGTGGCGCGTTGTTGCAAGATTTTGAGCGCAACCGTGTGGGTCAAAACCCGGTTCGAAGTTATGCAGTCCTATATGAAACGAACCGAAGATTAACGGATGATCGAAGCTATGAGCGGTTGGCGCATGATAAAAGGTGGACGTGAAATGTTGTATGGGCATATATACAAGGAGGTTGTATAAATTGATGGATAGGGTATATACGTAAAATAAGTGGCGATAGCGGATCGAAGGGATCTCGTCGCGGTTGTAAAGCCGAAGAAAAGAAGTTGATCTCATGATGAAGAACAAGATAAAGGATCAAGAGAGATTAAATTGAATTATGGAACTATCTGAATCCAATCCTAGCGATCAAGCAGTAAAGAACTAACCTGACAATCGTACGATCGATGATCCGGGGTGGTCAGCGATAGAGGATCGATACTGGGAACGCCAAGGTTCAGCGGCATCCAGCAACGGGAGAGCAGCGATCAAATTGGGGATGCCCTTCAATTTGCATCCTAGGCCAGGATATCAAGGGGAAATCTCTATGAAAGAAGGGAAGTGAAGAGAGAAGGGATCCAACTGAATGTCCAGGTCAAAATGACCTGCGATCATACCTTGCAAGATGAATCGAAGGATCGCCTTCCGCCGAGGCCCTGCTCGCGACCTACGCTGCTTTCGCTGTTTCCAGAACTGGTCCAGCTTAGGATCGCTGGGCCCGCTGTTCACTGCAAAGGAAGATCGCGTGCTTCGACTCCCACAAAGCCTGTCGGGTTCGATCTTCGAACTCCAAGTAAAGAGAGGCGAGCTGGTCGAACGAGCCGGTATGAGGGAAGGAGATCGGCGCAATCCGACGTGTATCTGTCTCTTAAGGCTTTTGGGCGTATAAGGCCGCGATCTGGGACGAACACGCCAGCCGAGGTGTCCACCCAGATGTGGGAGGAGGACACTTGAGCACCATTATTGTCGGGAAGATATAGCCTTTGGGACGGGATATGTGGCGGTACAGGAAGTCAGTGTCCATCTCCGCGACGCTCGTCCAACTGACCTAGCGTGCCGACCAAAGAGAAACCTGAGTGAACGATCGCGGTACGCGATCTTAATTCCAGGGATCCACTGGTCGCGAGAGACCTTGGTAGGGGGCAAGCTATCACAATCCGCCAGGGATAACATCGGATTGACGTGATCACGAGGCGAATCAGAAAGGCTGATGGCACCATCCGAGTCGCTGGACACTTCTACAAAAAGGTCTGCGCGAGCTACTTTGGTCACGGTAGGAATAACAGTATCCAACCGGAGGTGGAGGATCGCGCGAAGGGCTCGGCGTGTCTATGACGATCGGATCCGGAGAAGGCCCAGCCAAAGGTTGTGCCGCCGGATTGGACGCTCGGCAACGACTGGAGGATCGTCAACCGGATAAAGCCACTAAAGTCTCATCCTCACCTGCCAATTTATCCCTTCCCTCAGACGAGGTTAAGCCCGGACTACGGCGCCTTTGCTTGACCAGTTTCGGGCTAGCTGCAGACTTCGCTGGATCATGTCGATTATTGAGATCGCGACGACCCTCAGGATCGCGGATTCCCCCCTTGATAGGGGACGGAGGCTTGGGATCACAAACTGGGTAAAGCTTGGCTTTAGCAGTTGCAGATCGTGCAACCTTGGGATCGCATACTGGGGACGGCTTAGCTTTAGACACACCGGATCGAGTCACTTTCTTGAAAGGCGGCAAAGTTGACGATGGTAGGGGATCGCGAGATCGCTTGCGACTCAATCCTGAACCGTTCGACATCGGCTGAGGAGTCGCGGGAACGGGCGTGTTGGTAGACGATCCCACCTTCGACGGTGTGGCTGAAGTATCCCCAGACACCAGCGACGCCATGCGATCTCGAAGGGTCGTGTTATCTCGCAATTCGCGATCACGTTCTAAAGCCACGTCCGCGACCCGAACCCGCATATGGTCCAACGAAACGTCACGATCCGATTTGATGCGACGCAATTGATCACAATTAGCGGATCGGGCGGATAGAGAATCCTGCGCCTCGCCCAGCTCGGCCTGAAGCCCCGATACCTGCTTGAGCGCGCGACACAGCGTTTCCTGGTCGGCCTGGAGCCCAGCTACTAGTTTGAGTGCACGACTCAGATTCTCTTGGAAATGGAGGCCGGTTTTTTTGTACTTCGACTTCTTGCTGTTGGCCTTGTCCAGGCTGTGGGACAACTTGCCGCATTCAGCCACCAACCGCTCTCCCGCCTTGTCCAGCTGCTTACGTATCCCGGCGACCTCACGATCGGCATTCTCCTGTGCAGCATGACGTGCTCGCACAGTCCGGAGAATTTTAGATTTCAGATGCTCAATAAGAAGGTCTGGTCGACCCGGTCGGCCCACGTCTCATAAAAGGCTTCGGACTGCTTGACCTTGTCTTCATTGCGAACGCGTAAGCGGTCATACTTCGATTGGACGAACTGGACGAAAAGGGACGCGGAGGTGCGGAGCTCCTAGAGGTCCTCACTTAGCTGGCGATTCTGGATCATCTGCTGTTCCAAAGCCGCTTCCATACTCTGGTACCGATCCACGTCACTCTGTTGGAGGTTCAGGAGAAGGTAAAGCGAATCAATCGCTGCGTTTAACGTGGCTCGATCGACCAAACACGAGGCTTCGATCCGAGTACTTGGGAGCTAGATGGGCTCACTCGGATCCAAAGTTGGGACGTTTTGGCCGGCGGAGGTCCTGTCCGGAGCGGGGATCGAAGAGGATCGCGACAGAGGGATCACGATGAAAAACCAACCAGAGCCTTCCCCCATCTGGGCCGACGTCACCACAGCCGAGCGATC
This sequence comes from Peronospora matthiolae, assembly GCA_921007115.2. Classification (NCBI taxonomy): domain Eukaryota; phylum Oomycota; class Peronosporomycetes; order Peronosporales; family Peronosporaceae; genus Peronospora; species Peronospora matthiolae. Next base: position 266,418 of record CAKLBY020000175.1, read on the forward strand.
ACACTCGGTCACCGGCACGGTGGAGGCGTCTGAGATCGCAGGACTGGTAGGCGTCGAGGTTCCGACATCTGAAGTTGGGATAATAGAAAGCGATCCGAGGGGCCCCGATCCTGAAGCAGGAGGGGATACCTGATCCGGATGGGCTGGATCAGACATCGTGTTAGAAGATGCGAAAGTGCGTGACAAGGAAAAGAACAGACAAGGTTGCACAGCCAGATCAACATTGTATGTTGACTGACGGTGGAGGGGGCGGTTGTGGCAAAGCGGTCACAAGGAAATTTCTATTGGGACTTGGATTGGCGATCGCACGGGTCGCGCGCTTCAGTTAAGCCAAGAATGCTATGATTGGTGGATACAAGCTGGGACGGGTAGCTGGCAATAGCGTACCCAAACCCCAAGTGGACAGGATCGTCCAGCCTGGGACGAGGCTATAGGGCGGTCACACCCGTTTTGATTACGCAACCCGTCGTGAGACATGGCAAGACAAGACCCTCGATCTCACTGGAAGACCGCGATCCTAACTCAGGATCGCAAGTCCGATCTCCAGCTGCGATCCGCTAATAGGATCACGATCCGCTAACAGGATCACGATCCACTAGTAGGATCACATCCGCTAGAAGGATCACATCCGCTAGAAGGATCACGATCCTAGTAGGATCACGATCCGCTAGTAAGATCACGATCCGCTAGAAGGATCACAACACTCTACTAGGATCGTGATCCGCTAGTAGGATTACGATCCTAGTAGGGTCACGACACTCTTGTAGGATCGCGATCCGCTAGTAGGATCACGATCCACTAGAGGGATCACGATCCGCTAGTAGGATCACGATCCTAGTAGGATCACGACACTCTAGTAGGATCACGATCCGCTAGCAGGATCATGGGGATATCTTGGTTGGTTCACAAGAAGATGCAACGGTTGATATACTGGGTGTAGACCACAAAGCGAGGGGACGATCTTCATGGAAAGGCGACGCGTAGCATCGGGTTAGGATATACGGATAGGCATAGGGGTAGCGTTTAGGTTGGTTGGTTAACATTAAACAGAGTTCAAATTACTCACAAGGCACACGTTATCTCTTCCGGGTAGGATCTTTGGCCCCCGTCGAATAAAGAGTCGCGCTACACGTCTACGCAAGTGTCACACCTGGATTGTTTTGGCCAGGTGTGTTCAAAAACTCTCAAGCAACATCAACTGCGATCGGAAGCAGCGAGACACGTAAAGGCAAGGCGCAAGATCGCGAGACGGCTCAAGTGGTCAGAAGGCTCGCGGATCAAACAACCACATAGTGGACAAGGCAATCTCGTTGAGATCAGGGTAATTTATATCAGTACCCACAAGCACCCCGTGATCGCGTAGAGATTTCCGGACGATCACAACCCCATCCCCAACACGGTCAAGTTTTCCTTCGACACGAGTCCACCTGAAAGAGTGCAACCCGACCTACCGACGGGTACACAAGGTGAGGAAGGCAACACACACGGAATCGGAGTAACCTCTCCGTTAGCGGGTCGTCCGGGCGCCAGTTGAGAGTTGGCATCGACTCATATATTGAGCGATAGCCACTCCACCACACCCATACCACCGTGCATGTTTCGCCTTGATACTTGAAGTACATGCACATGTATATCAAGCATTGTCTTTGGCTGATCTGTCGCAACTTGGAGTCGAGTAGCTTGCTCCAGAGTCTTCCGGCTTGCTTGAGTCCGTACAGTGACTTCTTCAGCAGTAGTGCCCAGTCGTTCGTTGAATTCGTTCCCAGACCCTTGAGCTCTTCTTCTTCCATGAACATACCTCCAGGAAACTTCATGTAATGTCCAGATGCTACTCCTTTTCGGCCGTGACGTATGCATTGGGTACATTTCCGTGTCGAGCTGGTACCTTCCGGCGTCTTGAAAGCATTAGGATCATTTTCACCGTACTCAAGTCCATCACCGCTGCGAAGGTGAGATTGTAGTCGACTCCGAAGACTTTTCGTCCCCGCAGATGACTAGACGAGCTTTGTATCTCTCTATGTATCCGCTCGCATACGTCTTGGTCTTTATACCCACTTGTTGTGCAGTACGTGGGCGTCCTTGGGCGGCACAACGATCGTCCACACGTCGTTCATCTTCAAAACGTCCAATTTTTCATCATGGCTTTCTCCCAATCTTGATTATGTTTGCTCTTGACCGCTTCACCATAATGCTTGGGATCTTTTGCTGTAATAGCATGGATGTGGTGAAGTGGTCAAAGGAAATCCTGATCCATCGCCTTGATAACCTCGCAAATGCATGTGCGACCGATTTTGAAGGTCTTGGGACTGACCGCTACAGAAATCCCCAGCGGTAAGCTGGACGGTTTGCAAATCACAAGTAGCGGTCACAGATTATGACCACCAGTTAGGGTCACGACGAATGACTGACCGCTCATGGTCACTATGGGCGACCAGTGCTCATAATCATGATGAGTGACCAGTGGTCACAGTCACGACGTCGGTTGAACGTTGCTGGGATGCGAGCGAAAAGCCACGTGAAGGACGGGAACGTCGCTGACCGTCGAGAACACGTGGAACACTCTGTCGAGACACTTAATGACCATGAATTTGCAAAGCAATTGACCTTGTTGCGTTTGGACGACGTGGATACGCTGGAATTAACGCTGCACACACATGAACGTATGCAAAAGCGCAAAGGCAATCTCCCGATCAGTTCAGGCAAGTTCCGCTCACGATCAGCGGCGCCATACTCTCCGGTCCGTCCAAACCGACTCGAGCTGTGCGTACATTTCACGTGGAGGGCGAGAGCAGTTCGTCGAAATCAGATATAAGCAGTGCAGAATCAGAATTATAACAACGACGTGTTTACAGCGCCACAGCAGCCGACCATACGAAGGACCGGGGAGATAATCATCCGACCAAGCCAAGATCGAATGACCGTGAACGTGATCACGAGCGTGCAGAAGGGCACAAGTCGAGCACTCATTTTGGTTTCAAAAGACATGCTGACAGGGGATGCTGGAAACGCCTGACTTGTCAGAAATGTGGGCGCTGAGGTCACCCCTCCGACAAGTGTTTCTACGGATGCGCAGCGTGTGAAGAAGTGCACGACAGGGGCAACTGCCCGATAAAAAATCTTTATAATATGCTTTGCAAGTGGTACGTACCGACGAAACACGCCTGAATGCTTCGTCCCGACGCTGAGAAGATTTTAAACGAGGACGCTCTCCAGGTTAGAACCTGGTACGAGCCGGGCGTTCTAGGCTATGCATATATGCATTTATTGAGAAAGGAGGGGTTGATAACAGTGTTAATCGCCTGACTGGCCGGAATTTTAGTGTATGTGATTTGGACTCTAGTTCTTTTCCATCAATTGCAAGTTTGCGGCGACCGGATGAATACGCACGATCACCTACAAAGATAAAACTCAAGTTGTCTCCTGGCTAATCACGTGGTTACTGGAAGTACCATACTCCAAACAAGTGTTTCAGGCAAGCTAAGGCGGGATGAAAAATCAACAATGAGAAGGCAACCATATTGTTTGACTCGGGAGTTGAAGTCTCAATCATCGACACCACCTTTGCTCGTAAGGTTGGCTGTGTCATAGATGAGTGTCAGAAGCAAGAATGCTTGGGTATCGGAGAAAATTCATACATGGCAGAAGACCGCACAAAGGTAAAGATCATGCTGAATGGCTCATTAGTTTACGACTTTGATGTATGGGTGGGTGACCAAGTGGGACAAGAAACAATTTTAGGGACGGATTTCATGGTACCGGCTGGAATACGCCTTGACCTGGCAGACGGAACATTGTGCTTGCCGGACGAAGTCAAAGTTCAATTGGAAGGTAGGAGATTACCGTATGGGGGGCGAAGATACAACAAATTGCTGCGGATGAGAAGTATTTACCGATACCGGTGGGTGACTCAGTGGAGGTCAATGTTGGTCGGTGACCACTGCAGTCGAAAATGTGGTCAACGCGCCACGCAAGTAGGGAACCCACGGCTATGATCGGACCCGGAAGACTATCGTACCTCCTCCTAACTAACCTAACCGATAAAGAGGTAGTTATCCAACTAAGGACGCCGTTCGGGCAATGGATGCCGGCGGATATGATTCCACGGTCACCCGGGTATGTGTCGGTAGGGTCACGTCGTTATCAGGAGTGGCAAACACTTGCATACGAAGCTTCTACAGATAGATATGAAGCGGAAGAAGTACTGGAAGCAGAAGGACCGTTGGTCGAATGCCAGTCTTACCCAACACCATTGCATATTATAATGACTCCCACAGGATATGGTACAGATGACCGCGGATAAATAGGAAGCGGATTGGGAAAACAGTGTGCCGAAATGTGACCAGATGGATGACCAGGAGGATCAAGAAGGACCACAACCAGAACGATCACCAGTAGCTATTAATGCGATCACCACACGTGATACGGGTTGTGATTCGGTACATGATCGGCAGGAACAAACGCATTAACCCCAGAGAGAAATGTCTACGCGATCACCAACGTCCGCCGACTTGGTCAACCCTATTGAGGCGATGATTGATACGCCGTTGGTGCACGAGCAGTCCGAAACGCACTTACACGACTGTGGAAAGAAGCTCACACCCGAATCGATCAAGGATATGGTACCTGATCGTATGCAAAACAAGTCCCCTGATTCTTCAGATGTAATAAATGTTGGGGAAGGGGAGGTGTATCGACCGCCCGACCATCTGGGAGACCAAGAAGGAGCGGTCGCCGGCGAAGGGGAAAAGGAGTGCACGTCATACCAACACTCAAGTGGAACTTTATTCGCGGAAGATGTTGGCCAACACATGGCAGTCTTACCGGAGGTCAACACGACGCTATGCGAGGTGAAAATTAAGGATATATAGGTGGGCGAATCAGGGTTCTATTGAAGAAAGAGCAGAAGAATTACACAAGCTGATCCGGAAGAAAATACATCTGGTAATGGGCAAGGTAAACTCCCTTCGACCTTCAGCTCGAGGCGTGATATGTTACATAGATGTGAGAGGGGCGACCTCAATAGCACAACGAGTGAGTCCTGTCGCCCCAAAGTTCCGTAAAAAGTTGGCGGACCTAATCAAAGGGTTACTATTGGCGAAGATTATATGTCCCTTAACCTCGCCGTGGGCATCGCCGATCGTAGTGATCGTAAAAGAGATGGCTAGATATACAACTATGTATAGATTACCGACGAGTCAACCAATTGACGAGGCTGATAGTACATCCCATGCCCTTGATCAACGACCTACTATAGGACCTGGCCAAAGCGCTATGGTACTGTTCATTGAATATGGCCAGAAAATTCTGGATTGTTGAAATGACGGAGAGAGCACGAATGATTTCTGCATTTTTTATGCCTATAATTCTGTATGAATAGCTGCGTATGCCGTTCGGGTTGAAAAACGCGCCGCAGATATACCAGCGTATGGTGGATAATGCATTGTACGGCTATCTCACGATCGGCGAACAGCGGAGACCAAGTGGTCGCGAGGTGTCACAACCGGTCGATGTGTTCACGCACGGCGAGCCGGCCCGCACCGAAAGTCTCCAGCGTTGGGGAGGACGTCCTATATTGATGACATTCTGATCCCGGCGTCGTCCTGGACGTCCCTCCATCAAAAAGTAAACAGAGTGTTGGAAGTCTGTGATCAGTGGAATTTGTCGATCAGTTTACCTAAGAGTGTGTGGGGACGACGTAAGGTTGAGTATCTCGGGCACCAGGTGCCGATATCAGAAATAGAAGCCGACCCGAAGGATTTGGGGTCGTTGGTCAATATTTCATTTCCCCAAACATTTCGGTCAATGCAGTCCTTTTTGGAAAGCTTGAACTATCACAGCCGGTTCATTGAAGATTTCGCCATAAACGCCTCAGTCATGCATGAATCAAGAGAGGCGCACTTCCACGAGATTAGGCTGTTAAACAACTCAGAGGGTGATCATGCAACAAACCAAGACCAGGATGGTGATACCCAGATCGACGATGACCATGGCCAGAGGATGGTGGGTAGCTGTAATAAACAAATAACAAAGATGGATAATCATGTTTAACCGAATACAGAGGGGTCTAGTGGCGAACATACAAGTGTTTATCGTTGGGAAAAAGCTATGATCGCGTTCACTATGCTGAAAGCAAAAATTGCCCAGATCCCGGTGCTAAGACATTTTGACCCTGATCGTCGGCCAGTGATAGTGGTTTATGACAGCAAATGGGCGGTATCCGCAGCTTTGTTGCAAGAACACGACGGAGTGAATTGGCCTGTTATGTTCACAAGTCGCCCGATAAAATCAAATGAAAACAACTACGGTGTGGTAGAGAAGGAAGTCCTGGCCCTGCTCCGGATATTAGATGTTTGTTATACACTACTAGTATCGCGGGACACTAAGGTGCTCACACGGTATTCAACTCTGGCGTGGTTGATGCAATCTTCGGGCCTTAACGGGAGACTTGGAAGATGGGCAGCTTTACTGTCAACCTGGACTCTGGAGATTAACCGATGCAACAAAGGAGAGGACGAAATGCTTGGCACTCTTGCCGCAAGTATTACACCACGGGAGGATGTGGATGATATGCTGATTGCGATCTGGCCCCGGAGGCAACCGAGATAGATTATTAGTATGACTACTCCTACGGTCAGCCGCGAAGAATCGCTTCTTGTCGTCAGCTTTAATGGAGCAGCCCGTATCAAGAATAAAGGGGGCGCCTTCAGTGAGATAATATGGAAGCTTCCCGAGTGGAATATAGTATCGGCTGCGTCGCGATTCGACACTGGGTTGACGGTGAACGAGGCAAAGTACCATGGGTTGCTGCTGAGTTGCAAGTTGTTATCCAAGCAGACAAGGGGACGAGTGGTCATTTGTGGGGATTCCAACCTGGTCATCAGGCAGATGAGGGGTGAAATTTACTGCAAGGCACCGGGACTGCAGTTACTACGTCTCAAGGCCCTAGATCAACTGCGAAAATGGCCTACTCATGAATTCTTACAGGTTAAGAGCGATTGGAATCAAAGTGCCGATAGACTGTCTAGACCCGATTTTAGCTGGAACAAGGCATGGTCAGGCTAACGAAGCAGTTTGCTATGATTTACAAAAAATGAACCGACTGGCAGAGATATTAGTACCAGCGACCAACAATCAAGTGGCCAAGATAACGGCGATCACACGATCTGCCATAAAGGGGCGTGAAGTGCTTACGATTATGCAAGAGAAAATAATACAGCAGATGCGACTGGAGCGCAAAATGCAAGCACAAGATGGAGAAAGTTGGATCGCCAACCTCAAACTTTACCTTGATGGGGATGCAACCGAATTGGATACTACAGAAGCAAAAGCAAGTGCGTTTATTGCCCCAAATTACGTAGTGGATGAAGGTGGATTGTTATATTTTTGCTCACGAGCGGCAGCAAACCCCAGTGATCACGCGGAGCTCGTCCGTTTGGTGGTTCCAGAATTACTGCAAGATGGTGTCCTACACCACTACCATTCAAGTCTGGAAGGTGGTCGGTCACCAAGGGGTAGGCCGAACCTATCACCGCGTGCGATCGCAATTTCATTTGAGAGGCTTGTTAGAAGTGTGCAGCAGTATGTGGGGAAGTGTGTCGACTGCGAAAACAGGAAAGGGTGTACGATCCAAGGAGGCAAATCCTCGGGGAACTTACAGGCCACGTGCCCGTTCCAGATCATTGCAATGTATCATATCCCCTCGTTACTTAAGTCATTCAGAGGAAATACTGAACTGTTGCTCTGGGTGGATTTGTCTTCTGGCTACGTGAACGCTAGAGCTAGCTCGTCAAGAACGGCCTAGACGATCGCGGGTGGGTATGAAGAATGTGTCTTCCGGCGGTTTGATGCAAGTGAATCTATTCGTCACGACCGCGAACCCGGATTCATGTCGGATTTCTTTCGCGTGTTCAACCGCATCGCTGGTCAGAAACAACGTGCCACAATGACGTATCGGCCTCAAGCCAATGGTACAGCTGAATGTATGGTCCAAACATTGACCAGGGGCGCTAAAAATGCATGTCACGGATGTGAACCAACAATATTGGTACGAATACGCTGAACGCCTGACCTTCGCCATCAATACGGCCCATGACTGAGTACGAGGTGATACCCCGCTCTATCTTATCCATGGTTGGGATCCGCGATCAACGCTGGTAGCGACCCTGCCGTTGGCATGTACTAAAATACGTGATCGGGATCTCCAGAGATGGCGCTATCACATACAGCGGCAATATCAACGAGCACGCGCTACGGTGAATGACCGGCTGAAGAGAGGCATTCAAGACCGAGCTGACCAACACAACGTTGATCAAGGTCCAAATGGAATCAGCCGCGGTAGCTATGTGTGGCTATATTTGGATCGAGTCACATGTGGCACGGCCCGTTTCGGGTGATCGAGATGTGCGGGGAACATGCAGTGCGGTTGGAGGTACAAGGGACCCCATACCGATTATTCCCACTCGACCACGTATCCAAGCTGAAGCTAGTACAAATTTTCCCTGATCGACCTGCTGCGCGTCCAGATGTGGAAGAAAGAGAGCGTGTTGATTTTGACGAAGCTCTGCTTCCAGAGGACAGCTGGGAAAACGATCTAGCCGAAGAAGAATACGAGGTGGATAGCATCCGAGATGTTAGAACAGCACGAAAGACTCCGTACGGAAGGGCACACCGACAGTTCCTGGTCCGATAGAACGGTCATGAGGATGAGACTTGGGTCGATGAAGCAAACCTCAATTGTGGTGCTTTATTGCAAGAGTTTGAACGTGATCGAGCTGGTCGAAACCGTTTTGACGTGATGCCAGTACATGAAAAAGAAATCAGATGTTAGGGTGACCAGGGACGGTAACTGTGGCCTTGTATCATGGGGACTGTATGGACTGTGAGAGAACGAGGGATGACCACGTGAATCATGAATATGAAGGAGTGACGTGGTCAACTAACATGGTGATCATACAGTGAAGATGACCAAGAGCGGTGACCGCGGCCACGAAACACTATGACCGCCTGGTCTGTGAAAGGAGGAGGAATGACTACGTAAGCTATGGATGCAAAGAAGTTGCGTGGTCAACCAAAGCGGTGTACACGGAAGCAAGAAAACATGGTGAACAGACGCAAATAGAAGTGAATTTAATAAGCAGCGACTGGTGGTCATGACTGTGAACATAAAAGTCATGGTCTCTCATGCTGGAGACGACCTTTCACTACGCTACAAACTTGGTCCGGAGACGATGGATGTACAAACCTGGGTGATCAGCAATGGCTGCCCGATATTGATTGCGCCAGGGGTCAGCGGAATCCGAAAGGAGTAAGGCTGAGGCCAGATTCGGGATGTTGGTCTGTCGACAGCCAAACCATGGATACCACCAACATTTTTCAAACCGTCCTGGAAAGTGCAGGAAGAAGGGGTTAAACAGGATGTCGAGGTCACACTGACCTCCGACCAACCCCTCCAACACGATCCGGAGTACAGCCTTCCACCGGGGGCTGGATCCGGAACGCCAACGACGCCTTTCTTCATAGAAGACGCTCAATCCAGGGTCTTTCGCGCGACTGGGACCCACGATGATCGGGAGCACATGAGAAGACTCCCAAAACGCCCGGCAATGAAGGTCTTCGAACTCACGATACGCGGTCATCAAAGCTTGGAACCAGCCAGTCGGGTGGAATGACACAGGCACAATAGGCCGATCCAAGACGTCATAAGGTTTTTGGCTGTATAAAGCAGCGATCTGGGGGTAGGTCACTAGCCTCGGGACCACTGTGCATCAGTTGGCGGACGCAGGGAACCGTCCGGAACGGGGAACAGGTAGTGCTTGGGATAGGAGCAGTGGTGGAACAAGAGATCCAAGTTTAGGTGACCTACAGAGACCAAGCCCAAGCGATGGGATGACCTCGGCGAAAACTGGTCAGAGGCATAAGTTGCACGAGTACGATACCCAGGTATTCACTTATCGCGCGAGGACCGCACGGGGGAGGTAAAGCCTTAAAGGATGTCGGGGATAAGATCTTGTTCACTGGGGCATGACCGCAGCTTGATAACCTCACCGACCCATCGGACTCGTCGTACGCCTTGGGTGGATCTGCGGTCGGAGGTGTCGCAGCGATGGGCGGCGACCGGGAGACGGCCGATGAAGTACGAGTAGCAAGTCTAGACGGAGCCGGACGAGTCGCGTATGTATGACTGGCCGGATTGATCTCGATCGGAGTGTCAGCCAACCCATCAGCAGATCTTGTGGTCGAGGCAGAAGACCGCCGTTTAACGGAAGAACGTGACCGTGAAATTGTGATGAGCATGGCCTCGTCGGCAGATTCTACGGAACCGTCGCTATCCTGTGCATGAGATGCGGGGGGGGGGACGCGCTTGTGCTTGCGCCTGTGACCGCCGAGTCATTACAGACGGTGGCGTGGTTACGGTCTTGGTCTTGGACGATTTTCTGGTTGTACATGCTGGAATCTTGGGGACGTCGAGGCGAGGGCGAGACGCCTGCCGGGACTTGGGGTGAGTGGAATCCGATCGTGAATGGGTAGTTGGGCTGGCGGGCCCTGCGACCGTAGAGGATGGGCTGGCAGACGAATCTGGTCCGACCGCAACGCGAGGATGACCGGGGGGATTTAAAGCGGATCGCTGTTGCGTCAAATGGTCTACGGGCGGTACCACGGCAGATGGGGACTCAGAAGCCGAACTCGAGGTGACGGTAACGCGCGCACGCTTGTTCGGGGGTGGTACAGGATTGGCCGCTGAATGCTGTCTCCGCTGATTATCATAGGCGAGCCCCACCGACGGCGGAAGCCCCATAACAAATTTAACCGGATGGTTGAGCTGAGCCTGGCGGTCGCGAGTAAATAGATCCCGTTATGCTCTAAACCGTGCTAGTTCCTCGATATGAGCAGCATGGGAGGAGCGCAAACGGTGAAGCTCTTGGTGGCTTAAAGCGCTCTCCGTTTTCAATTGGTCAATCTCACGACCACGTTGTGCAAAGCTGCGAGCAAGCGCATCGAACCTATCCGCAGTGGAGCAACACGCTGCTTACTTTCCGATACCGCTCGCCGTTAGTCTTTACAATCCTTAGCTAAATGGTCAACCTCGGTTGTGTTCACGTCATGCACTTGGTCACTACCCACGTCAGAATCGGCAGAAGAGGCATCGTCCGCCGGGGCGTCATTAGATCCGACCGAAAAGCCAACAGGGTCGGCAAGGTGGTCAGCCGGATCGGGTACGGCTTGGTCAGGCTTGGCAGTGTCCACGTTACGCACTTGGTCGCTACACACGTCAGCATCGGCAGGATCAGCATCGGCGGATGAGGCATCGTCCGCCGGGGCGTCATCAGATCCGACCGAAAAGCCAACAGGGTCGGCGAGGTGGGTAGCCGGAGCGGGGGTGGCTTGGTCAGGCTCGGTCGCGTCTAGTTCAAGGCCAGTGTAATCTTCGTCATCAGGAGCAGGAGTGGCCGACCGCAGCGGAGTCAGCTGAGGAGACGTCGAATCCAAAGGCAGGGGTTGTTCAACGGACGAGTGAGATGGAGGCGATATCTCCAGCAATGATCAGGGGGGGCCAGATCAAAAAGTGCTCAGCCAGATCGGCAACGGCAGCCGACTAACAGAACAGAGGACGGACGTAATAAAGTGGTCAAAGGAAATTCTGATCCATCGCCTTGATCACCTCGTAAGTGCATGTGGGACCGGTCATGACGGTCTTGAGAATAACCGCTAAGAAAATTCCCAACGATAAGCTGGACGGTTTGCAAATCATCAGTGGCGGTCACAGATTATAACCACCGGTTAGGGTCACAACGAATGTCTGACCGGTCATGGTCACTATGGGTGACTAGTGGTCATGGTCACGATAGATGACCAGTGGTCACGGTCACGACGGATGGCCAGTTGTCATGGTCACGACGGGTGACCAGTGGTCATGGTCACGATGGGTGACCAGTGGTCATGGCCACGATGGGTGATCAGTGGTCATGGTCATGATGGGTGGCCAGTGGTCATGGTCACGATAGATGATCAGTGGTCACGGTCACGATGGGTGACGAGTGGTCATGGTCACTGCAAGATGACCAGCGGTCATGTTGGCAGTTAAGGTGATTTATTCAAGCACAGGGAATGGGTGGTGGCAGGCGAACAAAGTAGCAGATTACTGAGATAAAGAGAAGTGTAAACGTAGTTCTAGCCCCTAACAGTTTGAAAACGAACAGTATTGATTTTACTACAAAAGACACGCGTCAGCATTCCTACGGGCTGGAATACCAGTGTCCACCCGACGCATACTTCTTACTATCTGCGTGTTTGCTCAAGGTTTGTCCCCTGATTGCTTGGCTAGGGACAAGTATACTCATTCAAGTTAGCCCGCGATCGGACGCGGCAAGCATATAAGGCAAGGTCTTCAAACGGCTCAAGTGATCAGAAGGACAAGGTGATCAAGTGTTCAGAAGAACAAGGGGGATCAAATATCCACATTGGGCAAGGCGACCTCAAGGAAGGTCAGGCAACTCTAGGAGAGCGCCACCAGTAATCGTTGGTCGTGTGAAGAATTACCACGCGACCACACCCCACCTATCCTCAACTCGGTCAAGACAAGACATCGACCTCAAGAAACCTAGAAGAGTGCAACCGCCCGCCGACAGGTACACAAAGTGAGAAGGAACAAGACAAGATAAGACACACGATCCGTAGTATCCCCTCCGTTAGTCGGTCGTCCGGGCGCAAGGGGGGAGTCAGGATCGCTACGTAAATGAGCGAATATCACTCCACCACATGGACGACATCTCTGGCTCTATAAGTATCTTCGCTTGATACATCTTCAACTTGCTGTTTGGTGGTCAATCTTGACACCGTTCCCTTGTCTAACTAGGTTCACGAAACTTGCGATGCTTGTCGGTACGTCTCTTGTTGTTTCGTTGTCCCTGAGCATTTAGCCGGTTGACCATCGTCGACCCCTCCTGGCGGCGTATTCCATCTTGATGCGGGTCAAGGTGCTCATCGGACGACAACGAATCAATGTTTTGAACGTGCTGAGTCACCAAGATCACCTTGTCCTTGGGAACGAACACCTTGTACCCCTTCGTCTCATCGCTTTTGCTGATGACGATGGCCGCCCCTCCGCGATCTCCGAGCGACTTGTTTCTTGCATCCACGTAAACGGTGCAGACTGATCCGAATGTCACGATGTCAGTCAACTTGGGCACCTTCTTCGTAAGGAACTCCATCGGGGATATTTCACCCGGTTTTAACTTGATCCTGCTACAATTTAGGACGTACGTCGCATACTCCGCTGCATCACCCCAGAACGTCAAGGGTAGGTTCGAGGCGAACGTCATGCATCGTACCATATTCATGATGGTTCGATGCATGCGTTCATCCTTGCCGTTGCTTGCTTATTTTCTGGCTTCTCTGACTTGACGAGAGACCCCAGTTTCCTTGCAAAACACGTCCAGATTCTTGTACTCCCCGCCTCCATTCATGCGCAGCACATGGATCTTGCAATTTAAACTCACATTCGAATTATACGAGAAATGCTTAAACTTGAGCGCAGCAACGCCCTTAGACTTGGTTAGAAAAACACGGCAGTAGTTGGACCCATGATCAATGAAGTTCGCCAGGTACAGGTTACTCAGACGGTCATGTGGGTTCATCGGTCCTTTCAGATCACTGCATATCACACCACCGATGACATCAATGGCAGAGTTAGTGCAGTGTCCATCTTCGACTGCGCTTGCTTAGTCTATTTGCCTTGAGCACACGCTAAGCAATTCATGCGTGTTGTGCTGGTCAGCTTGATGCATGACGCGGGGTCCTTGGCCATCTTGATGATCGTATCAAAACATAGATGACCGAGTCTTCGATGGAAGTGCATCAGAGTACCACACTGATCACTTGAATCGAGATCACACTCAGGTGAATTTGTCACAGCCATCATCGAATCTCGTGAAGCACTATTGACCATCTCACGAGGTCTCAATACCTTGACAACAAGCACGTTGTTTGTGCGATCAGCATCCATAATCGGCGCACCCTTTGTACCGGAGGCTAACACACGCCTCCCTCCTCATTATTCGAGTATGCATCCTTTAGCTTTGATCTTACCATAGGATATGATTTTTCGCTCGAGGTTGGCAGCATACTGGACATCGAAGAGTCTTATCGTCTTCACGACTCTGAGCGCGGCAACCTTGATGTCGACGCTCCTTTGCTTTGTGACCCGAATAACACCTCTGTCGGTGGTCGCAGTCAAGAATTCACCCCGACAGTCTTCGGGTTGATCAAGAGTCTTAGGTCGTCAACCAAGTGTCTGATAAGCCCACTGTCGAGTATCCAGTGATCCTCATGGAGATAACCACCTTTTCCGACTGCAAACGTGAAGTATGCAGTCGCATTCTTCATCCGTGGACACCTTGATCTGATGTGTTTAACTGCCCCACACATGTAGCATGCACGTTGATCGCCTTCATTAACGTTCTTCCTTGACCTTGTCGTGACCCATTTCTTCGGCTCCCTTCGTGGCTCAACTGCTTTCACCACGTCACGACCCAAGTTCTTCGCATGCCACTCAATTTCCACATGTTGTGCAAACTGAGCCAACTCTTTGGCTTGCCGTAGAGAGTCGGGTCGGTGAATGTTTAACCTCGACAACATAGTCATTCTCATGCTTGGGTCCGCGTAGCTGACGATGTTTTGAAGGACCAGGTTGTTCGCTCCTCCAGACGCATCACTCGCGGCCGTCAGGTACAATTTATGGTCCATCCAATTTCTGTGTAACGCCTTCGATGCCGTGAAGATCTTCATGCTTCGTCCAGGTGAGAGCTTGGTGTTGCAAGTCGGGAGCATCCTTTGTATGGTATGCTCCAGGGTCTGGCTTCCATACACCAAGACTCGACCTGTGGACGATAGTAGATCTGGGTCTAACCACCTGGATGCTGTCCCGGCACGTCGACTTTGATGTCCCCCGGCCATGCAAATCCGCATACACGCTCCGCGAATGCAACTTGCCGTGCGAATCCCTTTCTCCATCCGATGAACCCACTACTAAATCCCTGGTAGAGCTCTTTTACGTCGAATGGTTGGAGTGCGAGTTTTTGATCCTTCGAGTCTGGCATCCTGTAGACTTAAAAGTCTTCGTCGGCAAATAACCTGTCAGGCATGCCCACACCGGAGTATATGTCCGGGGTGTTTCTTGCCTGGAGTGTATCGGTTCCAGCATCGCACCCATCCTGGCTTCCGCGCCACCGTAGTCGCCATGATGCACGCCAACATATACGCCATGCTGCAAAATCGGTTGGAGACTTCTTTCGGGAAAGACCTCCCTCCAAAGCTTGAAGAGTCACTCCCGCTCCCAGGACCGAACCGAATAGAGACTTCAAAGGTTCCCTGACGTCCCTGCCGGATTTCTCTCTATGGGACGACCAAGCAATTCATTCTGTCGCTGACGTCCTCGAGCATCGTCATCATCTTGTCCATCGCCATCATGGGCGCTGCCGACTTCTCTTTGAGTTGTTCTCTGGCGTCTTTATTTAAGAGGTCGGTAGTCTTGGATGGTTTGGCCTGTGCAGTCGCTTCGGCCTCGGGCTTTATCTTTGGGCTCATAACCAGTAGGAAAATCTGGGTGTGGTTGATCTTATGCACTTGTGTGCGAAGAGGTAGAAGTAAAAGTGAATTTATTAAAGTGTTAACTTCGTGCGCATCACAGTATAAGATAACGTGCACTGCAACTTGACCATGACATGATTGCGTCCGTCTGTCCTCTCTCTTGCAAGCTGTCGCCACGTCGTCCAACGATCATATCGCTACCTCGTCCCACCACCTGGTCCCTTACCATCCTGTTACGACACCTGTTACTGTCGCCGCCTCGTCGCACCATCTGTGACCTTCGTAGCCTCGTCTTACCATCTGTCAAGATGTTTGTGAGCTCGACCAATCCGGTGTCACCGTCACATGTTATATCCGTTGAACCTGTAACATAACGATGACTAAACAAGACGATTCAAAACAGGCATTTCTAACATTTTGCGCAACAAAAAAAACCTGCAAGCACGATCTGTAATAACATTCACTTGTTGAAAAGAGGAGGTACGAATAGAAGCTCTTGCCCTCACTACCACGTTCACTGTAGCATCTCAGAGCAACGATTCTATAGACCGTATGCTGCAGAATCACGTCGTTATCTACACAAAGTTGTGTCATTTCAAGAATTGTAGTTTGGGCTATTGCTATGCAGTGAAATTCTCACTTATTAGCTCATTCTTGGGCGGATTAAGAGGAAGTCACGTGTGCTGGCATCAGTTGTATAAAATGCACAATTGAGGAGGAATAATGTTTCCGTGGGTTCCAAACTAGTGTGAGCAAGAGAGATGAGGTTCTCTTAGTAATGACAGTCATATGGATGGATATCCGACGTCCTATCCGCATTGACCGTGAAGGCATCACAATAAACCCTTGCCTAAGTAAAATAAAAAAGTAAAGTGTTTTAAACCAAAAAAAATTCGAAATTTATATTTATTTAGGAATTAAATTAACATTAACCTTGTGTACCTTGAGATCCTTCATCTGCTTTTTACACAATTTTCTTTTTTAGTTAATGTTGTAAATAAGTTTAGATCATTTCAGCGTTGTACAACATTATCCTAAATGAGGATAAAGAAGCAAGCTCTGGAGCTTGCCCTTTAGTACAAGAAATCCAGTTTGGAGAATTGAATCAACTTGCAAAACACGATACAACAGCAATTACTGTACATTGAATATAGTGAGGTTAATGTCTGTAATAATCCAGTACATCATAGTAGGGAAACGTGATCGGCCTTGTCCATAAGCGTCTAGCATTTGCTCATGTGATTAAATTCGTCTTTGAATGATTTTAAGCCAATCAGTTGCGTGCATTACACTATCGACCTAGCCATAGAGTGACTTAAATATGAACATGCACAAATAAGGGGGGCGATTTATGTCGTATTTGTTACGAATCCAGTACACCTAACTGTTTCATTTACAGATTAAGCCCCACACTGGACACACACAGATTAGTACGATTTAAGGGTCAAAAATCAACCTTGCGCACACTCACCAATAGCTCCACCCTTCGGGCTCGCAATTAGTTCCGTCAATGTTGAAAACATCTCTATGCCCATAGCGAGCAATCGCGGCCAGAAGTTCAGGCAATGCTGCATCCATGGCTTCCTCATTTGCTGAACCACTTTTAATTAAATTCCTGCTGCTGTGCATCTTGTTGCGATTATGTTGGCGTTGCGACTCCCCACGGGAGAACTCAATGGTGTCTCAAGGGGTCTAAGGCGTTTAAAAAATAGCAAAGCCTTGACCTATAAGTTTTCCCCAATTGGGTATATATTCCTCGCTAGGCACTAAAGCACCCAGTTTACAGGTCTTCTTCTGTTTTTTATGATGAGCGACTGTCGGGCGTTCGGCAGAAGGTTCGTTATCCGTATTACATTTGAGATAAGTGCGGTTCTTAATTAATACAGATGTGTCGTTCTGGGTGATGTGGACTCCAAGGTTGCTGGAAGCCCATCATGCCAGCACGTTCTGGCTCATTCCTATATTCTAGGCCTCGTGTTGACAAATTCCGAGCCCTTGTGCATTGGTGACAGTACTCGGGATATGTTAATATGAAATTTAGAAGTGAAAACTGCTAATTTACTGCTTCTTTTCTTGTTCGACGAAAAAATTGAAAATCTGGAAATTAGAAAATTAGAAATTAGCGCAACTCATAACTCGGCTAATATATAGATTTTATCTCCACCAAGCCTACGAGTAATCCGAGGAACGACTGTAGTACAATCCTGCTCGTTTCAGTGCGTGTAGTTACAGAGACTGTGCAATGTGGAACTAATACAGGAAAAATAAGCTCTAATGTAAAGGTGCGATTGTATACGATGTCCGACTACATTCTAGTGTGAGATCGGATGTGACGAGCTGTGCATAAGCAACTACCGCGCATTTATGAGAACCATACTGTCGATTGATCCTTACAAATTGCAAGATTATTGTAAAATACCATAAGTATGTCAAGGTATCCTGGGGATGACTTCTGTCATCTAGAGAGGCTGTCATCAATTGTCGGCTGATGGACGACAGTGTCCTGGAACTTTTCAGCTGCTTGGTGGAAGAAGGAATATCGATACCATCTCTTCCCTGTTGTCTCTCCTTAATCGTCACTGCATTAAGGTGACGCAGTAGAAGGTGCTGTGCTTCTGCGACTGTCTTCTTGGGTCTCAGTCTCGTGTTCCTGCGTGAAGAAACTATGATCCGTTGATTCTAGAGCGTAGTGACACATACCGAGCAAGCAATCCAACAGATCCATTTTCAGGCTCGTTCGACGGTGTCTGGGGCATCGTAAAACCTTCGCGCGATGTCTTCACCTGCAAAGGTAGGACCACAACCTTTTGAGATAGTGCAGCCTGTCTGTGCTGACTAAGGTGATCGACTGTTACCAAAGTGCGCGTCCACTGAGCTATTACGTACGTCCAACAGATACTCTCCCTCATTCACAGAGAATATATAAAAGGTCGTCGTGCTGCCCTCTATAGGTGATATGTTGCTTGCACGTGTAATCGAGATCGCGGTCCTGAAAATATAGATTTTACTGATGGGTAGCGATCCGGTAACACACCTACACTTGTTAACTCGTGAGGGTATGGCGGTACTCCCAAAGATGCGTCAACAACTGGAATAGAGGGATTTACACGCCTTTGTGTAATTGATTTCTGCGTCGGATTATTGCTAGCACTACTGTGAGCGCCAGATGTAGGTGACATTCCGCCCTACTAATACGCTGACGTTGCAACGTGTCATAAACGTGTATGCTGTTGACTGTCGATGGGAGCTCCCATGGTAACCTGTGTAGCTTGAAATGCGCCGCGAGCACTGTCGATCGCCCGCGAGTGCATCTTTGTATGTCTGCCAAGTCCTGTGCACTGTCTGACATGATACCGATTATTTAATCGATTGTTAGATAATGCCGTTTGTCGACTGTAAAAGAATGATGCTGGTGTGATGCCGACCGTGAGGGTCAAGCACTACCTATGGCTTTTTAAGCCTCCGCGATCTTGAGGTCGAGGCACCTAGTCTTTTTGCACCCATAAGCAAGCCTGCCTAGAGACTGCTGGAGGCTGCTGCTGAATAGTAAACGACAACGGATAGTGTATATATAGAGCTTCCAACTAAACCCCCCGCACACTTGAAGGAAAAGTTAGGCCTCGAGGCAGGCAAGCTCTGTTGTGCCTGGGATGTAATGCCTTGACGGAGAATCAAAATTAATTGCATTAGGTCCTTAGTACACACACAAGCTGCTACTCTAAGCCTCCTGGATTCTATGCATAATTCTTCCCGAATTCAACTGGGACTAAAAGTGATGGATTGCACGACGTGCTCTTAAACGGTCGGTCCGCAACCATTCTAGAGCGGGATTGTACACCGTGCGCGTGCACGACGTCAAAAATTATTCTGGAGCGAGCACCTTGCGCTCAATCCTCTTCGAGCAGTCGTGTTGGAGCATTGGGAAGTCTTGCACTAAATCGCGCCTATGTGTCAAGTGTCTAATGCTTTTTTTCGTTTTCCAGGTATGCTCGTGCTCCGAAAGTCGAGGTCACAGGACGAGCCACTCCACCCGTCTGCTAACCACGCGCATTGTTTGCAAGCAATTCCACTATGTGCAACTCGTAATTGGTGGCTTTATCATATAGTACTAGTACTGCTTTCGGCACCTATCGGCTGATTAACTGTTTAGTTTTTTGGTAAAAAGTGGCAAAACAAATTGATGTTACACTTCGGGTGAAACTTGATGAGTCCTCAAAGGAGAGTAAGCTTAGCCACTTTCTAATTAACTAATTCTTCAATCTTGAACGATCTAACTTTGTAAATCTAGCTTTATACTTGTTGTATCTTTTCAGATGTTACGATGGCGTATATTGAGATGTCTGGCATCTAGCATAACCATGCCCCTAGCTTAAATTGTAACACTGCTGCGTTTCATGTCATAATACTGTTTTTGTTTCTTCTAAGCATTCTTCAAGTTCGTCCGTGTCAATACGATAATCTTCTATCTTCTTTCTGCAATGGCCTACTCGGATGTATCGATCTTTGTGCTTCGCTGGATCGCCTGTTATAGCTTTGTTGCCTTTACGCCCCGTGTCAAGTTCGAATGGCGAGAGCTCGGTAGACTTGTTTATCAGTGCAGCACGCGCAAAATCGATAGTACTGAGATAATATGACCAGCTACTTCCATGTTACGACATTAAGCGTCGTAGAGCATCTTCCAAAATCGAATTTCTTGACGCTCTTTTGACTGTCCGCTTGTACGCGGTGCGAAGTCTTCATTAGAAGCTTTGTACCCATGACCACTATGAGAGATCCCCAAAAGTTGGACATAAATTTTGGTTCGCAATTACTAACAATAGCTTTTGGTAGACCTTGATAGCGGAATACAACATCAGAGAAATATTTACAACTTGTGGCGCATCGAAGTTGGTGTGCGTGGCAGCATATCTTAGCAATTTCGACACGGTATCTACTACAGTCATGATAGTGTCAAATCGCTTGACACTGGAAGTCCAGTTATAAAATCCATCGATACAACTTCTCACATTCTTCTGGTATTGGTATAGACTTTCCAATTTCTTCAGTGTGCGCGTCTTTCATCGCACATACCTACTACAGCTTGATACTTAATCGCGTACATCTTGTGTCAAGTTTGGCCTATTGTACCATTGCGCCATCTCCAACTAATTGCGACGAATTCCTGAATTCGCCGCTGAAGTACCATCGTGATATACTCGGAGTATACCGGTGATCAACCGATTGTCCTCTGGAACGCCAAGTCGATTAATAGCATGCTTGGTCTAAGATAAAGTAGCCCATTATTCAATACGTACTTCTCATGAAAGTCGTTTAGAGCACTCTTTAATACCCGATCATGTGCGTAGCCAACCATGAACGATTTCTTCGTTGTAGGGGAGATATGCACACTTGATGCCACGAAATCGATGTACTGGACTTTATCCTGCACCTGTACTTGTTAATCCTGCACATATACGCGTTGAATCTGACTTACACCAACGTGGTGAAGTACACCAACGTGGTGAAGTACAACACACATCCCTCGAAGGACACGAACATCGAGAAAAAGTTCTTGATTGAGACACGAGAGAGAGCACAGTGAGGTCGAATGAAGGCCATGGCGGCGTAGAGTCGTATACAAAACAACGCACTGCGACCCACAGTCATGAACACAAGGCATCGAATTTACTACCGGGACTTTTGACGGAATGACCCCGATAGGGCGGGACAACGCATCGGCAACCATGTTGGAGGTTACTATGACGAGATGCAATGTAAAGTAGAATTGTGAGAAGAATGTCAATATCCGAGCCAATTTTAGTTTAATTATAGGATGATGAAGCATCCAACAGCGTGCAGTATTGTCTGTAAACACATCGAATGAACGTTAATGAAGGTGGTGGCGCCATTTAAAAAGATATGTCTTGATCGCTAACATTTTTCGTTCATGTGCAATCCACGCTTGTTAATGAATCACATTCTTCTTAAAATATGAACGCGATGGGATGATCTTCGCAATTTTTGATCTGGAATAGTACTTTGCCTATACAGCACCTGGACGCATCTGTAGTGAAACTAAACGGTAGTGCGAAGCTCGGTAGCTGTATCACAGGTGCTTGTTGTAGGGCGACCTTTACAGCTCGGGAACGCTTTGTCTTGATCTTGCGATCGATCCCACCGCACTTCCTTTTAAACGAGCTTCGTAAGTGTTAGTGGTATTTGTGCAAATGCACATATAAGCCTTCGATAGTATCCAGCTAATCCTAAATTCTCATATGTGTTTTTTTCGCGTGATTGGTTTCTTCATCTGCTCAATAGCTTTCGTCTTCCGCTGACCCACACTCAAGCCAGTCTTAGAGATTGTATGGATTCGAAACGCGACAATGTCCTTGCTTGAAGATAAATTTCCACGATATGCGTATAGATTTTCTTGGCACCGTACATTGGGTATCTCTCACAGATGCCAAATGTGATCCGCGTTCGATTTGGAAAATACGCAAATGTCGTCAAGGTAGACAATTACGACGTCAAATTTATCAGGGAGGATCCGCGTAAGTCGGTACCAGACACCTGGCATTACTATCAACCCCGTCAGTGCAACACACCATTGGTGTATCTCCTTATGGGTCTGAATAGTCGTGTATTGACGGCTGGGTTGTTCCACAAGCATTTAATGATATTTTTGAGCTGAGTCTATCACATTGTCGACAGTACATCCTGTCATTTGATCAAAGGTCCCTCAATGAGAGGCAAAAAAAATAGAAAAATTGGTATGACTGTTCTTTAATTATAATCGACAATTCAGCAAAAAGGATGCGAGAAATTTGTAGACCGAATTAACTCACAACGGGTTGGAGCTTGTCCAATCACATGGTCCTTATTAGGTATAGCAAAGACGTTGAATTCTCACGGTAAGTTTGATATTTCTATCCAGCCTTTCTTGAGCTTGTCTATTACAAATGACTCATAAGCTTCCTGTTTTGTATTGGAAAAACGAAATGGGTCTCCTAAGCTTAGAATTGCACCTGGTTTCACCCCAACTTTATACTGCACATCATGTGTAGGTGGGAAGACATCAGGAAGCTTTTATTGAAAACTATCTATATATACCGAAATGAGATCACTGAACTATTCAGGAATGATGTCGCTTTTACTAACAGGAAACACTTTTACCATAACAATCTCGGCGTATTTGTCGATTTGCACACACAATGGTCACAGAGGCTTGATTTGTACAAGGCGTTATTCACACTGATCTGGCTGGGCCAACCCATGATAGTTTATTCCGTCGGCGTTATCGTGAGCCTTTTAGTGTAATTGTTTCCAAAGATCCAGTCCACCTGCGGGGCGTAAACGTGAAACCACGGAAGCCCAAAAGATACGTCATGATCGGCATCTAAGGGACTATCCGTAAAAATCATGTGAACAAAGTCCCTGTCACTCATAAGATACTTTTCTTCGACTGTCGACAGCTCGGCTGGCGAAGTTAGAGAACCATCGAGCCGCTTTAGGCGTTCCCGATGTTTACCGATGAATCTTGACGCAAGGCCAGGACAAATCATATTTGTCGAAGCTCCACAATCTAATAAAACGTTCACTTGCACGCCATCAATCGTACCGCAGTTACACAGCAAAAATTGATGTTGAAGGACCACATGGTCTCCAACAGCGTTGAGAGCGTACTGACCGAACAAGATCTCAATTTCATTTTTTACGTATCTTGCACACTATCTATCACGACAGCTCGACCATAAGTCGCGATGCATTCCGGTTTCGTGGCCTCGTCGGATATTCTGCGAGTCGATTTTCCGGCTTTTTGTAAAAAAAAAGCAAAGTTTGCACTCGAAGCACTCTTCCTTAGACACCACATGTACATTTTTAATTTCCACAGGCACTGGTCGGGCACATTCGAAGTGCATACGCGGCCTTATTTCTTTTTAACGAAACGGCTGCGCTCGTCTGGAGGTCCTAACGCCAAAATGCGATCGATCAAATTCATAAGCAACTTTGATCGCTAGACTCAACGATAAACATCGTCTAGACTAGACTTCTGCACAATTCGATGCTTTAATCCTTGAGTGAAAATAAAAACGGAGTCTAGTTCACTCATATTCCGGACCTGGATCATCAGCTGTCATAGGCGATAGGCGAAGTCTTTAATATCCCGACATTGGGCCTAATCCAGGTTTTCGCAGCTGGTCACGGAGACGTTTTGGAGGTCTGCTGGCAAAAAACCTTGCTCCAGGTGAAAAGAAGAGCTCATCCACAGTCGTGATACTGCTTCTTGACTAAATCGACCACACCTCTGCAGTGCCCACGAGCGTGCTGTCCATGGTTGGGATCATGGTGGCTGCCATCGTCGCGCGCTTCCAGTTAACAAGATTCACTTTTAATTACTGCTGTACTTGTTCTTTAAAATAGCGCAAACGATTCTCGCACTTGCCCTTCAGACCAGGGAGCCTTCACTGCGTCTAGATGTAATCTCTTAAGTGTTGTGGTATCAGCCATCTTTTTCATCATTTCTTGCTGCTGCAACACCGTCGCCAACATGCTTTGCATGAGCTCAACGTTTGACGGCCCGCTCATGGCGTTCTTAGATGTCGTACATTTTTTGTAGTCAGGTCGAAGACGGGTTAGGTTTAAGGCCTGCTTGTGGGTCTCCAAGCCAAAGTGCTACTGGATGTGGTGCCTAGGATGTAACGCCTTGACGGAGAATGCAAAAGTAATTTTATTAGGTCCTTAATCCACACGCAAGCTGCTACTCTAAGCCTTCTGTATTCTATGCATAATTCTTTCTCGATTTCAACTGGGACTAGAAATTAATGGATTGTGTAACGTGCTCTTATACGGTCGGTCTGCAACCATTCTAGATCGGGATTACACAACGTGCGTGTATACGAAATCAACCGCAATTATTCCGGAGCGGGATTGCACACCGTGCGCGTGTACGACGTCAAAAATTATTCTGGAGCGATCGCCTTGAGCTACGAGCTCGGGCTTATGTCGGTGGAAAGAGACCATACAGAAGAACTGGACCGCTTGGTAGACAAGATGCAATTCTTTAACATAAACAG
This sequence comes from Peronospora matthiolae, assembly GCA_921007115.2. Lineage (NCBI taxonomy): Eukaryota > Oomycota > Peronosporomycetes > Peronosporales > Peronosporaceae > Peronospora > Peronospora matthiolae. The sequence continues at coordinate 291,056 of CAKLBY020000175.1, forward strand.
TCTCCGCGCCTCACGATGAAAATTAGCTGGCCATGATACCCTTAAAGCCATGACCGTCTACGTCATCCAAGAAACATCGCCAGTCACAATTGTCACCGCTAGTCACAATCGTCACTGCCACTGAGTGTAGGCATCCTGTCACCACTAAAACGTTTTGACAAAAAAGAAAACAAACTCCTAAATCACATCCTCTTCAAGTACAAAATCGTTTATCCATCTGCGAATTAGCCTGATGATGTTGTAGGCGTGCTCCTCCATTAAAACGCCTTGTGGATGATGAAGAATGGGTAATACTGCTCCAAGTGGAACCTATCCATCCGAACCTGAAAAAGACTGCAAAACGGCTAAAAAGTATCACTTTGGCCATTTATATAATACACGTACTAGTCCGTCGGTTATAAATATCAATGTAATTCCCGTAAATTATACAATATCGGAAAACTACGGAGGTGTATACTTATAGGCCTTTACAAAAGAGTGCACGAAGATCTTCATGTTTAAAACCAAGCGACAAATTAAGGAATACAAAGCCGCCCGAAGTAGAGATAGAGACGAACTACGATGCGCGAACCGGCTTGACCAATGCATTCTGTGTTCCTTTCATCATTTTGCCTCCATACGAAATGACGCTTCAACTACTCCTGATTAATCTTCAACACTGCACGCATTTGATGCCCCAACAAATTGTGGTTTGTCCAATGTGTATGACTCTTTTACCAATCTAAACAGTCAGTTCTGTAGCGGGGTGAATCGTTACATAACAATTTATAAGAAATTATTAATAGAATATAACTATAAGAGTTATATTCTCAAACAATTGTCATAAGGACAAATATTCTGTAGCACTTACGAGTAGTTCCTAATTGGTTGGTATAGGCCATTATATCAATTAACGAAGACGCGCCACGACAGACGCACGCAATGAGTGGTGAGAAGATAGTTGATATGCACATTTGTATTCAGACATAGTTAGATGAGGATAAATAGTGATTTATTAACAGACATTAACTATGATAGATACAGTTCTACTTTTTACTTAAACTAAGTACTCGCTTCTTCGTACCGTCTTCCTCTGCACGTACCAGTGTACGTGAAGTTCCGAGGCACCGCCTTATTCTGTCGTCAGAATAAGTAGCTTGTACTGTCATCAGTACAAGCTTCAGGGTGCCCCGTTGCACCTGGTAGCACTTCGTAGTCCGTCCAAGAACCACGTTCACATCTAACATGAATATGTTGGATGATGAAGATGACCAAAGCTTTCACGCTACGCGTGACGGCTACTCCCATTTGAGCTACGTCGGATGGGATTCGGATGAACGGATGGGTTCAACCATGGGCATCCATGCTGTTAGCGTCATGCTAGAGGCTCTCGATAGAGATGCCTAACATGCTACTATCGCCAAGTTCATTCAAAATGAACTTGACGCTAAACGCGAAAAAGTAGCCTTGCTTCACCAACAAGGTTCCCAACAATCAGAGTTGTTGAGAGAACAGGGTGCTCAACAGTTTGAACTGTTGAGACAGCAGCAGGCTGCTGCTGGTGGGTCGATGCACTCGCGTCGACCCGATTGAAGATTGACATCTCCAAGTATATGGGAGTCGAAGAGGACTCCCTCTTGAGATGGTTCGTCGAATTAGACGACGGGGATATGCGAGTTGCATTTGCCCAATCAAATCTGGCAGGACGTGCCAAGACTTGGGCTTCGGGGCTCAAGTTGCACGACCCATACGCGTTTGGGTCATTAGAAGTCTTCAAGTCGCGGCTCAGACAAACGTTTGAACTGCCTAGAGCTGAGTTCAGAGCTCAAACCGAACTCTTGAAGCTCAAACAGGGTAAGCGTGATGTGCACGCTTACGCAAAACATATACGACATCTCACGAGTTGTAAAAGTTCCAACCCGGTTGATGAACACACGTTGGTTTCGGTGTTCATGCAGGGTCTTGCGGATGGTCCCGTCAAGACTCACCTGTTCCGACTTGAACTAGATTCACTAGAACAAGCCATTTCCTTAGCGGAACAGGAAGACTTCAGTCTGAGACAGGCTCGCGCCAGCTCGACATCAGGGCGTACACAGAGACTATATGACAGCGGAGGTCCAGAGCCGATGGAACTCTGTTATGTAGAGAGCGAGAAGGCTCGCTCTACAGACTACAAGAAGCTGCAGAAATGCAACAGATGTCGAAAACAGGACACTACGCTTACGAGTGTAGTGCCCCTCGTCCAATGTCTCGCAACACTAGGCGTAGTGACCGCCCACCCATGATAAAGGGGCAGGGACGCGGGTCCGCCGTTGGTGCAAAGACGCAACAACGGGATGGACCGTCAAAAAAGGACAGGATCAGTAGGTGCGGAGCACCCTGCTAGTCCAGCAACGTCAAGAGAATTTGTAGGCCTCTTGATGAAGGTTGCTCCCAACACACAAACATTGTGCGTTGCTGCTCTAGGTAATGAGATCTCACTCATTACCTTGAAACTCGAACTGACGTATAAGTTGTCCCTTTGAGCTCTACTCGATTGTGGGGCGTCCAACAATTTCGTGCAACGCCAATCGCTAGAAGACGGTCACTTCAAGTTTGTTGAGTGTGACACAACTCCTACGAGGATGACGGTACGTCTTGCTACAGGCGCATCCGTAAATGTCATGAAGCGTACAGTGAAGATTCACTATACGCTAGAAGATACCTAATATGACGATGACTTTATCGTATTGGATTTGGATGACAAATTTGATGTCATCCTTGGAATACCGTGGCTCAGAAGGTACGAACCACGGGTAAACTGGCAACATCGAACAGTAACGATTCCTGCCGCTTGTTCACCAGATGGCCATCTGATGAACGTTTTGGAGCGTCCACAAGCGTGTGAATGTACTACGAGTGATTGCGATGGCCTCACTTGTGGTTCGGTCGTTAGTACGACTGCACAAAACCTTAGTGTAACAAACGGTTGCACTTCGGAGCAAAGTTCCGGCGGCTGTGAGGAAACACAGGCTGCGCTGAAGGTCCACCACTCGAATAAGTCGAGTGGACCGGGACAAAGATGTATCCCTAGCGGGGAACATCTGGACGAGAAACAATCGATCGCTCAGGCTAAGCGAAACTATAATCCTAGATCGACTGGGGAGTCTTTCGTAGAGGATCTCGCTGTGGTTGCGCAACCCCAGCTAGAGGAAGTTAAGGGAATAAGTCCTGATATTACAAATACGGTGGAAATAAGTTCCCCGAAACCCGCGGGAATAAGTCTCCGGGAAGCCGAAGGAATAAGTCCTTCGAGGCCTGAGGGAATAAGTCCCAGGAAATGACAGAGACATTGAATGTCCTAGTCAATGACGGATCAAGTGTAGGCGCTTACACACTTGATCTGATTGCGCCTCCGAAGCTGACTTCGGAGATTACTCAGTTGCCAACGCTCGAACATAAGAGGTTCTTGCGTGATCTGTGTGGTGGCAAAGTCAAGCAGATCTGCGTACTCGTCGCTGACGACAAGTGTGTAGCCGACATAAGGTCAGCAACAATGTTTACTGAGAACGAGAGAGTTCTCAGTAGTTCATCGATGGACGAGAGTGTCCTCGATGAAAAGACACGAGTTGAGCGATATGACTCCCGATCGTGGGAATCGCTCAAGACAAATCCTCTCGATGACGATTTGGCTGAATTCAAGAATGTATTCCCTGAAACTGTTCCGTGCGAATTATTGAAGGATAAAGGTACTCGACACGAGGTCGAGCTTAAACCAGGCTCGAAGTACTGTGCCATAAAGTAGTGGCCACTTCCTCGTGAACAAGTATATGCTATCGACAAGTTCTTTGCCGATCGTTTAGCTGCGGGCCATGTGAGGGAATAACATCCTCACATAGCTCTCCGACCTTCTGTGTGCGAAAAGCAACAGGAGGGTGGCGGATTGTGCATGCATTTAACAAGTTGAATGCTGCAACGGTACCGGCTCAGACGCCGATACCAAGGAAGGATGTAATCATTGATGGTATGTCAAAGAGTACCATCTTTTCGTCCATGGATTTGATGGATGGCTTCTATCAAATCCTTATGCGAGAACGGGATATACTATATACCGCAGTTAGCACGCCTAGCGGCATGCTCTAGGAATGGCTAGTAATGCCACAGGGGCTTAGTAATGCCCCTGCCACGTTCAACAGATGTGTATCACATCTGTTGAGACCGGTACGAGAATTCGCACCGAGTTATTCCGATGACGTATTCATCCATAGTCGGGCTATGGATGGAAAGTCGGACGTTGAGGTTCACAGATACCACATCCGACAGGTTCTTACAATCATGCGAAAGCATCAATTGTATGCAAATCTCAAGAAGTGTATATTTGCAGCAAGCGAAATACCACTTCTTGGGTGCATTGTTGGTAAGAATGGAGTATGTCCTGATCCCGAAAAGATCAAGGCGATCACCAACTGGCCTGTGCCGGTTGATGTCAAAGGCCTTCGAAAATTCCTTGGGCTAGCGGCGTATTTGCAAAAGAATTCACGCAATTACGCCGAGATGACGGTACACCTCTCTCGTTTGTTGAAAAAGAACGAGAGGTGGTCATAAAACGCTGGATGTCAGCGCTCCTTTGATGGTATCAAGCAGAGCTTGATACAATTCCCAGTCCTAGCACTTGCCGATCAGGACAGGCCATTTCATGTGGTCTGTGATGCCAGCGATTTCGCAATCGGCTGTGCATTAATGCAGTACGATCTTGAAGGAGTTGAACGCGTCGTCTGCTATCAGTCGCGTCAGCTGCAACCAGCTGAGCGGAACTATTCAGTGCATGACAAGGAGCTCCTTGCCATGAAGTATGCACTCGCGAAGTTCAGAGTCTATCTATTAGGAGATAGACCCTTCATTGTTTACACTGACCATGCGTCATTACGCACTGCAGTAAACAGCCCGCACCTTACACAACGAATAGCGCGGTGGTTGTCATTCTTTGCAGAATACAACTTTACGATAGAGTACAAACCAGGACGACTTAACGTCGTCGCTGATGCACTCGCACGTCGGCCCGACTTTGAATCAGTCGTGAAACCCAACAGTGAGGCAGTCACTGTTGCGGTTATGACGTCCTCTTCAACGTTATGTGATGATGTGAGGTGGGCGTATGCCCAAGATGGTGAGATAGTGAAGTTGTTGGCACATCTCTCACAACCATCTCAAGAATCGTTGAAACGATTATTGTCTGCGTATTGATCTGCATCAGATCGATACACTACTCGCGACGGTTTACTGTATTATACAGCCGTTACTGGTGACACACCACGTGTTGTCATTCCAGATAATCCTGATCTGCGTTTGCGGATCTGTTCAAGTATCACGATGCTCCTATAGGAGGACATCGTGGCCTTGAGAAAACTTATCTCACGGTGAGTTGAGACTTTTACCGGCCCCGCCAGTATCAGTTTGTGCGAAAGTATGTTCGCGCATGCGAAGTCTGTCAACGAGTGAAGTCAAGTCCTTCATTGCGTGCACCTTTACAGCTTCTACAAGCTCAGGCAGAGTGCTGGGAATCCATCTCAATGGATTTTGTCTTCGGGTTACCCAAAGACGCACGCGGGAATACGGGTATCCGCGTATTTGTTGACAGATTCAGCAAAATGGTGCACCTTGTGGCTGTACCAGAGTCAATAACAGCAAGTGGCTGTGCTTGTGTCTTCATCGACACCATCTTCCGACTTCATAGGTTGCCCCGTGAACTCGTTTCAGAAAGAGATCCACGCTTCACTGCTGATTTCTGGCGCTCCATGTTCAAATCACTCGGAACGCGCTTGAAGATGTCGACATCTGATCATCCAGAGTCAGATGGTCAGACGGAACGAGCCAATCGTGTCCCCGAAGAGATACTTCGAGGATACGTACACTCCTTTAAGAGTTGGAGTGAGTTCTTGTCAATGGTAGAGTTTGCCATTAACAACTCGGTGCATGCGTCCACGACACATACACCGTTTTACGTGAATGGCTTGCGCCATCCGCGTGTACCCACCTTACTAGAGTGTAACTCTGGTTTAAGGGGGAAGAGACTCGCGCGAGCAAAAACCGATTTGGTTCACGCTCATCACGCTCTGACATAGAGGTCATTGCGTTTGATGATGATATCGATAACATCGATATCGAAGAAGATGATGCCAGTGAGAGCGCGGAAGCCCTCACTGAAGAAATGATTGATGTTGCTGCAGTGCACTCATAGCGCACTGAAGCTAACGAGTCAGCAGATGAGTTCATACTGGCTCGTGAAACGGTAGTCTGTTTTGTGCAAGACTCCATCGCCGAAGCGGTGGATAAGCAAAAGCAAAACGCAGACAAGAATGGAAGGGCAAACACTCTTTTCTTTAATAAAGGTGACTTAGTCCTACTGTCTACGGTTAACCTACCAAAGCATGTAGTGACTAACTTGGGTAGTAGTAAACTTCTACCCAAGTACATCGGCCCATTTCGTGTATTGCATCGCCTAGGCAAAGCATACACGATCGAACTGCCACGTAAGATGCGAACGCATCCCACATTTTACGTTGGTAGGCTTAAGCCGTACCATCAGTACGCTTTTTCTTCCGATGAAGAACGCCCTTGCGTTCAAGCATCTCACAGTGGGCCTTGTGCTCCCGATGGTGGACATCGACAAGGGTCTGAAGAGCAGTTATCTCAGCCCGAGACCGCTCAACATCCTCACGAGCTACCCCTATCTCGTCACGCAGAGATGTCAGAGCTCTCTCGTTCTCAAGCTGAGCAAAGGCAAACTCAGCTCGATGCCTCGGGACAGTGTCCTCCAGTTGGAGACGCCTGTCCCGCTCATGTTCGAGATCGCCGCGTATCGCTTGCGTTACGCGATCAAAGAGGCTCTCGGGGATACACACTTCCCCACGATAGTTTGGAGAGCGTTTTCCTCCTCCCCCACCTCCATTAGAGGACTCTTGCGGTGGCCAGCGCTATCTGGTTGAGCAGCTGCTGAACCACCGCGATGTGAACGGAAGTCGGACGAGTTACCTCGTCCGGTGGCGGGGCTATCCCCCTTCCTGGGATACTTGGGAGCCCCGCTCCCAACTGTTGGTTGACGTACTGGGTCTGGTCGAGCAGTATGACGCGGCACATCCTGTGCCGCAGAAGGACCGCCGGAGAAAGTCTTCCCGGCACGGTCGTAAAGGGATTTCAGGTTGTCAATCCCTTCGTACATCTCACTAGAGATACGTACGCGCCATCACGGGCTAGTAAGGAGGTAAGACTCCTTAGGTGCGCGCGCAGAGTTGTTCACACAACAAGGGCACGGGTCTCCCCATGAGAGACAGGGTAAGTCTTCCTCCTTCGACAGACGATGCAGCTTGTAGCGTGCACCTGTTGGGGTTCTTTTCTCGAACTTATCACGAGCTTTGATAAGTTTGTCGTTCCAAACGTCACGACCTACATCCTCAAGGTTATGGATGTAAGCGTTCCACGCTTGAAGCAGTGAGGGACCATCACGTTTGTGATTCCCACTGTGCCATCGATGTTTGAAGAAAGCATCGATGAAATACTCATTCTCAGCGCGATGGTTTTTCGCACTGGATTCAAGATGATGGACCCTTGACGAATCGAACAATCGTGTTCGATAGCGATCAATCGTCGTCGCCGACAAGTGATCCATGACGGATTTGGGAGGCATCCATGCCTTCTTCTCGGGAGCGAGACGCAACACACTGCAGTCCCGCTCTTCTTGCGAAGTGCCGACAGAAGTACTGGTACCTCGCTGCGAAGTGGTGTCAATAGGAGAACCGACACCACTGTGAGCGCCCGAGTCTTGCGACCTCGAGCGCCTTCGCTTCGGCGATGGTTCATCTGATTCATCAGATGAACTAAAGATGCTACGACGGGTAGCATCATCCATGCCACGCTTGGCAGGCGGCTTGGTTTCGATCGCCGTCGATACAGATCCATCTTCCGTATCAGGAGAGTATGAGATACCGAGAACATACTCTGTGAAGACATGAGTGTCTTCATGACGAGCGCCTGCATCACCACGTGACACAGGCTGTGTCGCTTCAGCAACCGATGAGACATCAGTTGCTGCGATTTCTGCTTCGGCGTCCGCACAGAGACGTGCGGACGCGCTCTCGGCGGCCTTGCTCGCGCATCGCATGGGCTTGTTAACCATGCGATGAACTGTTGGAAAGTGGACTCGGACCAAAAAGTGCAAACCCCGTCCCAAATGATTTGGGACGAGTATCCATTTAGTCAATCAGTCACTAAAGTGACTGATGGTTAAGGGGGGTGATGTAACGGGGTGAACCGTTACATAACAATTTATAAGAAATTATTAATAGAATATAACTATAAGAGTTATATTCTCAAACAATTGTCATAAGGACAAATATTCTGTAGCACTTACGAGTAGTTCCTAATTGGTTGGTATAGGCCATTATATCAATTAACGAAGACGCGCCACGACAGACGCACGCAATGAGTGGTGAGAAGATAGTTGATATGCACATTTGTATTCAGACATAGTTAGATGAGGATAAATAGTGATTTATTAACAGACATTAACTATGATAAATACAGTTCTACTTTTTACTTAAACTAAGTACTCGCTTCTTCGTACCGTCTTCCTCTGCACGTACCAGTGTACGTGAAGTTCCGAGGCACCGCCTTATTCTGTCGTCAGAATAAGTAGCTTATACTGTCATCAGTACAAGCTTCAGGGTGCCCCGTTACAAGTTCGGTTCAATTGAGAATCCATAACACTTCACCCCTATTTATTTCAATAGTAAAATCAACAAATCAACCCCACTCTCAATCCAAACAATTAGCTAGACCCTTATAATTAATTGAATGATACTTCACAAACTTTCATTTCAAAAGCAGAATTAGCAATCTAACTCCATTACCAATTCAAACAATTAATTGATACCACAAACAGATCAACAGAGCATCCCCAACCATTCTTTTCAATGAAAGGATTAGTCTGCCGACTCGACCGCCAATTTACACAGAAGTTGGAGCCACAAAACAATCAGCAAAACCCTCCTCGACGATTCTTTTTGATGCCAAAATTCGTTTACGAGCCCTACCGTTGTTCTAAACTTTTGCTTCACTAGTACTAACTAACCCGTCGAACTTTCCTGTTGTAGTTGCGTTCCTTCGAAGGTTGCAAGTTCGACAAGCAGAGTAGGCCATCGTGTTGTCTGCCACGCGTTTGTTATCGAAGTTAAAAATGGTGATACAATCGAACGATACTGCTATGGTAAAGATGGATCGAGACCAAGCTGCACAGGTCTAAGAATGGCTGCGCCGCCTCATGTATGCGCGTGTTTCGAAGGTCTGTATCGACTGCGACGCAGATGAGAGCCTCCGCTCAGCGTGGGACACCTAGCTTGTCCAGCTCATCTTCCTAAACAACGAGAGACTAAAAGAGACTTTTGAGGAGAAACAGACTGCTCAGCGAAGCGTGGCAGAATCGGTAGGGTTTGATAAAGGATGGTGGCAATCCTTGAAAGTAGACTTCATGCTTATAACAGCCACCGCAGCAGATAGACATTAAACGCTGCTTTCGGCTTTCCACCGCCACGTCGATACGACGTCTCCTCCATCTTCTGCTGACGCGTCCAGGATGCAAACTCGACACCGCTGCATCCACCATCTACTTCCGTCTTCGTTTCCTCTTTTGTCAAGGCACTCTTCGTACTCGTTGGTCCCCCAAAGACACGTCTATCGCTTCCAACATCAGCGCTTTCACTCCTCTTTCGACTTCCAACGGCACACGAATTGCGTCACATTGCAAGACTCGGTGACCCAAGACACAAAGATGATTTACAGCAGTTGATGCTGCAACGTCACCTGATGATATTGAGAACCAGGAAGAAGAAAGAGGGAGATGAACCAAGGAGACGAAAGGTGACAAGAGACGGTAGGAGCAAGAAGGAGGTGAAGGTTGTAGCACATATCGTTCGCCACGTGACGTGAGGAGAGACGGCGTTGGGCCTTCTACGACCAAATTACGTACACAGCTGGCACCTCGCCAACGCAAGTGTCTCGAGTGGGTGCACGAACGATAAACTGAGCAAGATCTCTAGGGACGCTATGGACAAGGTCAAATTGTGTGCTAGCATCACTTGTAGGTCGCTGTATCATGCGCAAAGGACACGAAACGCTGTTGCTGCTGTCAAGTGATGAAGCGGAGGGATCGGGCTGTCATGGAATGCAAGAGCACGCTCAATCAAGTGGTGACGTGGTCATCAGCACATACGAAAGTGGGTCAGGATCGGAGCTTTGATCTACGCGCAAATGGGTTGCGTGATGCCACATCAAAAGCACCAGAGTTTTGACCACTCAGAAGCTGAGTTTCATCCGCATTTGCAAGTACAGCTGTTTCGACTTTCAACCACTTAAAAGCCGGACGTCGCCGCAGAACAGACACCTTCACTTCAATGTGTCGATACAATTAGTCAGTCAATCCGTCAGTCCATCAGTCCGTCAGTCAGTAGTCCGTCAGTTGTCCTCCCCATCCAGTCGTGACGACCCCGCGGCCACTTGTCTCGTCCCGCGCAACACCCGATGGGCAACTTCCTCGTCTCGACTGTCTGTCACGCGCACAGCCGCTCGGAGGCGGCGTACGCCATCGTCAAGGCGCAGGTGAGCGCGTTGCGCGCGTCTCCGCTGCAGCGACGATGTGCCGCCCAACAGGCGGCTCTTGTGCGCGCGCTGGCGTCCAAGATGGCGGTCACGGCCACGGCCACGAGCGATTGGGCGGCAGCTGCTGCGGACCAAGCGGGGAAGGTGCTCGTCACGTTCCTCGTGCTCGCTGCGCAGAAGCTCCTGGCGAGCACGAGGCCGTCGCTGGCGCTGCATCACAGCGACGAGGACGACGTCCTGGACGAGTTCAACGCGGTGTTTGAGACGACGCGAGCGCAGCGTGACAGCAGCAAGTGCCGAACGGAGCTGATACGCGGGATGTCGGAGACTGGAGAGAAGGCGGTGCGTGATCATCGCCAGAACAAGAGAAGGGACGACACGAGGATGATCCAGTCGAGCGATCTGGACGACGAGTTCGTGCTGCTGCCAGAGATGGAAGAGGACCGAGGGTTTTATGTGGCTGGTCTTGATGGCAACGAGGCAGAGCAGTACGATGATGATGATGATGATGGTTGTCCGACGGAAGGGGAACGGCTGCTGCAGCTCGCTTCGAGCATCGCCACGACGTCGTTGCACGTCGAGCGGTTTCTTCTTGACGGGCATTCAGAGAAAGCTGAAGCTGTTGCGAAGGATGTCGACGAGTTGGCTGCAGCGGCCAGTGAGAGTGAAAAGAAGAGCATCGTGCGCGTGCTGTTGGCGTACTGCGCGTACAGCAGAGACTGGAATTACTCCAGCGACATGGTCGTGACAGCGAGCGAGTACCTCCGCGTGTGGCAGGGAGACGAAGACCGCGCTTTCAAGTCACTTGCGGTGCTGTGCAACGACGTCCCGCGTTTGTGTGCCGCCTTCGAGTGAGTCGCGCGCAGAGTGCCTTATTATATGTAAAATGACGCATACGATTACGCAAAAGCCAGATCGACTCCATCTCGTTGCGCGAAAGACGCAGTAGGAACGCAAGTGTCACTGATACGCTCGTGTAGACAGGATGACGCGAGCTCACGTCCTTGACAACGTGGCTGCGCGCTTCTTGGCCGATCGTTTTGCCGCCTGCATGCACCGCAACTTGGATCCCAACGGGTCGCCGAAGTACTGGAAGGAGTCTGCTTTCTCGTCTGCAGCAGCTGCTCTCGCACACATAGATCGAGCCTTCTCACTGCCTCTCATGACTTGCACAGCTCTTCGCTTGTGTGGAATGCCTTTGAACGCAATTGTTCTCGACACCACCACGTCGTCTAAATGCACATCCACAAGCGGGATGCCGCCAATCCCCAGCCGCGTTGCCTCCTCTTCTCTTCGTTTCTGCTTCTTCTTGTCGCTCCTGAATTGAGCACGCAGCGCCGAGTTGCTCGCGTAGTCGTCTTTGAACTGAGCGCTTTGGAGCTGCACAAGTGCGTCAAGACCTCGCGAGCGCTTCCTCGCAACGCGCTTGTCCTCGTTCTCATGCTCCAGTCGAAAGAACGGGTCCGTCCGTAGCTTCTGAGCCACTTTGGCATCGTTCAAGAGCTCCGTCTCCATCTCCCGTGCGTCTTCTGCCTCGGCTTTCTTCTCGACGCCGCTCACCAGCTCGTAGCTGCGCTCTTTCGGGTCCGTCCGAATGACGAGCTGCCCGCTGCAAGTGGCGCAGCGCATTACAAACTCCCACACTGTTGACGAGAAGTACCGGCCCACGCAACGCTTCTCGGCGTTAAAGCGCACGCCCCGTCCAATGTGCACGTCGCAGTGTGTGCACCAGACGTGGAACGGCATTTCAAAGCGTACGACGGGAGCTTTGCCATCCCCTTCTACGTGCTTGTGCTGGACACGTCGACCTTGAGCTTGTGCTTGTTTTGACTGGCGAAATTGAGTCAGAGACCCGTGCTCTGGCCGCCATTCGGCGGGGTAGTAGTACCCATCCGCCTGCGTCGCTGCGAGCGACGACATGCGATGAAGTCTCTTTTTTCGGGGCTGACTGCTTTTTATAACTTGTGGCTGATGGAGCTTTTCGTTTTTTTTGGTTTCCTTTTTTGCTTTTTCAGAGTGCAAATGTCCACTTAATTCGCAAAAGCTTTGGCTCGATTGTGTGTAGACGACGTCGGACACGCCACTTGCCAAGAGAAAAAAGCGATCGAGTACGTGCACGTTCACGATGCGTTAGCCCAAGCCATTGACGAGACACGGCCACCGAGAAGCCAAGCCATTGAGCAGCAACAAGACAGACGGGACGCTGCATCGGCACCACGCACCGCGGCGCTCGTCGGGCTCGATGCTCGCGCGCAAGTATCGGTAAACGAATGGCCAAGCATTTTTGTATCAGTTTTTCGAGTCATGACGCACATTTACATGTATTAAAAACACTTTCTAACCTTCTTTCTCTCTCTTTTTTGTTATGAATTTTAATCGATGTGGGTGTCGATGGCTTCTTGTGTGTATGTTAATGGCATGTGGTCTCTCTGTGCTTTTCTATTTTTTCGGTATCAACTGCTCTCCTCTTTACGCGCAGCAATCCGTGGCCAACCGAGAGCGATTTTTCACGAGATAGTAGCAGTCGCAATTTGCCTCGGGCAGACAGCGAGAGCTTAATATCAGCCTTTACAGCAGAATCTGCTGCACCGACTACTGCGGGAGCTTGTTCGAGTGCCACTAGCAGCAACAATAGTGTGGTGGGGCTTAATGGTCCCAAGGGCTACACACGGGAAGAGCTTGTGAATTTCTGGAGTGAGCTGTCACTTGTGGCGAAGCGACGGCTCCTTCGGATCCGTCGGGAGACGTACTTGACGGCGCTGGATCAGTTTCTCGTTGGCAAAAACTTGTGCTGCGAGTGTCACGATAACATCGTCGCAGAGTGGGAAGACCACGAGCAAAAGCGCTCAGGCAGTCGCTCTTTGCAGGACGTGTTCAGCGTCTTCCCGCCCTTTTTAGATGACGAAGATGAGGACGATGAAGGAGAAGACGACGAGGAGATTGATGATGAAGAGACAGGTAGGCTAGAAGATGACTTGGAAGATGATATGCTCGCAGCAGAGGATATCATGCTAGGCGACGAGGAACTGGTGTTTAAATATGAGCTGGAACGCGAAAGTAGGCAGAATGCCTGCGGCAAGGGCAGCGTCGTATCGAACGAGTACTTGGCAGCGCTGGAAGTCGGCAAGCGACAAGAAGATGAGCTCATGCGACTGATACAGAAAGAGGAACGCTATATCATTATCCGAGAGGACCACACGGAGTTCATCATGGATCTGATCCGCTGTGGCGAACAGTTTAGCTACGCGTCAACCTTCCGTTCCGGGTTCGATGACGATGATAGCAAAGACAGCGACAACGAAGACGACGTTGATGACACATGCCCGGGTGCAAACACTTCACACTTGGCTCAGGAATATATCCTGGAAGTACTGGCTATCAAGTTCCGAGAACAGGTATATCGCCGTTTTGCTGCTGAGCTGGTCACTGAAGAAGCTAATCATCATGTGTCAACTTTGCTGATCGACAGCTGGAAGACGCGTATCAAGAAGCACTGCAGCACTCGCTTGCGATCCAAGCCGAACTGCTTCAAGACGAGCTTGCAGACCTCAAGGCGAGTCAAAAACCTTCCACCAGCAGCCGGAAGAAGAAGAACAAGAAGGAGAAGAAGCGCCGCAAGAAAGAGGCTGCAGCAGCAGCAGCACAGAGGGTGCCGGAGATGGAGCATCCTCGAGATGCAAGGACCTCAGCACTTACGCCTGGGCCACTTGCTCCCAGGCCTGCTGCAGTAATGGCCCTGCAGCAGCAACATCCGCCGACGGAACCGCGTGATCCGGACGGGGACGAAGTCGACCGCGAGGTGGAACAGTTTCGTCAATTGCTGGAGAGAATCAACACTGGGAGTGCCTCGCGTGCTCGGAAGAAGCTCGTGTTGCCTCCAGGTTCGTTCCTTCACCCGTCGTCAATGACTGTCTTGTAGAAGGGTCGGACGTCCAGGTCCACCCGGTACTTGTCGCCTTTTGTTGGCTAGAGCGACCAATACAACCTCCAGGCTTTGGTGTCGTGATGCAGAGTTAGTTGGTTATCCGGCATCTGTCCATGGTCTCGTTTATGTCGATGTCTCGTTTCTACCCACGAGCTTGTTGGCGCCATCCGACCCAAGTCGGTCCGTCGTACCCGCCAAAACCGGTCTTTTCTATGTCCGTCCCACCCTCGTCTGCAGTCTCGCCATGTCGCAGTGCTCAATTTGAAGTGCGAGTCGAAAACCAATGGTGACGCTGCGTTCGAAGCCTCTCGCGTCCATCGACTCGGACCGAGACGTGTGTACCGTCTGTCAGCAGCAGTCGCAGCGCGTGACTGTGAGCTGCTCTGGCTGCCGGAAGCTCTTCCACTTGGGTTGCCTCACGCCTCCGCTGCGTCGTCGACCGCCTGTGGCGCTTGCCTGGCAGTGTGTTGACTGCAACGACGAAGACGACGACGACGACAAGCCGCTGATAAGTAGAAAAGGTGGGAAGCGGAAGCGCAATGGATTGGGAGACGAAGAGGTGAAAGTCGAAGAGCCGACGGTCAAGAGGCGACGAGGAGTGACGTTGGAGAAAGAGGAAGTTGCTGTCGAGATGCCGGCCGGGCGTCGAAAAGGCAAGACTGCACTGAAGAAGGAGAAGGCGACGCACGGGAAGGGGAAGAGGAAGGAGACAAAGGGTCGAAGAGACTCGGCAAGAGCTCGGAAGGTGGCTGTTGGAATATGTGACAGTGATAATAGCGAGGATGAAGACGACGAGGAAGACGATGACGATGATAGCGATTTTGTGGATGAAGGTGGGTCGGACGAAGCGGGTAATGAGGACGACAATGGCTTGGTTGTGGTCTCTGGTGATGACGACCAGCGGAAGCGATCGGGAAGACGTCTCATGGCGAAACCGTTATCTACGAAGCGGAAGAACAAGTCGAACGACCGATTAAAGCAGCAGCCAGCTGTGCCTCCCCATCCTGTTGTAAACAATGAAGGTCATGTCAGTGACGTTGATTCGTTGGATATTGAGATCATCGGCGAGAGCGCGAGCTCGGACGATGAAGATCCGTACAACGGTCCGCATTACTTTGTCGAATATGCGGCTAGTGGAAGAGCAAAGGTAAATGTGCATTTGTGCTTTCTTGTGAACATCAACCCGGCTCTGACATTGTGCGTTCGTGCGCTCATTATAGTGCAAAAGCTGCGAGCAAAAGCTTCTGGTCCAACAGCTTCGGGTTGGCGTGAACATCCGCCACTCAATTTTTGGCGACACGACATATTACAAGGTACGTGAGTGATTGCGCGCGACTTGCTCCGGGGTATTGACGTCAGTGTGTGTTTTTTGTTTGTGTGAACGAGCAGCACTTAGAATGTACCGCGATTGGACTGAAAGCTGGGTTTGCCGCCGACGAGGTAGAGGAGGAACCGGACACTGGTGGTGCTAACGAGAAAAGTGCAACGACGAAGAAAGGGAACGATGACCCGATTGACGGCTTGTCAAAGCTCGAGCCTGCCGATCAGAAGCGAGTTCGTGAGTACATGGAGCAGAATGACCTCGACGGTGTAATCGATGAGCGTCTCCCACTTACAGACGACCATTACAACAAAAAAGGTCGCATGCCAGAGAAACAGCCGTCGAAGTACTTGACTGCTACTCTCCTTCCGTATCAACTTGAAGCATTGGCTTGGATGGTTGGGCAGGAGAAAAGCGATTATAAAGGTGGCATTCTTGCAGATGAGATGGGAATGGGCAAGACGATTCAGGCATTATCAGCAATCCTTGAGAATCCGCGAGAGGCAGAACTCTCGACAAGTGCCAAGGCTGCTAAAGGTCGGAATCTGTTTGGTGGCACGCTTATCGTCTGTCCTCTTGTTGCTGTGATGCAATGGAAGAGCGAAATCGAGCGGTTCGTAGAACGTGGTCATCTTTCGGTGTACGTGCATCACGGTCCGAAGCGGTTGGATGCAGTGGAGAAAATAGCTTCATTCGACATTGTGCTCACAACATACTCCATCATCGAGAGTGAGATCCGCAAAACGCTGGGCTGGTCGAAAGTTGCGTGCAAGTACTGTGGAAAGAAGTACTTACCAGACAAGTTGGTATCGCACAACAAGTACTTTTGTGGACCGGATGCGCAGAAGACTGCTCTTCAAGATAGGCAGCAGAAGAAAAGAGGCAAGAAGAAAGCTGCTGGAGAAGATAGTGACGAGGACGACGAGCTGAAGAAAACAGCGACTCGAAAGACGAAAAGTCGAGCGAGTGTGCGATCAAACAACACGCTTGATGACAGGATACGCATCCATCACAAGACAAAAGGCAAGTCACCTCTGCACCAGATCCAATGGACGAGGATCGTTCTTGACGAGGCCCATTACATCAAAGACCGCAATTGCAATACCGCTCGGGGCGTCTTTGAGCTGAAGGCGTGTTACAGGTGGTGTTTGTCAGGTAGGCAATCGCTGCAGGTCTGGTCCATCAGTGTGTTGATATCGCGCCTAACTTCCTTTTTCTTGATACAGGTACACCGCTGCAAAATCGTATCGGCGAGCTGTTTTCTCTGATTCGATTCCTTCGTGTGAAGAAATACGCGTACTATCACTGCAATATGTGTGATTGCCAGATGCTGGACTACAAGTGGGTTTTCTTCGTGCAATGACGGTGGTCTTGTATTGTAATTGTCTGACGCCACTGATGATGTTCGGTGCAGCTTTCCAGACAGAAAGTGTGCGCAATGCACGCACAGCGCCATCCAACACTACTCGTACTTCAACAAAAAAGTCGTCATCCCGATTCAAGCGTATGGCTATGTTGCTGAGGGCAAACTTGCAATGCAACGACTCCAAAACGACGTTCTCCAGCACGTAAGTACTGCTGTGGTTTGATTCATGGGTGGGAGCTGCCACCAGCTAATTTGCGGCACTTGAACACATGCTTGCAGATTCTATTGCGCCGCACGAAAGAAGGACGGGCAGACGATATCTCGCTTCCACCGAAGCTCGTGCGCATTCGAAAGGATCGCTTGGATGAGCGTGAGAAGGACTTTTACGAGGCAATCTATACGCAGAGTCAAGCGCAGTTTAACACCTACGTCTCTTCAGGAACGCTGCTCAACAATTACGCCCACATCTTCGATCTTCTCATTCGTCTTCGTCAGGCGGTGGACCACCCGTATCTCGTTATCTACTCCAAGTCAAACCCAGCTCTCCAGCTGCCAAACCCAATGGTGTCATTGGTGGAAGAGAAGCCCTTTGGTACTAGTGGAAGCACCAGTCCTGACGACGAGAGATCGTGTACAATTTGTCACGAGTGCATTGAAGATGGTGTTATCGCAAAGTGTAAACACGAGTTTTGCCGGGAATGTGTGAAGGAATATATCGAGTCGCTTCCATCTGGCGGACAAGCAACGTGTCCCACGTGCACAAAAGCGTTGACTGTCGATCTCTCCACGCCAGTCGAAGACGCTGGACTCGTTGATACGTCCACTGAGACTGTCAACCTATCGAGTAGTAATCGGCCAACGAAATCGGTGAAGCTGTCCAGTTTCCATCGAAACAGTATTCTTCACCGATTACCCGACATTAACGCTTTCCAGTCCAGTACGAAGGTCGAGGCGCTAATGCAAGAGCTGGAGCTCATGCGAGTTCGCGATCCGTCTGGAAAAGCAATCATCTTCTCGCAGTTTGTGAACATGCTCGACATTATCGAGTATCGATTGCAGCTTGGCAAGGTTAATTGCGTGAAGTTGTCCGGCAGCATGAGTATGGGCGCACGAGACCGGACCATCAAAGCTTTCCGTGATGACCCAAGTGTGACAGCATTTTTGATCAGTCTCAAAGCTGGTGGCGTCGCACTCAACTTGACTGTCGCATCTCAGTAAGTATGATCGATGTTTATGGTCAGATATTATTTCTAACATCCTTTGCCGTTGTGACAGCATTTTCTTGATGGACCCGTGGTGGAACCCTGCTGCCGAAAGTCAGGCTATCGATCGGACTCATCGATTGGGCCAGTTCAAGCCGATCCAAGCCACTCGCTTCATTATCGCCGGCACTGTTGAGGAACGCATTCTGAAGCTCCAAGAAAAGAAGCACTTGATCTTTGAAGGGACCGTTGGCGCGAACGTGAGCGCAATATGCCGCCTTACCGAAGAAGACCTTCGGTTCCTCTTTGCAACGTGACAACAGCTCCGTCGCGAAATTGCGCTTGTGCTCATTGCTTGCATTCGCTGTACACCATGTTAGTTGTTGTATTTTGCGATCAAGTTATTGAGCTAACGCCAGCTAGTCAACATGCACGCGGGCGGACGTTGATCCCAGCATACCAAACAGTAAATGAGGATATGTATACAAGCGCCCATGATTCGAAGTCGGGCAACAACGTGGTTGAGTCGCCAAGCTGTTACAGCAGATCGTTCGCTACGACACTGCTATGTCTTAACGCGTGTGATCCAGCGAGTTTGACGGTATCTCGGCCACCCTGTACAAAATTGGCGACATCAGTTGGGAGTTGTTTTGCTGGTACGAAGGAACGTACTGCAGCGGCAGTGTCTGCATATTAACGTGACACCAGTTAGCTGTCGGGAGCGGAGGCATGGCATACTGCAGCGTGTCCACAAGTCCCTGAGGATATGCGGCAAGTGGATGCTGGTACCGCACATGCTGCGATTCATGGGATGGCTGCTGCTGTGAATACATTTGATGCGCTATGTAGTTGCCGTAATCATCACCTTTGAACATTCCTGGCGAATGGGTACACATTGACTGTCTTCTTTGAGCAATCGGCTTAGCGGTTGGGAACGGCTCAGGTTTACCACGATTCGAACCAAAGCTGCCAAAAACGAGTGGCCGGTAGGATTCGTGTTTTTCGAGCAAGCTCGAATTCTGGAAACGCGCAATCATCGCCTGCTTGCCTTGCAATCTTGCATACGAGATGGCACAAACTTTTTCGCTGTTGAAATTTGTCCACTTTTGGCCATCGAACTCCTGATGAAATGCCTTGATGTGTGCCGCCTCGATGAAGTTGATGAAGGCGTAGCCCATGTTGCACTTGTTCTTAAAATCAATGGGCAGGTAGAAAAAGTCGTAGCCACCGCGGTGGTTGCGATTGATTTCTGTGAGCAGCATCTGCTGTGTGTACTTGTTTGGTATATTGCGGATCATCAGAGTTGTCCTTTTATCTTCACCCGAGGCGACCTTTTCAATCGATAAGCTGAATTCGCCTGTACCTTGGTCATGGCGCCCGATTGATGACCGCGTCACAGCGGTACCACCGTGAAAACTAACGTGTACACCATTGTGTGCTACGCCGGGTTGATAAAAAGGCTCGCAGCTATCAAAGCCGCTTCTCATCGGGACGGACATGGTCCGTGCGCGCTCTCTCCCTCGACGATCCGAGTAGGCTTCATGCTGCTGCTGATACCCTTGCTGCTTTGCAGTCAAAGGAAACGTCGTACTGTTCAAGGGTTGAAATCGGTGAGCATCCTGAAAGAATGTGTGTTCATGTGCATGATCGCCGGTGCCACATGGGGATGAAATCGTGAACCTCTCGCAATGCGCTTGAGGCCCGTCAAATCTACCCGATGCCAGAGAGCCACCACGATACGAAGACGAAGAATTACTCCTGCACCGCGGCGCTGGTCGCGCCCAAATATGCTGCTCAGTCTGAGGCATGAGCATAGGAGAAGTTACATCTCTGGCACTAGAGAGCTCAGCTGAAGTACACGTTGTCATTGGGGGGCTCTTGGTGCTTGCAGTATCCATACAGGACGCGTTGAGCGACGACGCGACGGACGACGTAGGCGAGGTCAGAATCGACGCTGTACTCGAGGAGAAACTCTTCGGGCGAGCTCTGGTCACTCGAGGGTGTGTTGTCGACGCCCAATTCAAGCACTCCTGGAAGAGTTTCAGCTTGAGAACGTCCAAAGTCGGAGGTGTTGTGCGAGCTACAGACACCGACCCGCTGGTGTTGAACGCACGGTGCAGCCCGTTTAGAGCGGCGGGCAGCGCGCGCGAATCGCTGTATTCAACGACGTACTTGGTGCCCTGCGAATCGCACGGCAACACACTTGCCACGGGGCCAAAACACGTGCACACCTGCCGTACGTCCGAGGCTGTCACATGCGGCTCGGCACTGAGCGTAAAACGCACGAGCAACGCGGCCGAGTTGATATCCTCCGGAAGCTCATATGGCAGGCAAAAGCTGATGACGTCCACGTCCGCGCGCCAGCAGTCGACGGCAGCCACGGCACTGGCAAGATCAAAGAAGGTGCAAAAGAGCAGTCCGTGCGCCGTTAGCTCGCGACACGTCCTGGCTACACTCCCAAAGTTCTGCTGCATCACGGCATCAACAAAACAAAAACCACAAGAACAAGCACAGGGAAAGCAAAGCAGAGCAACGGTCAGCCACACGTTCAGCGCCACGTTCAGCCAGCGACGCGGTCGTACGTTCAGTCGATCCACGACGCGGCGAACGTCGACAGCGTCCCACGTCCCTGCGCCGCAGCGCACGACAACGTGACGCGATGTACAGTCCGTCCTCATGGCGTCCCAGAGCGCCCCGAGCTCACTCCGCTCGCCGTGCGCCCGCCAGCACGACGCGCCACTCAGCACCGCGTAGTCCGAGAAGCTGCGCGGTCGTTTCTCCATGGCTGCATCACTACCCGACAGCTGCGCGACGTCAGCGCTGCTCGGGGCGCACGTCAGCGCTCGTAGCGACTGCGCCAGCGCATCATCAAAGCCCCAGAGCGCGTCGTGAGTGAGCAGCGACTGGCGCGTCGCTGGGGCGGCAGGTGAAGTGGGCGGCGACGCTGTGGGCGCGTTGTAGCCGCGTGTCGCATCGGGCGCGTGGCGGGCGGAGCAGCTGAAGCGGTTTGTGGCTGATTGGCGACTGCGGGCGTGACGCGCAGCGGCGGTGATTGGTGTGTACATAGACGAGGCGGCGGTGGGAGAGTGATGGTCGTTGCTGTTGACGTTGTCTCGGGTCATGACGGAGCGACGTGAGAGGCGCTACGTGGCTGCAGAGAAGAACAAGAGGAAGAAGAAGAGAGAGAGAGAGAGAGATATGCACTAGGCACGGCCTGCGACGCGCGTGCTCGCTCGGTTGCCTCGGGCCTGGGTGGTTCCAGCGCGACGAGTGGCTGACTGACTAATTGATTGCTGCGAGCGTTCGGTGCGGGCACTTGGGCTGAGTATGGAGTGCGCGCAGGCAGGAAGGATCGCGTGCGGGTGGCAGACTTCCACTTGGTGTGCGCCACACGAGTTCGTTTCTGACGCACGTCCGACAGCGGAGGTCGTTTTGTAAACAATCGCTCTGTCTATGTCCTCGCTCCGTTTCTAACCTACCGACTACTTCACGGTAGAAATCTTTCGCACCACGTCGGACGCAGGCAACGGACGAACAGCACTACGGATATGACTATTGAGGAGTTGAAGAAGACCAACAACTTTACGCACTTGCTGCCCCCGTCATGGACTAAACACGTGCAGCTGTGGCTGGAAGACGACATTCCGTCCTTTGACGTCGGTGGCTTCGTGGTCGGTGGTGCGTTCGGCTGCTGGAGTGACTTCCGTGACTCGCGCGTCTCTCTTATATCATCGTTTGTCCTAATCTAATAAGTACTGATCTAACACTATTTATACATTGTTTACTTTATCGGAACGATCACTTGCAGATACCGAAGAGACGGCGCTTTTACTCGGCAAATCACCAGGCGTCCTTGCTGGCGTCCCATTCTTCACTGAAGTCTTTCGGACGCTCGGCTGCCATGTCGAGTGGCTGCTACAGGAAGGAGACGAGGTCCAGCCCAGCAGTGTGCCTAGTGGCAAAGTGGTAGTGGCCAAAGTCACGGGCAAATGCCGTCAACTGCTGCTGGGCGAGCGCACGGCTCTCAACATTCTCACACGTGCCAGTGGTGTGGCCACGGCAGCTCGACACTCGGTGAACCTTGTGCGTGCGCTGGGCTGGAACGGTCACGTCGCTGGCACCCGCAAGACGACGCCGGGTTTCCGCCTCGTGGAGAAGTATGCGCTGCTAGTGGCTGGTGCGTCTACGCATCGCTATGACTTGTCGCAGATGGTCATGCTCAAGGACAACCATGTGTGGGCTGCTGGTAGTATCACCAAGGCAGTGCATAAAGCCAAGCTGGCCGCCGGCTTCTCGACGAAGATTGAGGTCGAGTGTCGTCGCCTTGAAGAGGCACAGGAGGCGGCTACGGCCGGAGCTGACATTGTCATGCTGGACAATTTCGAACCGGAGAAGCTCAAGGCCACGGCTGCTGCGCTAAAAAAGCAGTTTCCGCATGTGTTGATTGAAGCCAGTGGCGGCATCACGCCTGCGACGCTTGGCCAGTACGTCTCACAAGATGTGGACGTCGTGAGTCAGGGTAATCTCACACAAGGCTATCCGTGTCTGGACTTTTCGCTGAAGATACAGAAGTCGGACGGCATTTTGGAGCAGTAAGATTGGCGACCGCTTCGGAGAGCAAATGACAGTAGTGGTCGCGCATCATTCACTAGTGGAATGACGAACGAGTGAATCTTGCGATTGATAGCTGCTACTTTAATGCAGCAAGAGCTCCAGACGAGTTGCCAAGTGCTCCACATCGTTCGCTGAGTTTCTGCGGTTGCCATAGCCGGTTCTACTATCTTTCTGATGAACAGCCTGCTCTTCAAGCTGCATCAAGCTGACGACTTTTGTCAGCCAGACTTGCACAGGTTCGATCGCGCTCAAGAACATGTCTTTTGTCTCGCACTGTGTATTCGTTGCGCGCCACTCAAGCTCGACGAGTAGTTGCGTCACGAGTTCTACTTGAAAAGACCTGGAATACAACAATAACGACAGCGCATGAGAGCGTCACTAATGCAAACAGACGACCACGGTGTGATAAAAACCTTACCGCTTCGCTCTCTGCGGCGTAAAGCGTCGGAAGACGTACTCGACGGACTCGAGTACATCGATCATGGCCACCGCAGTAGCGCGATCATCGCAAATGAGCTTTGGCATCTGTAAGTGATCGTCAATGCTTTTCAGCAGCCAAAACCAAACGAGACGAAGACGTAGGATAGGAAGGGAACCAAAGTCAACGCGACTTCGCCTCAGCCATTGTGCTCCACTGCAAATATCTGGCACCTTGAGCTTCGACGACAACGTCAGAACTAGCGAGGCTATCTCATCAGCAGATTCGGATACGCGGAATGAGTGAAACCAGCTGAAGAATCGTACGGAACTTCGAGCTGCGGACTTGTCCTCGTCCTTCATGTCAACCTCCTTGCTCTCCGTGCCGTTTTGGAACGTGAGCTCCAGTGCTTCATGAAGCAGTTGAGATTGTTCTAATATCCCGATATATTCATACTGCCACACAATGTCTGAAGTCCTGCACGACGTTTGAAGACGCTCAAGATTGATGAGTATTGTAGTAAATGCTCGTTCTCGCTGGTCACGCGACCAGCTACCCGATGAACATCCGTGTAGCGGCACGTGGCTCAGCAACTGGCGACTGAAGAAGCACGCTGAGTGCTCTTGTCTAGTGCTTTGTGATACCATACTTACCAACTCCATGCTCCGACATGATGACAGCAGATCCACATGACACCGACACCAATCGATGAACGTAACGTACAAGTGCGAATAGCGCTGACAAGTCACAGGAATGCCATCTGTGATCGGGTCATCGGCAGACCACCATCTATCACGCAGCACAGAGATGATCGGCTCGAGTGGTGCTCGATGCGCTGCTAATACCCAGGCCTGTAATTGTGATCGCCAGCTCGGGAGGTGGTTCGCCCACACGCGGACTCTACTTTCGAGAGTTAGTGCATCGATTAACCGTCGCTCATGCCGCACATCGTGCTCCACTACCTGCTCGTCTCCGTGCGCTTGTCGATATTTTCGATCATACAATCGTCTGAGGAAGCCACTGCCAAGACTCAACGACTCAGACTTCCCTGACAACGCCGTCTCTGCGAAACCGAGAAAGCACGTGTCATCCTGTAAATTTGACGCGCACATCTCTAAAACATCCACGATCGTCTCGCTATCTTCTTCAACTTCCACTGCCAAGAGCATCGACTCAATCAGCTCCATCTCGATATCTGCACTTCTGCAAGGCGCTGATACAAATAGAGTGGCCTGCATATGCTGCAACGACTCGGGCATCGTCGTCGGGGAGTGTAATACATTGTCACCCATTTCTCTTCCTTGATTCACTCCAACGTCTAACAGCGTTTGGATTGCCCAGTCCCGGGATGAGTGCAGTAACGTCACCGTGTCTGGGTGGATCTCCGAGTCAATGGGGATTTCGATCATCTGCAACACTGACAGTTGGAAATGTCAGCGACGATGTGATGTTTACCAACAGAGAAAACTTGTAGATTCATAACCACGCACAGACATCAAACAGTTCTTGTAGCTGCGTTGCATTAGCTTCTGGAGCCTCCATCAGCTCCTCCAGCGCTGTCTGTAATAAACTAGGAAACTAGCCACGACATAACGCAAGTGGGTCAGTGCGAATCCTTCCATTCCAGTTGATCACACAGTGACTACTCGTCCCACAAACCTCCGCCGTCTCAAGCGCTGATTCGTACATTTCCAAGCTCTGGAGGACCGCTCCCATCCACTTCAAGTCCCACGTCTCGGTCTCATGTCGCTCCTGGCTCATTGCTTGTTGTTACAGAGTCAACAATTTGCTCAGATCTGGTTCTGATCGATCTGAGACGTCTAAATTAACTCATCTTTACCGAACATTTCGCTAATCAGTCTCAAAGCCACTGCAATTTTTACAATACAGTCACGCTCGACATGGCAGGGACGAGTACATCATATCACCATTATGTTTCACCGGTGGGTGCATTCAGAAAGCAACAACGATGCAAGAAAGAAACCTAGCGGTGTGGAAACCGCGCAGGAGAATCCGAATCGAACATCGCTGATCAACCACTCACATAAGTTCAATTATACGACAATAATTCGAAGTGGTGTCGGTGTTTCGCCTCCAGACGCTTCTATCGGCGTCTGCAGGCGTAACACCGACACAACTTCGACTTCATATCATAGTGCAGTCCACTAAGCGCTTTCGCTGCACGATGATCAGCGGTTCTTCGTTCTGCCGTCCTCCTGAGTCTTCCAGCCACAAGAGTCACAAAAATACTGGAAGATGGCATAGTGACTGACTACAAAGTAACGCATACAGCGATAGATACTTCCAAGAGGGAGCAGATATGACGTTTGCTTATGACTCTTTTGGCCGCTGTAAACACCCCGCAGTCTACACGAACAGGTGTCCAACTTCAACGTGCTTACCAGCACCAATTTGACCAATCAAACACTTCTCCGTTATCTGGACCCAGCTCTCTTCACATGACTGACTATACGTATACCTTCCCCCCTATTCAAATCAAGCCCGATCCATCAGATGCTTGCGTTCGTCCGACGGTCACCCCCTCCGCTTCCCAGATCCTGCCGCGCGTTGTCCCACTCCATGTCCCCCCTCCTCTCCACCGAAGAGGCCCAGACGCTCCTGCAGGGAGAGCGCGGTTGTCGCGTGCGTTTCCTTGACGCGTCCTGGTACCTGGACAAGAGCCGAGACGCTAAGAAGGAGTTCGCGACGCAGCGCCTTCCTGGCGCGCAGTTCTTTGACCTTGAAAAGATTGCGGACGCGACATCTGCGCTGCCGCACATGTTGCCTACTGGTGAATTCAAAAGTACTGAAATAACGATAACAACAAACGTATTGACTTTAGTTATTGCATCGGGTGCTGTAGCGGAGACGTTTGAGCGCGCTATGCGGGACCTCGGAGTGGAAAACGACGATACAGTGGTTGTCTACGGTGGTCGGAACTGTTTCAGGTACTTTTGACAGACGGTGCTTAGAGATGGAGAGAAGAGCTGACGGATTTGAACGTGGTGCTTCAGTCCCGCGCGCTGCTGGTGGACGTTCAAGGTCTTTGGACACGACGGTGTGCACATTCTCAATGGTGATATTAGCTTCTGACTACAAGCGGAGACAGTAGCAAGTGTATGACTTGTGTTCGGGCCCTTTGTGGATCACAGGCGGCATCACTAAGTGGATGAAAGAGGAACAGCGCGTTGAAACGGGGGAGCCGCAGGAGGTGGTAGCTGGCAGCCCCTACAAGGCTAAATTCAACGAGGCCCTTGTTGTGTCGTGGGAGGACGTGCTGGCCAAGATCGGCTCAGACACGCAGATTGTGGATGCACGAGGAGCCGCGCGCTTCTATGCCAAGGACCCTGTGCGTCAATGAGTTAGTGCTGTGTAGCCGCTAGTTTCGCTTTCACTAACTCGTCTTCGATTTGTGCAGGAGCCACGCCCGGGTATGCGTGGAGGACATATCCCAGGCTCAATCAACTTGCCGTTTGGTAAGATTGTCGATCCGGAGGACTTTTCGGTGGGTTTGTGGAGACTATCAAGGATGCGATGTTTTTTTTCATTTGAGAATGCTAACGTTTGTTTTTCATGCATCAGCTGTTCCGAGAACTCGCTGACATCAAAAATGCCTTCGCCGAAGCGAGTACGTGTTTGCTTCAGTACGTACTTGCTGGAGTCTTCCTTACATTTTTGAGTGGCTGAACCGTAGATGTAAAAATGGACGAAGCCAGTCCGATCATCACCAGGTACGCATGGACATTCTGTTACTTGATGAGTGCTGTAATTGCTTGATGCAAACAAGTATCATACACATGATGTGGCTGTCGTTGTCACTGTCTTTCGTGTCTACGATACATAAACAGCTGTGGATCTGGGGTGACTGCTAGCGTTCTCACATTCGGCCTGCATTTGACTGGCAAGCCACTGGAGAAGTGGGGACTCGTTCTTTTTTCGTGCTAGCTTTGCCAACCATTCTGATCCGATTATGTGATTCATCGCTGTAGGGCTCCCGTGTACGATGGGTCTTGGTCAGAGTGGGGCCAGCGTAGCGACCTCCCTATTGAGACGTGAGCGGTGAGGCGTGCGCAGCTTATGGCACATGCGGAATTTACATGAGGGAGTCGTGAGTCAGCAGAAGCTGCAGTACTGTAAATTGATCGAGAGGGTGAAAGCATTGTGAATCGATCGAGCTGCATGAGCAAGGAATAAAACAACGAGATCTGCTATCACGTATAGGCTTGATGACGATCGTGACGCGCTAAGGTGCCCATTTCTTGTCCGAGAACCGTATTGTATCTCAGGAACGACATACAAAGCGTCTCTCTGCAAAAAGCTTGTTGCGAACATCATAGCAGCTACCAGCGATGCTGGCATGCTCGATTTTGTCTCATGAACTATGTTTTATTGACTGACAGTTCCCACTTGACTACAGATGTCAGTCATCTATAACATGGACAATTAATCTTAACCGAAATCGGAGGACCACTTTCCGCAAGCAAGGTCATGTAGTGACTGCCACGACGTGAAGATTGCACAACGTCGTTGCGTATCAAACGGAGGACAAACAGATACCAAGCGAAAGTGTTGATAGCAGATACCTGGGTGAGCATTCTTTTTGAAGCAACCATGCTTCTCAAATACTAGTCATCACCAAGATACAGACGGCAATATTGACCTCGATTAAAGCTCCACTGTGTGTTGCACTACTTGCTGCTCTTGCGAGCATATCGTCACCGATGACATTAGCTCCCAAATGTTACAGCAGTGATGTGCTCATGATTCAGTTTGTGACCACCATAAGGTACGTGATGTACAAGAGTAGTAAGTGTCGATTAGTAAGACGAATTACACCTTGAGACGTACCAAATCACGGAAAACTCGATTGCATTTCCCGACGCCAGGGTGGCGATCTTACTTGCGATCGGATGACCAAGTAAGCGAAATGTACAGCTCGAGCAGAGTTGACATGGCTAGTGGCAATAGCGTGAAACACGTGGAACGCTATCGAGTCATGTCATGACGGAAGGAAACCATCTTTGCAAGCTGCAATTGGTTTACACCCGTTCAGTGCTTCTTCTTGAGCGCCTTCACCTTCTTCGCATGCTTGGCTGAATTCATGTGTCCATTGTATTTCTTAACATCCCAGAACGTGAGACAACACGTTCGACAGACCATCTTCGTTAGCGGCACAGCCGTTTTCTTCTCCACTGCCTTCTGATTGATCAAGTGTCTTAGTTCGCAATTTGAAACGCCATGATGCTATCGCATAAAGTCTTACCTTTTCACCAGAAGTATGCCTGGCACCGTTCAAAGTCTGGGGATATTGTCGGCGTGGATCGACCACTTGGATGCTTGTGTCCAAAGCGAAGACATAGTAGCATGCTCCTGTTGTCGATGATGGCTCGCCTCGAAATGACGCCGGGTGCGTTCGCTGCGGCTCATATCCTGAGTATATACTTGCATCGAATGGCTCCGTCCTGTCGGTACACATAAGATTGTTATGTCCACCACCTTCGCTTCGAAGCAGCAAGGTCACCCGTACCTTTTCAATTTGAACCCACTTACCGCGGCCTGCTCTTGAATATTCCACCGATTGTAGAACAGTGTGTCACGTAGTGCAACCAGCACTTGGCCACGCGTCGGATGCACATACTGCCGCGTCGAGTAAAAGAACTCCCGCAGCAGATTCTGGTTCTTTGCCACGTCCGCCTCTGTCGAGCCACCTAAATGTGGGAAATTAAAGACAATCGAGTGGAACGCCTCATCAACGGCAGTAAGCCAGCTCTCCTTCTCCAAACGGGTTGCGTCTACGTCAAAATGCACTCGAGCCTTGCAGCAAAGACATCATTAGGTTAGTCGGTCGAGACCAAAGAATGTAAAAAAAACACCAACTTCTATCTGTTGTTGGCCGTACCCCAGCAGTCTCGAGCGCGTCACAATTAAGCAACGCGTTTGGGTACTTCTCCTCCAGATCCGCCTTTGAATCGTAGCAAGTGGCGATTAACTTGTTTCCTCCCTAATGACAGTCCCATAACCAGGGTCCAAGTAAGCAGCCACACGAGCGATTGGCAGGTGCCATTATTGACTACTACCCACCAAAAAGACCGCGAGGGACAATGAGAAGGAAAAGTCGCCATCGCCAATCACTAAAATGTGCTGGCGGTCACTGAAGGGGCCCAAGTTCTTCGGATTCGGGTTCGAAGATGCCGTGAGGGAGAAAACGGCGTGGACTTGCGACTTGGCCGAGCGAAGCTGCTGCGCGGCAGCGTTTGGCGCGTCAGTTGCTGCATGTTTCTATCAACGAAGGGTGAGCATTGGGAAAAGCAGATGACGAGAATCGGAACCCAAGTGGAGGGATCCGTACTTTGCTACTGTAGCGCTTCTTCTTCCTTCCGCCGGTGCGGGTCTTAGCCTTCATAGTCATGGTTTGGTCTTGGTGGTGCTGATGCGTTTGGATTAGCTTATATCAGTACAACGAAACAGGTGTAAAACAATGGATCGTCCAGGGCACGACGCATACTTGCATTGTATGAAAAACGAGTGTGCGTGTATACACGGCTACACACCTTTTCTTGTATCGGACTTTACCTAAAGAAGCCCTGTGGATATATCTATGTTTCCGACCGACCGCAAAACTACTACATCCATGATCGTCATTTCATTCAGTGTAAACGTGATATCACCATTCTAGATGATATCCCACGATTTATTTCAGTTGGGGCGGTCATGTTATGAATGTTACCAGCGATGGTAATTGTAACGGGGTAGCCCTCAAATCTTGGAGCAGCGAATGAATATTATCGCTGCTCCAAGATTAGTTGAATTAGACATGTCAATCATAGATTGCCACCAATCGCTGCTAGACGCGCGCAATGAGTGGTGAGCAGGTTGTCGTCATACGACGGCGTAGTTTAATATAGTTTGATAAAGAATAAAGCTGTACCGATAGCTTAGCTATATTAAATGCAGTTCTCTTTTTACCTTACTTGAACGAGTCGTTCAAGTAGTTTAGCTTCCTCCGCACGTACTAGTGTACGTGCAGTTTCGCGGTACCCCATATAAAGGTGCCCCGTTACACCTGGTAGCACTTTGTAGTCCGTCCAACGACTACTTAGTGTCCGTCCAACATGAACATGTTGGACGTAGAAGACGACAGCTTTCACGTCACACGTGAAGGCTACTCTCATCTGAGTGACTCAGAATGGGAGGTAGTCGGCCGCATGAGTGTGCTCATGGGCGAACCCGCCATCAGTGATATGTTGGTGTCTCTAAGCAGAGACCAGCAACATGCTGCTTTCAACAAGTTCCTACAAGGGGAACTTATCGTCGAACGACAGAAGATAGCCTTGCTACAACAGTGAGGCTCTCATCGGTCGATGGGCGGGCCGACGCACATGCGTCGAACCGAAACCTTGAAGATTGATATCTCAAGGTACAAGGGAATCGATGAAGATTCCCTTCTGAGATGGTTCGTCGAGTTAGACGATGCCATAGGGCCCGTCACATCGAGGGTGACGAGATGCAAGTCACCTTCGCCCTGTCTAATTTGACGGGACGAGCAAAGACTTGGGCCTTAGGGCTCAAGCTTCACGACCCAAACGTGTTTGAGTCGTTGGAGATCTCAAATTCTCGACTCAAAGAGACGTTTGAGCCGCCGAGAGCCGAGTTCAGAGCACGCTCTGTACTCCTGTGCTCAAACAACGTAAGCTTAATGTCCAAGCTTGTGAATAGCACGTCCGCTACCTTGCTAGTGGTGTCACAAAATACCCTGTTGATGATCACACGCTTATCAACGTGTTCATATACGGTCTTGTCGATGGGCCGGTGAAGACCTACATGTTCCGTGATTACTTTCATACGCTGGAAAAGGCGATAGCGTATGCGGAACAAGAAGACTTCAGCCTTAGACAGTCCCAGGATAACTCGTCAAACTATCGTCCGACAAGACGACAGGAAACAGGAGGTCACGAACCGATGGACCTCTGTTATATCGAGAGCGAGAACCCTTGCTATCTACGTCACAAGCGAACGGCAAGATGCCATCGCTGTCAGAAGATTGGACGCTACGCTCATGAGTGTAGTGTCCCGAGCACTGCGATACGTCCGAAAACAGGAAGTGATGACCGCCGTTGGCCAAGGAAGAGTCCGAGGCGTCGGTCCGACCATGTCGCCAAGCCGCGACAGCAAGTCAGATCAACAAAAACGGTCAGGGTCAGTAGGGGCGGAGCACCCTGCTAATCCAGCAACGTCAAGAGAATTTGCAGGACTCTTGACGAAGATTGCTCCCAACACGCAGTCTCTGTGTGTTACTGCCCTTAGTGATGAGGAGTCTCTCATCACTTTGAAGATCGAAGTGACAAGTGGAATGTCACTTTGCGCCCTAGTTGACTGTGGTGCGTCGAACAGTTTTATTCGACGCCAGTGGCTAAGGGATAGTAATCTCAATTATGTAGAGCGAGAGTTCCCTCCAACGAGGATGACGGTGTGCCTTGCTACAGGCGCATCCGTAACAGTGAACAAACGTGTAGTGGGAATCCACAAGAAGGAAAACAATACGATGATGACTTTATCGTATTAGATTTGGATGACGAATTTAGTGTCATCCTTGGTCTGCCATGGCTTAGAAAGTACCAGCCACACACAGCTGGCAGCATCGATCCTTGAAGATGCCTTACGTTTGTTCATCAGATGGCCATCTGATGAACGTCTTGGAGCGTCCACAAGCGTGTGGATGTACTACGAGTGAGTTCGATGGCCTCACTTGTGGTACGGTCGTTAGTACGATTGCACAAGATCACAGTGTAGAAGGCCACTGCACTGTGGAGCCAGCTTCCGGCACCTGTGTAGAGACACAGGCTGCACCGAAGGTTCACCACCCGAAGAGATCGAGTGGACTGGAACACGGATGCACACCAATGAGTGCATCCGAGAAGAGAGAGTAGTGTTGTTTAGGATGGACAACACATTGAAGCGAGATCGACTATCAGAGAGTCGATCGTAGAGCAAGCCCTCTCGACTGAAAGAGAGTCGATCGTAGAGCAAGCCCTCTCGACTGAAAGAGAGTCGATCGAAGAGGACGTGACCATGATAGTACCCGTAACGGAAGAAAATTCCGGCGTTCCTAAGAGCAATAACTCCCGAGAGGGTTATATTGAGGATGTGGATTCCCAACCACCTGCGGACGTGTTCTCCCAGGGAATCACCGAAATAGTGAATGTCTTGATGAATGACGGATAAAGTGTAGGCGCTTATACGCTCGATCTGTATACACCTCCGAAGTAAGCTTCGAAGGTAGTCAAGTTGCCAACGCTAGAATCTAGAAGATTCGTGCGAGATCTGCGTAGTGACAAGATCAAGAAGATCTGCGTACTCGTCACTGAGGACGAGTACGTCGCCAATGTTCGGTCGGCACAAGTGTTTGCTGAGAGCGAACGGGTTCTAAGTAGCTCATCGATGGACGAGAGTGGCCTTGATGGGAAGCCTTGAATGGAGCGATACACATCTCAATCTTGGGAGTCTCTAAAGACAAATCCTTTGTATAAGGATTTGGTGGAATTCAGGGATGTATTCCCTGAATCCGTGCCATGCGAATTACCGAAGGACAAAGGTATTCGACACGAGGTCGAGCTTAAACCTGGTTCGAAATACTGTGTCATGAATCAGTGGCCACTTCCTCGTGAACAAGTACTTGCGATCGACAAATTCTTTGCCGATCGATTAGCAGCTGGTCATGTGACGGAATCAACATCCCCACACACAGCTCTCCGACCTTCTGTGTGCGAAAGGCCACAGGAGGGTGGCGGATAGTGCACGCGTTCAACAAATTAAATGCTGCAACGGTACCGGCTCAAACGCCGATCCCAAGAAAGGAAGTCATCATAGATGGTATGGCAAACAGTACCATCTTTTCATCCATGTATCTGATGGATGGATTCTATCAAATCCTCATGCGTGAACGGGATATCCCTTACACAGTAGTGATCACCCCCAGTGGTATGCTCTGGTAGTGGCTAGTAATGCCACAGGGGCTAAGTAACGCCCCCGCAACGTTTAACAGATGTGTTACGAATCTGTTGCGATCGGTGCGCGACTTTGCACCGAGTTACTTCGACGATGTCTTCGTCCATAGCCGGGCTATGGATGAATAGACGGACGCGGAGGTTCATAGAATCCGCGTCCGGAAGGTCCTTAAGATAATGCGAGAGCAAAAGTTGTTCGCGAGCCTCGAGGAGTGTGTATTCGCAGCTAACAAAATACCACTTCTTGGCTGCATCGTGGGTAAAAACGTGTGCGCCCTGATCCAGAAATGATCAAGGCGATTAGCGACTGACCTGTGCCAGTCGAAGTCTAGGGACTTCGAAAGTTCCTTGGATTGGCAGCGTATTTGCACAAATACTCTCGCAATTATGTCGAGATGACTGTACATCTCTCTCGTCTTTTAAAGAAAAACGAGGTGGTCATGGAGCGCTGAGTGTCAGCACTCTTTTAAAGGCATCAAGAAAAGCTTGGTGCAATCGCCTGTGTTGGCGATTGCAGATCAGGATAGGCCATTTCATGTGGTCTGTGACGCCAGCGATGTTGCAATCGGCTGCGCGTTAATGCAGTAAGACTTAGACGGCGTTAAGCGCGTCGTCTGTTATCAATCGCGTCAGCTGCAAGCAGCTGAGCGTAATTATCCGGTTCATGACAAGGAACTCCTTGCCATGAAATATGCACTGGCCAAGTTTTGGGTATATCTCTTAGGAGATAGGCCCTTCATCATTTATACCGACCATGCGTCGTTACGCACGGCCGCAAACAGTCCACACCTCTCGCAACGAATGGCGAGGTGGCTGTCTTTCACGGAGTACAACTTCTCTGTTGAGTATAAACCAGGATGACTTAATGTCGTCGCTGATGCTCTTTCGCGTCGGCTCGATTTAGAGCCGACTACTCAACCCACAGTAGGGGTAATCCCACTGTCGCAACACTAACAGTGAGTGTTCCGTCGTCGAATCGGCTCGATGACGTGCGAAAAGCATACACAGAAGATAAGTCTCTTCTGCGATTGATGGATTACGTATCCAATCCGTGTAATCAAGCTTTGAAAAGCTTGTCGTCTCAATACCGCTCTTCAACCGAACGGTATTCTGTCCGTGATGGACTGCTGTACTATACACCAGTCAACGGCGACACACCTCGTGTCGTCGTTCCGGCTCATAATGATTTGCGATTGCGCGTCATGTATGAGTTTCACGATGCCCCAACAAGTGAACATCGCGGTAGAGAAGAGACTTACCTCATGGTGAGTCGTGACTTCTACTGGCCCCGCTAGTTTGAGTTTGTGCGGAAAAACATTCGCGCTCGCGAAGTTTGTCAACGGGCGAAGCCTAGTCCTTCAACCCGCGCACCCTTATAGCCTCTTCCGATTCCGGCAGAGTGTTGGCAGTCCGTATCGATGGACTTCGTCTTCGGGTTTCCCAAAGACGTTCACAAGAATACTGGCATTCTTGTGTTTGTTGACCGGTTCAGCAAGATGGTACATCTTGTTGCTGTACCGGAGTCAATCACAGCCCAGGGCTGTGCTCGTGTCTTCATCAGTACTATCCTCCAACTTCACGGGTTACCCCGTGAACTCGTGTCCGATAGAGACCCCCGCTTCACAGCGGAGTTCTGGCAATCCGTGTTCCGTTCACTGGGAACACGTTTGACGATGTCAATTTCTGACCATCCAGAACCAGGTGGTCAGACGGAACGCGTCAAACGCGTCCTCGAAGAGATACTTCGAGGATATGTCCACTCTTTTACGAGCTGGAGTGAGTTCTTGCAGATGGTGGAATTCGCCATAAACAACTCGGTGCACGCGTCGACAACGCATACACCGTTCTTCGTGAATGGCCTACGCCATCCACGTTTACCCGCCTTCTTAGAGTGTGACTCTAGTTCAGGGGGGGTGGACTCGCTCGAACAAAAAACGGTCTGGTTCTTGCTCATCACCCGTCGACAATGGTGTCGACGTGATAGATGCCGACATCGATGCGATCGATATCGATGATGATGATGATGACGACGATGCTGACATATTCATCATCGCCAATGACCGCGAAAGTGAGGGCGATGATACCCTCTCTGGTGAAGACAACGTTCTTTCAGCAGTGCGCACGAAGCGCACTGCTGTTGACAAGGATGAATCAGCAGAGGAATTTCTGCTGACTCGCGAAGCGGTTGTCCGCTTCGTTCAAGACTATATTGCAGATGCACTAGACAGACAGAAGAGAAACGCAGACAAACATGGAAGAGCAAATGTTTTTTTTATTTGATATAGGAGACCTAGTTTTACTGTCTACAGTAAACTTACCGAAGCACGCAGTGAGAAACGTGGGCAGCAGTAAATTACTGCCCAGGTACATCGGTCCATTTCGTGTGTTGCGCCGAATGGGCAACGCATACACGGTTGAACTGCCCTGTAAGATGCGCACGCATTCTACGTTTTACGTTGGTCGTCTCCGCCCGTACTATCAGTACGAGCCCGTTTCGAGATGCGAAGAACACCTCCACGGTCGAGAGCCGAGACCACCCTCGATTGGTCCCGTTTCATCGAGCCAGTTTGGTCGACTAGCGAAGCGACCTGTTCACGCAGCTCAGCGATGTCTCGACGAGCAGCAGCCAGCTCATCACGAAGAGAACGAGTTGACTGTTCGTTCTCAAGTCGTGCAAGCGCAAACGCGGCACGATCGTCCGAACGATCGTGCGTTAGGGAGCTATAATTATCAGCCACAAGATCCTCAAGCCTATAACGCCGAGATCGTTCATGAGCCAGGTCATCTTGCAACTGTTCCGTTAGACGTTTCAGCTCTTAAACATCAGCTTAGTCCGACCCTCGAGCCGGATCAGGTGTTCCCACTTGAGATCACCACATTCTTTGGTGAACTCAAGCGGTGGTCAACGCTTCTGATGGAGCGTATTTAATATTACCGCTACGTGAACACACTCCGGACGAGTTACCTCGTCCGCTGGCGTGGCTATTCACCGGCGTCGGACAGCTGGGAGCCTCGTGCCCAGATGATTGTTGATGTTCCGGGTCTCGTCGAGCAGTACGACGAGACCCACCCGTTGCGTTTGAAGAAGGGCCGTCGGAAAACGACCTCCCGAACGCGAGTACAGAGATTGCAAAGTGTCGATCCCTTCGGCCATCTCGGAAGAGATCCGCGCCCTCTAGTAGGGATCATTAGGGACGTAGGCCTCCCTAGGGGCACGGTTCGAATTGTCCAGGCAACCTGGACACGAATCACCCCATGAGAGAAAGGGTAATCCTGCCTCTCTCGACAGCCGGTGCAAAATGTATCGCACCCCGACCGGGTTGCGCTTCTCAGACCTGATGCGAGCTGCATCAAGTTTACCGATCCAGGCCTCACGGCTAATGCACTCGATGTTATCAATGAGGGCATCCCATCCATGCACCAAGGCCTTTCCGTCCCCAACACGGCTACCATTGTGCCACCGATGTTAAAAAAACGCATCAGTGAAGAAATCTTCCGCATCACGGATAGTTTCCGTGCTGGAATTAGGTGGGCAAATCTTCCTTCAAACGAACAACGGGATTTGATCCCGTTCGGTAGTCGTGCCGGCCAACCGGCCTGGATGGCGGCATCCACAGAGACTCCACTTGAGGAGCGTAGCGCAAGACATTTCGGTCCCTAGCCTCTTAATTGGTGCCAGCCTGAGCACTGGCACCAGTGTTACCCCGATCCCTTGAGTTACTTCGCCCGTGGTGATGCATAGGTGCATCACCACCATCTCCACGCGTCCATTTCTTGGATGGACTTGTGTGAGGCGGAGACTCATCGGAGTAATCACTCTCGATCCGAAGATCTCGGTCATGATGCTGCCGCGCTGACCAGAGCCAGTCAACCTGGCTCTTGCAGTGTCCGCCCCCGGTGATCCGTAGGGGTGAGGCGTCGCCTTCGGGGTGGATGTATCATTCCACTCGCCGGAATAGATGAGCTCTATCTCAGACTCGTCTTGATTACGATTCGAGGTACCCGCTACAGATGCAACGGATGTACCTGTCGCACGTGGTGACTCACCACGTGGAGGATCCACGACAACAGGCGATGAATCGCCTGCTGCTGAGGCGTGAGAGGCACTTTCCGCGGCCGCATGCATGCGTGCAGCCGCTCTTCTTGCTGCTGTAGTAGTAGCTCGCGTGGTTTTGGAAACCATGCGTTGGATTGGCAAATGAATGGAACTTGAATAACAAGTGCTTCCTTTCCTAGGGTGATCCAACGGTGTTCACCCTGTTCCAATCAGTTTTAATTTAATCAATGGGTGATTAATGGTTAAGGGAGGGGTGATGTAACGGGGTAGCCCGTTACATGATATTGACACCAAACGGTGTCAATTGGAATATTGTCTAGCATGACAATATCCTACCAATATTATCCGAGATGGATAATATTGAAGGAATGTTCTCTACTTTTGGATAATATTCATTCGCTGCTCCAAGATTAGTTGAATTAGACATGTCAATCATAGATTGCCACCTATCGCTGCTAGACGCGCGCAATGAGTGGTGAGCAGGTTGTCGTCTTACGACGGCGTAGTTTAATATATTTTGATAAAGAATAAAGCTGTACCGATAGCTTAGCTATATTAAATGCAGTTCTCTTTTTACCCTTTCTCAGATTAGTTGTTGAGTAGATTAGATTCCTCTGCACGTACTAGTGTACGTGAAGTTTCGCGGCACCCCAAACAAAGGGTGCCCCGTTACACACGATCCACGTCACAAGTTTATCTTTGGACTTTATCACAACCTCTCCTGTACTGAGGGGTGGTCCTTCGTACAGGGACTATCTCAGTAGACTCAATCGTGGAAGTCAACCCAAGTACTTAAGTCAAGTATTATGAACACATCCTCGGATCGCCTAGCTAGCTTTATTGACCCCTCTCAACTGCTCGACTTTACCGCTGACACAAAAAAAACAAATTGCGACATGCCACCAATATCGCTTAACCCTCAATGCGTCTCCGATTCAGCTTTAGATCTACTCGGGACGCCAGATATATCGGCATTATGTGCGATTGCCGCTCGCACATGCTGAGTCCCCGTGTCGACCGCCTACTTCGAGATCGTCACATACATCACCCGAAAATCTACCCCGATCGCAAGCTGCCGGACCTCACTCTCTTATCGTGGGATCGACAGAGCCTCTGTATCTCTACTGCGCATCGTCACCGTCACCCTTCCGCGTTGGTGATTCGTCCGCGGGCATATCACCTCCATCAGTGATCTCACCCCCTGCCCCCTCCTATGTCCCTGCACACGACTTCCTATCTGCTTTGACATCTATTTCCGCCTTTTGGGACTGAACTATCGCCTTTAACACGCTCCTGGACGGTTTTCATTCAGCACAACAGCTACATTGAGCGGCGATATTGCGTGGTTTCGGCTGCAAGATAATAATTTATGCCTTGCTTGGATCGACTTTCCCGTAACGGGCATGGTGCCATTGATGCTTAATGGGTCTTCAAGATAAAGCGCAAGGCGGCTGAGTCGATCGAGAAATACAAGGCACGAATTGTAGCTAAGGTGTTTGAAAAAAATATTTGGCATAGACTACACGGTGACGTTCTGTCCCGTGCGGAATTATGTGGCTTTGCGAATGACCATCGCCATTGCCAAGCACTTAAATGGCCCCTCGACCAGCTCGATGTGGTGACAGCGTTTGTTTACGGAGAGATGAAGAAAATTTAATATTTGTCATTTCTAAAGGCGTTTAGATGGACGGCGTCTTTGACTGTATTGTGGTAAAGTTACGAATCGAATTTTTGGGACGTGTATCGGTGACCACCCAGTTAAGACGTCACTTACTGGTAGAAATGGTACCAGGTGATCTAGCGGTCCAATAGGAGATGGAAGATGATCCCAACAGAGATCACCAATCAGATCAAATTGTCGCCAAAATAATGGACGTGGGATGATCTGAGACGAGGACTAGAAAGGGATGATTCCAATGGAACGATCTGGGACGAGTCGCAAATGTACATGATTTCCACAGTGATCTGGGACAAGGAAGTGGGACGAAGTCATATAATTCACCTGGATGTTGTTAAAGGAGATGATGCGTATATTTTTGCAGCTGAAGACAGGATCGCGGATTTATATGCGAAGATCTCTTG
The DNA here is from genome assembly GCA_921007115.2 of Peronospora matthiolae. Classification (NCBI taxonomy): domain Eukaryota; phylum Oomycota; class Peronosporomycetes; order Peronosporales; family Peronosporaceae; genus Peronospora; species Peronospora matthiolae. Next base: position 330,653 of record CAKLBY020000175.1, read on the forward strand.
ATTCACGAACATGTGGAACATCATATTGACCGATATCGGAAACAGTCGTGTATATTGTGGCAGAATTACTCTGGTAAAGGTACATCTGGGACCAGGTGGTGCGATATGACTCTATGACGAAGGTGAAACATCCGGCAGACCGGTGACATTCTTTACCAGTCTCACAATAAGAGTACTGTTTTTGGTTAATTATAGCCCGATCTGGAAGTGTGAAAACTCATGGGAGCCCAGGGAATTATTCTAAGACATGTGGATGATCTCGTGGACCAGGAAAACCCTAAAGGGTGAAATTGGAGCACGTACAATCAACAGAAGAACATGTACTGCCAAATCGTACCGTGTCGATCCTCGACGATCTCGAATTGGACATCAGAGCGGTCATGTTCCCTATTTATTACGGATATATCGCTGATGAGACTTTAAGATCATGATGAATATATTTGATGAAGGTCCATGATTAATGTCTTAAAAGTTCAGACCGAAAGAGACAGTGGAAGCTGGTTGAATTGACGTCGCAAAGTGGATTTAGACACATTTTGCATTTGGGTACTAGTTCGAGTTCTTTGGTGCCAAAAATGGGAATTTGGTACCGTATTTGGGATTTGGTCCTCTTTTAGCGTTTAGGTATGATATCGGGAATATTGGCGCTATCTTTAGGGTACAGGTCATGAAATTTCGACACGTGTTCAAGGGAATGGTCAAGATTAAAGTTGATATCGGTTTGGAGAGTGACCTACGGTTTGGAATATACTTAACGATAGGTTGGCTATTGATTTGGTTGGTAAATAAACAGACTTGAGCTCTACTTCTTCTGCTCACGACGGGCGCCCCCCCCCGCCTTTTTCCGGGAAAAATTGATTTGGCTTCCCCAGCTGTGTAAGGAACGCGTGTTGCAAGACACTGAAGACCAACCTTGGATTGTTGGCTAAGATAGAGAAGAGCGATCCCGGAAAATCTGGTTCGGATAGATCAAGTACTCACACTAAACTCAACTGATAGGGTAGCAGTAACAACGGAAAAGGACTGTACACAAGATCGCGAGACGGCTCAAATGGTTAGAAGATCTGGACAAGAAATTCAAGACAAGACCGAGCAAGATCGAAGCAATCTATCTGATGGATCCGCACGTTTCGTTTTGGCGAAACAGGAAATCTGTCTGGACCAAATTGCGTACTTCCGGCAAGATCGACCGATCCCAAGGCAAGATCGACGCAAGAGTACTATTTGCCGAGTGAAGATTTCCGCACAGCGAAGAACCCGATCCCGAAGATGAATCGAGATCGGCGTGATCCAAGGTCAAGATCGCGACGTCTCCAAATACTGATCGTCGCGACTTTAGATCTAGATTGCAGAATCCAGTTTGTGGTGTAAAGATTTCCGCACCGAAAGCGAAATCTCAACTCCAAACCCTCAGCAAGATCGACATCTCCCAAAGGCCATTACGAAGAGCACAAGCCATCCCACTGACGGGTAAAAAAGGTGAACACAAGGTTATAAGACAAGGCACAGGTCGGAGTACCCCCTCCGTGAGTCGGCAAGTCTGGGCGAGTAGAAGATTGACCCTCATACAAGCGATTTTGTGAAATCGACTTCATCACAGATGCATCCTTCCTTCTACGAATCACCGTGCAGCGTGTGCAGACGTGTCCACGCAACCCACGCTCCTTTGTAGCTGTCAAGCACATGGTGGTAATCCGCATTTGTGTGTAGCAGCATCATACTGAACGCGACGTTGCTCGCCTTGACGTATTCATCGGACGCTCGCGGGTCGGTGAAAGGCGGAGTCGCTTCACGGTTTACGACGTGTCAGACGGACCTCGTCAAAACCACACCGCGCATGTATCGACTCCAAGTCGCATAGTTGTCTCCATTGAACTTATCAATATAGGCGTTGGATAATACGTTGGATGGACGACATGGCGCTTAGGTTCATAACCTGTTGCATTGCAGAGAGCGTAGCAAAAGGAGCGGAGAGACTGAATAGATTAGAGCAGAAGCCACTTTCTCACTAGTTGGAAGATTCGAAAGTGATTGATTATTGGGGCTCGTGTGGTGAAGTTGAACTCACAAAATCGCTTGTGTGAGGGTCAATCTTCTACTCGCCCGGACTTGCCGACTCACGGAGGGGGTACTCCGACCTGTGCCTTGTCTTATAACCTTGTGTTCACCTTTTTACCCGTCAGTGGGCTGGCTTGTGCTCTTCGTAATGGCCTTTGGGAGATGTCGATCTCGCTGAGGGTTTGGAGTTGAGATTTCGCTTTCGGTGCGGAAATCTTTACACCACAAACTGGATTCTGCAATCTAGATCTAAAGTCGCGACGATCATTATTAGGAGACGTCGCGATCTTGACCTTGGATCACGCCGATCTCGATTCATCTTCGGGATTGGGTTCTTCGCTGTGCGGAAATCTTCACTCGGCAAATAGTACTCTTGCGTCGATCTTGCCTTGGGATCGGTCGATCTTGCCGGAAGTACGCAATTTGGTCCAGACAGATTTCCTGTTTCGCCAAAACGAAACGTGCGGATCCATCAGATAGATTGCTTCGATCTTGCTCGGTCTTGTCTTGAATTTCTTGTCCAGATCTTCTAACCATTTGAGCCGTCTCGCGATCTTGTGTACAGTCCTTTTCCGTTGTTACTGCTACCCTATCAGTTGAGTTGAGTGTGAGTACTTGATCTATCCGATCCAGATTTTCCGGGACCGCTCTTCTCGATCTTGGCCAGTACGGTTTGTAAACGTCACCGGATGATACACGCCATAACACTCCTGTATCAAGGCCGATGAGACAGCCCAGCTACTAGCGTAGACCACAATCACGGGAGGGCGATCTGGGTCGAAATGTTCAAGCATGGGAGTTGTAGCTATCTTAGCCTTCAGTATAGTGAACGCTACTTTAGCTTCTTTCCATCGGTTTTCGTTCGACCATTTATCACCTGATGCAAGTTGATCTCGACCGATCTCAAATAATCTGATTCCCTGAGCTCGTATAACACAGCGGCGTACACCGCGAAGTCCTCAATGAAACGGCGGTAGTAATTCAAGTTCCCGAGAAAAGATTGCTTAGCTCGCAGCGTGCTAGGAAATAGGATGTTGACCAACGATTCCAAGTTCTTTAGTTGAGCCTCCAGACCATCCATCGACGCTCGATGTCCCGAATAATCGACCCTACAGCACCCCCAAAAACTCTTCGTAAGTCTGAGAGACAAATTTCACTTATTGTATGCTTCCACCAGTCGTTCTAATTTTGCGTACGAATATTATTATGACGTGGCTGGTATGAGTATATCGTCAATGTAAGATCACCGTCCCAGTATGGAGGGTCGTCGATATATCTCAGATTCTCCATCTTAGAATACGTAGATCGGACCATCAGAAGCTGAACTCTTTCCGATCTTGAGATATCCATACAGCGCATTGTCTACAAGACGTTGGAAGATCTGAGGCGCGTTCTTAAGCCCAAAAGGATTCGTAGCCACCCAAAAAGGCCAAACGGCGTGACAAACGCTCGGATCATCTTCGCTCGTTCAGTCATTTCAACGAACCAGAATCCGCTGGCCATATCTAGCAAACAGTACCACAGAGCTTTGTCCAGATCTTCCGGCAGATCGATGGTTAGCGGCATGGGGTAAACCATCAGGCGCGTCAGCTGATCCACTCTTCGACAATCTATACGAAAGCGGATACCACTCCGTTCTTCTTGATGATCACCACTATCGGAGACGCCCAAGACGATGTAGATGGCTGAATGATCTTGGCCGCTAACAACCCTTTGATAAGATCCGACAACTTCTCCCTATGTTTGAGTGCGACCGAACGGACTATTTGTGCTACTAGTACGGCCCTACCGACATCGATATTACAAATTGCCCTTCGTCATAAGGGGTTATGGCTCTTCCAAATTAACGATCTGAGCTTTTGTTAATCTGTGGTAAGAGAGACATCGAGTTCGCCGATCTAAATGTCATCAATTGCCACTTCGTCCGTAGCTGTCGACATCTCTGGCAACACCGCTAGGTGTTGCTCAATATCTTTAACAAACAAATATCCGCTCTCGTTATAGTATACCGGCGCTTCTGCAATCTCAGTTTTGTTGATCTTGGGAGACTTCTCCTCTTCACAATCATTTCTCCCCTCGGAATAATTTAATTCTGATCTTTTTTCTGTAGGATCGGCTTCCAATGTAGAGAACCCATTACTTTGCCCTCCTTATTCGATCTCGTGATCTCCTTACGTTGCGCAATGGGTTCCGATCCCGTGATCGTTATCCCTCGACGATGGATTTACTTCCTCGAGTGAAGTCGATCCGACCCTGTTAGTCCTTCCTTCCCCTGTAACAACGGCATGTGTCCTGTGCAAAAACAATTCTTCGCCTTTGGCCTGCCGCGTTACCATAGAGACTGCTGAAGGCGTGTTTTTTGCGACTCAGACGGTCGCTTCATGATACGTTTATGGGTGGCGTATCTAGGGCGATCTACTACTGGTCCGATCTGCTTCTCCGAGATTGCATTTACGCGATCCGTCGTAGCCTCATACGCCAGAGTCTGCCACTCTTTGTGTTTCATGATCCGGCCGACAAAAAGATTTATGTTTGCGGCATCATATCGCCTTTTAACCACACGCCCGATATAGCATGAGTAATCTCGCTATCGCCAATGTTGGTAATCTGCAGATACTATTTCCTGCCCAGCCCCGAGGTCACCGTAGGTACTTAATCTAGTCCTCTAGTAACCCACAACTTCATCTTGGCCCCACCTGTTGCAATGTGCGAAGCTTGATGATCGAAACTGGGAAGGATGCTGAGGAGCCCACTCGAAAGACCGGAGGAGACACTTTGGCCTTAGGATAGATTGGAAAGTGATTGATTATCGGAGCTTATCTGCCTACGCCCTGATTTATATATGTCCACATATAAATCAGTCGGCGCGTCTAACTACCCTGCTCGTCTAACAATTCTTTCGTAATAACCAACGTAAAAATTATCCCTTAAGAACTACATATTACAGTTCGGGTTGTTACGGTAACCTTCAACACGCCCCTCAATCCGAACTTGAGTAGATGCCGAGAGCTGTCGTCGAGTCCTTGTGACGAGGTCCCGCAAGTCCCTTGGTCATGATATCCGCCATCATCACGGAATTTTCGCACTACCCGAGCTTCACAACACCGCGCTCGACCTCATCACGGATGTGATGGTACTTAATGTCGATGTGCTTGGCGAGGCCATGGTGCACCGGATCGTCATCTTGATGCAAGAATAATTGCCTTCACGGATGACAAGTTCCGGTCCTGACTCATTTTCGGCCGTCAAAATTTCGCGTAGCAGGCGATGGATCCACTTGCCTTCCTGGATGGCCAGACTCAGTGTGATGTACCCCGCTTCAATCGTCGACAGCGACACACTTGACTTCTTCTTGCTTCCCCAACTCATAGGAGCGCCCATCAGTATGAAAGTGTAACCCGAAGTCGACTTGCGATCAGCAAGATCACCAGCCCAGTTCGCATCCGAATAGCCACGCCAATCTTGTCGCTTGGCTGGAAACGGAGTCCGTGCGACTTGGTCTCTTTCAAGTAACGAAATATCCAATGTTCCTGCTGTGGATCCTCCAGGAAGCGTGAGACATTACCCACAGCATACGCAATGTCCGGGCATGTCGCAGTCGTTAAGTACATTAAAGCTCCCACTGCTTCACGAAACGGAACGTCGATATTCGCCGCTTCACTGCTTGCAACAAGCCGAGTGCTCAAATCGACCGGACTTGCTGTGGCCTTGCACTCATACATGCCGAAACGCTTGAGGATGTCGTTGACATACCGTCGCTGGCACATCGTCACGCTGCCATCCAAGCCATCCACCAGTTAGATGCCTAGTACGAAAGTACACTTGCCACTGTCTGTTAACTCGAAGCGCGTCTTGAGATCGGCCTTCGTGTGTGCAATCAACTCGAGCGAGCTACCGGTCACCAACACGTCATCCACGTAAACTAGCACGATCACACAATGACCATCGACCACCTTGATGTATAGACATGGGTCGAACGCCGAAACTTCGAAACTGATGGAGCACACGAACTCGTCAAAAGTATCGTTCCACACTTGCGAAGCTTGCTTGAGACCGTAGATCGCCTTCACCAACTCCAAATAATCAGAGTCGTCATCCGTCTCGACGCCTTCTGGTACCACGCAGTACACCTTCTCCTTCATCACACCGTAGAGAAAAGCTGTCACCACATCGGGCTGGTCCAGTGGCCAGTTGAAGTACTTGGTGATTGCGATCACTATACGCAGTGTCACATACTTCACCACGGGCATGAACGTCTCCGTGTAGTCGATGCCGTATTTTTACTTGAAGCCCTTGGCAACGAGACGCGCCTTGTATTTCTCGACCGATCCATCCGCTTTGCGCTTGATCTTGAACACCCACTTGATTCCGATTACACCTTGGCCTCTTGGCAGTTTTGCCGCGCGAAAAACTCCACGAAGATGCATCGACTTGAGCTCCTCCTTCACAGCACTTCGCCAGTGAGCTTGATCAGGACCGTTGATTGCGTCTTGTAAAGTTGCAGGTTCTGCCAGGTCCGTTGCTTCCACTGCATTTGCACTTGCACGCCAAGATGTTTGAGGCGTCGATTCGTCATCTTGATCGTAGACGTCCGTATCTTCTTAGTCATCAGATTTCGTTTCGGGAGCACTTGATCGTCGTCTCTTGTGACGGTTGGAGACGCGTTCCGGAGCACTTGCTTGTTCCAACCCAGTTCGATGGCGAGATCACCGTGACATACCGGTGCTTGCTTCACTCTTGCGCTTGCCAGTCTGCTTGAAGGTGGTCTGACGTACGTCGTCATCGTTTACTGCCAGGAGATTGAGGTCCAACTCCGCATCTTCATCGTCGTCACTTGATCGGTCCATCGAAAAGTCAAAAGCCGATTCGTCGAAGGTGATGTCACGACTGATCACCACTTGGCCCACCTCAATGTCATACACCCGGTAAGCCTTTAACGCTTCTTCGTAGCCCATGAACATTCCTACACGAGCCTTCGGGTCCCACTTCGGTCGCTTCTCCTTTGATGTAAGGATGTATGCTTGACGTCCAAATACGCGCATATGCTTGACACTTGGTTTCGACTTGTACGCGATCTCGAACGGGGTCTTGTGGTCGATCTTGGGTGACGACAGGCGGTTCTTGATGTAGATCGCCGTCATTGCCGCTTCAGCCCAGAAACACTTCTCCAGCTTTGCATGATGCAACAAGCTGCGTCCAATCGTGACGATGGTTCGTATCGCGCGTTCTGCGGTGCCGTTGGTATGACGTGCATACGGCACCGTGACCTGCTGCTCAATACCTTGATCTTCGTAGAAGGTCTTGATCGATTTGGTCGCAAACTCATGCGCTCCGTCGTGCCGAAAAAACTTGATCTTCGTGCCGAACCTGCATCTGAATCTTGAGAATGTAGTTCGTGATGCAGTCTTCACCCTCAAACGTGGACCACAGACAGAAGATTTTCAAGCACCAGCTGGCTTCGTCAACCACAAACAGCAAGTATCTGCTGCCGCCGATCGAGACTTGTTCCATTGGCCCGCAAATGTCGAAGTGTAGCAATTCAAACACATCGTAGTGACACTTGTCACGGTTGGTTGGGAATGATGTTTAAACCAATTTCCCTAGCTGGCAACCGCGACACACACTTGACCCAGTCAAGTTGGGAGGTGCCTTGGCTTCCTTGATCATGCCGGTGGCCACCATCTTGCGTAGAACATCGAGGGGCGCATGATCCATTCGCGCGTGTAAGTCGATGGCCCCATTTTGTGTCGCTGCATTAGCCGATCGTTGAAGAGTCCGCCGCCAGTAAAGTCCATGGACAAGGTACGCTGTCTCCACGACTTGCTTGGAATTCTTGCGCGTTACTTGCATCTTGTACCCATCAAACACGACTTGGAACCTGCCACCCTTGGTGATCTGTGGCACTGAAAGAAGGTTCTTGCTCATACTTGGAACATATAACGCGTTCTTGATCTCGATCTCACGCTCTTCACCGTTAGGCAAAACCACCTTTTCCATGATGGTTCCCACACCCTTGATGGCCACCTTGTTGCCATCAGACACCAATAGTTCGCCCTAATTGCGCTCTGCCAAACTTGCAAACTAGGTCTTTTTGTGGCAAATGTGGTGCGTTGCACCACTATCGACGGCCCACATTCCAGACACGTCCTTGCTCGTTTAAACTCTACATTCGAACGAGACTGTAAACTCCACACGATCTAAGTCATTGCCTTCATCATAATGTCCCCACTGGACGTTATTAGCCCCGCGTCCACGACCATTGCCGCCGCGTCAGGCTCCTCGACCTTTGTTCTTCTGCTTTTTCCAGCAACGATCCACCGTGTGTCCCACCTTGCCACAATACGTGCACTAGTAGGGCTCACGCTCTGTGCTGAATGCCTTGATTGCATCTTCAATTTTCACCGTAGTCGCTGTTGTTATCCCTTTTTCTCCTCGACGCTTGGCGTGCTCATTCGTCAGCACTCTCATCACATCCTGGGTGCGAAGCTCGGCGCTGATCATTTTTATGTTGAGCACCACATTTTCATAGCTCTTTGGAAGACTGAGCAGCAGTCAGATTGCAACATCTTCGTCTTCCATCTTCGTACCGATGCCGCTAAACTTGGCAGAGATGTTGAGGATCTCGTTGCAGTGGTGCATGACGTTCGCGCCTTCAGCCATCTTGAGGCTGAAAAGTTGTCGCTCGAGGAAGATGCGTCCTGCCTTCTGCGAATAACCGTACAGCGTCTTTAGACTTTTCCACGCAACCCACACTTCCTCGCAGTTGTCAAGCACATGGTGTTAATCCGCATTTATGTGCAGCAGCATCATACTAAATGCGACGTTGCTCGTCTTGACGTAGTCATCGGAAGCTCGCGGGTCGGTGAAAGTCGGAGTCGTTTCACGGCTGACGACGTACCAGACGGACTTTGTCAAAAACACACCGCGCATGAAACGACTCCAATTCGCATCGTTGACTCCATTGACGTGTGGCGACCAAGAGATACATGATTCCTCCGACAGCACTTTGATATGGCACATTGCACATGGTGTCTTCGTGCTTGCATTCTTGGTCGCACATGTTCTTTGTGAGCTTCAGACCGGATCTTGAGGCGTCTTCGCTGCCTTGCTGTTATCCTTTCCGAACTGGGTCATCACGGACTTGAGAAACTTGGTTTGTTGCACAGTCACCATTCCAGTCTTACGGTCGTTCTTGATGTCCATGCCGAGAAAGTAATTGAGCTCACCGAGATCCGTGATTTCGAAGCGTGTGCTCAGCGCCATCTTGGTCGACTTGAGTAGTTTGTTGTTGCTGCTGGCCAGGATGAGATCATCGACGTAGAGCACCACGAGAATCATGTCTTGGTCGTCTCGCTTGATGTTTATGCAGTGGTCCAATTTGCACGTCTTGAATCCCATCTTGATCGTGAACCCATCGATCGTTTGGTTCCACATGCGTGGCGATCGCTTTAGGCCTTAGAGCGATCTCTTTAGCTTGCACACATAGTCCGGCTGTTTTTCATCCAGGTATCCTGCCGGTTGGTCCATGTAAATGTCTTCGTCGAGGGAGCCGTTAAGAAACGTTGTCTTGACGTCCATCTGATGTAGCATTAAGCCGTACTTGGCCGCCACGCTGAGCACCACACGAATCGATGTGAACTTGGCCACTGGTGCGAAAGTTTCTTCATAGTCAACTCCAAATTTCTTTGATAATCCTTTGGCCACAAGTCTCGCCTTGAAACGCTCAAATTCGCCATCTTGATTCTCCTTGGTACAAAACACCCATCGGCACCCGATGGCTTTGCGACCTTTCGGATGAGGCACGATCTCCCACGTGTCGTTTATCTGAAACGAGTCGAACTCCGAGTCACACACTTCTTTCCACTTGCCGGAGTCGCTTGATTCCATAGCCGACTTGAACGTAGTCGGCATTTCCCCCACTGAATCCATAATGTAAGCTGCTTCAAAATCCATCGCAGCCGCTGATACATGCTCAAGCGACGGACCTCTGTACGTTCTTCGCTTGGGACTTGGAATGACGATAGCTTTCTCCAGTGATTGAGTGCGCGTGTGTCTCTTGATGTTGCTCTTCGAAGACCTGGTGTCTTCGTCGTCATCGTCGCTCGAGTTCATGTCGACGTCAGTTTTACCTTCTTCTTTTTCTTCGTCGTCGTCTTGATCGTCAAACTCAACGGTACTTGACTCATCGTTGTAGTTACGCGGACCTTCATCAAACTTGTCTTCCATGAACGTGGCATCGCGACTGATCTTGATTGCTCCTGTTGACACTTCCTCGAATCGATACGACTTCTGGTGTTCGGCGTACCCCAGGAAACGAAAGAGTGATGACGTGGAGTCGAACTTCGCGCGTCTGTCTTGAGGTACTTGAACATACGCGTGGTATCCGAATACTTTAAGGTTGGCCATAATCGGTTTCTTCATCGTCCACACTTGATATGGAGACTTGTCGTAGTGGATGGCACGTGTTGGACAGAGGTTTCGAAGAAACATCGCCGTCATCACTGCTTCACCCCAGTAGCTCTTTACCAGTCCAGCATGTTCCATCATACAGCGCGCACACTCTACCAGCGTGCGATTCATTCTCTCAGCTACTCCATTGAGCTGAGGAGTATATGGGGGGGTGAACCTTTGTTATATCCCTTGTTCCGCGCAGAATCGTGCCAACTTGTCGGACTTGTACTCACCCCCATTGTCGCTTTGAAGGTACTTCACGCGCTTTCCGGTTTGCGTTTCGGCCATCGCAGCGTATTCCATGAACTTCACCGCAACTTCAGATTTGCTCTTGAGCAGATACACGACACGGTATCTTGACTTGTCGTCGATGAATGTCACGAAGTACCGCTTTCCACTGAAAGTTGCCATCGACATCGGTCCGCATACGTCGCTGTGAATCACTTCGAGAAGTTTGGAGGTGCGAGCTGTAGTGTTCGATTGGAAGCGCATTCGAATCTGTTTTCCCAGAGCACAACCTTCACACACGTCCCACTTCTTCACCGAAGATATGTCGGTGCCAATTCCAATGTTCTTCGTCACGATGCAATTGAGTCCATCATGACATATGTGGCCAAGCCGAAGGTGCCAGAGGTACGACTTGGTGCCCCCTTGACATCCCGACGACTTGGCTGCATTTGCTTGTTCCGGCGCCACTGGAGTCATTTGCAGCTTGAACAGTCCTTTACCTTCACAGGCACCAATTTTCCGCTTGGTCCCTTTTGCTTCTCCATAGCACCCATCCTTTGTGAACATCACTGGGCCGACGACATCCTCGGTGAAGCGGCCGACTGAGAACAGGTTTCTGGATAAATTTTGGATGTGCCACATGTTTGTGAGCACACCTTTCTTCATCCCTTGGGGTGTCTTCATCGACATGAAAATGTCCCCACTGCAGATTGCTTGGACGATTCCATCATCCGCGAGATGGACATCCACAGCGTCAAACACCTTGTAGTTCCGCATGAACTTCTTGGAGCACGTCATGTGCTGCGTCGCCCCGGAGTCGACCAGCCAGATGCCTCTCGATTTCGCAGATGTCGTTTCACTGATCGAGAAGAGGTAGTCGCCCGAGTCTTTTTCTTGAGCGACATTTGCACGTTGTGATCGATAGCGGTCTCCGCTGTCTTGAGCGCTCTGTGGTCGGTGTCTCCCCGTGTTTTCTTGGCTGCGCGAGGGGCACTCCGCCATCCAGTGACCAATCTTTCCGCAATTGTGGCACGGCCAGGTCTTCTTTAACGGCCGCCCTTTGCGCTGATTGTCCCTTGTGATGAAAGCTTGACCTTACGATGCTTCATCACCTTTACTTCCTTGCTCCTTCTGCTTCATTTCTTCATGAAGCAGTCGAGACGTCACGAGCTCCCAGCTAAGAGTGTCTGAGCGCAACTCCAAAGCTGTGATCAAGAAATTGAAACGAGCCACTCCGGCTGCCGAGAAGTGTGATCACCATATCGCCCTCGCAGACTGGAGCCCCCACCGCTTCTAGCTGTTCCGCCAGCGTCTTGAGCTTGTTGATGTGTTCGAGCACATCGTTGCCTTCTTCCATCATTGTCGTGAAGAAGCGACGGCGTAAGAACAGCTTGTTGGCAAGACTCTTTTTCTCGAAGTGGTCTTCCAACCTTGACCATGCGTCGCATGCACCACTTGCCGACCGGACCAACGGTAGCTGGGAATCTTCCATGGCTAGACAGATCACTGCCTTCGCCTTTCTTGACTTCGTCTTGTACGCCGCTTGGTCCAACTGAGTCACGCTCTGTTCCGCCTTGATCTCGCCGCTGACGAACTCCCACAGGTCCCGTTCCTCCAGCACCATCTGCATCTTGAACTTCCAGGCGTGGAAGTTAGTTCCATCGAACTTGAAGATGCGGAGGGAGGAGGCGTCCATGGCAGCGAGGCTTGAATTGTTGACGGTTTCAGAGTCTGACGAACTTGGGCTCATAACCTGAAGAACTTTAGACTTCTTGGTCCGAGTGCAAAACGCAAAGTGAACATATATTTATGATAGGTACTTAGTTCGCAACTTTGAATACTACCTCTAAGCCTATTATTCACAGTGACGTCATCCACTGACGTCACCCACTGACGTCATGCAATGACGTCATTCCGCTGACGCTATTCCCTGACTTCGCCCTAACTGGTATATACCGGTACCCACCGGTATATCGAAGCTTGGTCTTCGGCTTGCTTCAACACTTGAAGCAGCTTGACGAGGTGTCTTCTTCACAGCCGCCGTCTTTCCAACACGGGCCAATCCGAACCGCCTGCTCAGCTGAGTATTTACGACGTAGTTCTTACGGTGATTACCATAGTTGATTAGACGCGTAGGATGATGAGACGCTTCACATGATTTGTATGTGCACCACATATAAATCATGTAGTAAGTAGTAAGCCCCGATAATCAATCACTTTCGAATCTTCCAACTATTGGGCAAGTGTTTTCTGCTCTACTCTGTTCGGCCTCTCCACTTCATCCGCTCCGCTCTCTACCAATACAACAGAGCTGGTGGACAACGACAACTGTTTAGCATGTATGCGGCAGAAGGCAGCAATGTCATGCATCATTGTAATGATCTTTTAACATCAGCCCAAATCTCAGCAGGCTCGGCGCAAAGATAGAGGGGAGGGCTTAGCGATCTTCTTGTTACGCAGCCTCCTTAAAAGATACGAGAACGTCGTTCTCGACTTGGAGATGAGCAGCACGGAAATGCAATTGTGCGGCGTTGTTAAGATGTTGACGAACGAGAACATCAAGCGGCAAGGTGCCAAGACTGCGTTGGTGAAGACTAAAGAAGTGATTAAGGCCTTCATCACTGAGCGCGAGGTTCGTTAATGCTCGTTCTGCAAAAAAAAATTAGGCACACAGTGAACGTTGCTGGACCAAGCAAAAGAAAAATAATCGAAGAGCTCGACGCAGCAGAAATGCTCGTGGACGCGGAGCGAATCAAGTCCAGTGGTGTTGGGAGGTACCGAGCACTTGGTGAGATAATCGAAGCTTGAAGAACTTGAAAGAAGTCTACACTACGAAGTGAAGACGACCTGTGTAGGAGAAGGAATATTTGGAAGTTGAATTTATTTGTGGGTTTTTGTTAAAGCTACTGGATTTATCCCTGCACTGATTTATATGTTGTCCACAAATAAATCATGAATCATAAATTATGTAGGTCATCCAATCATCCTATGCGTCCAACCATTGGTAAAAACTCACCGTAATTACGCGGGATCGACTTGGACAGGTTTATGTTTTCCATGGTAGCTGATAACAGTACCTCAACCATTAACCCACAATGCGCCCCCTCAATGCGAGCACGCGTGCATGCCGAGCGCTGCCATCAAGTTCTTGTGACTCTGTCCTGGCAGTCCCTTGGTCATGATGTCCGCTAACATAATCGTAGTCTCACAGTACTCCAACTTGATATCACCACGCTTGACTTCATCACGAATGTGATGGTACTTGATGTCGATGTGCTTGGCCCGACCATGGTTCACAGGATTTTTCGTCATCTTGATGCACGACGATATCTTCCGTGATCTTGAGCTCGGGTCCAGACTTGTCCTTTGCGGCATCCAGAATCTTGCACAGCAATCGATGCACCCACTTGCCTTCTTGAATCGCCAGACTTAGTGCAATGTACTCAGCTTCACTTGTTGACAGCGACACACTTGACTGCTTTTTGCTTCCCCAGCTCACCGGAGCACCCATAAGGATAAACGCTTATCCCGAAGTCGACTTGCGGTCTGCATGGTCGCCGGCCCAGTCTGCATCCGAGTAGCCGCAGAAGTCTATCTTGTCATCAGACTTGAAACAGATGCCGTGCGACTTAATCCCTTGTAATTATTGCAGAATGCGCTTGAACGCCATCTAATTCTCCACTTGGGGGTTTTCCATGAAGCGCGAAACGTAACTCACAGCAAAAGCAATTTCCGGTCGTGTCGCGGTCATCAAGTGCATTAAATCACCTATTGCTTCACGAAACGGGGCGTCGATTTTTGTTGCTGCGGTGCTTGGTATCGAAAACTGACGTCTGTTGGGCTGGTGACGGCTTTGCAGTCGCTCATGCCAAAACGCTTAAGAACATCTTCCACGTAGAGTCGCTAGCACATCGTCACGCTACCGTTGTCTTTGTCCACCAGCTCTGTTGTATTGGTAGAGAGCGGAGCGGATGGAGTGGAGTGGAGAGGCCGAACAGAGTGGGGAAGTAGAGACTTGCTCATTAGTTGGAAGATTCGAAAGTGATTGATTATCGGGGCTTACTACTTACTACATGATTTATACGTGGTGCACATATAAATCATGTGAAGCGTCTCATCATCCTACGCGTCTAGTCAACTATGGTAATCACCGTAAGAACTACGTCTTAAATACTAAGCTGAACAGGCGGTTTGGATTGGGCTAGTCAAGGTTACCAATACTGGTAGGAAACCGATGACCGTCAACACGCCCCCTCAATGCAAACACTCACAAATCCCGAGAGCCGCCGTCATCTCCTTTTGGCGTGGCCCGTGAAGTCCCTTCGTCATGATGTCCGCTAACATCACTGCAGTTTCACAGTACTTGAGCTTCACTTCATCGCGCTTGACCTCATCACGGATGTGACGATACTATATGTCAATGTGCTTGGCACGGCCGTGGTTGACCGGGTTCTTCGTCATCTTGATACACGACTGATTATCTTCATGGATCATAAGTTCCGGTCCTTATCATTGGCAGCCATCATGATCTCACAAAGCAGACGATGAATCCACTTGCCCTCTTGAATCGCCAAGCTGAGTGCGCTCATGGACAACGAAACACTTGGCTGTTTCTTGCTGCCCCAACTCACTGGCACACCAAGTAGCATGAACGTGTACCCCGAAGTTGACTTGCGGTCGGTAAAATCACCATCCCAGTCCGCATCCGAGTAGCCACGAAAGTCGATCTTCGCATTTGGCTTGTAGCAGATTCCGTGCATCTTGGTGCCTTGTAGGTAGCGGAAGAAGCGCTTGACCGCAACCCAGTGTTCTTCTTGGGGGTTCTCCATGAATCGCGAGACATAGCCCACGGCGAACGCAATGTCCGGGCGCGTTGCAGTGGTCAGGTGCATCAACGCACCAACAGCTTCGCGAAAAGGAGCATCTACCTTGGTGGCTGCATCACTTGAAACAAGTCGAGAGCTCATGTCGACCGGACCTGCGACGGCCTTGCAATCATCCATGCCAAAGCGCTTGAGTATGTCATCTACATACCGACGCTGACATAGTGTCACGCTTCCATCTGCGCCGTCCAAAAGCTCGATTCCAAGCACAAATGCACACTTGCCGCTGTCAGTATTCTCGAATCGTGGCTTCAGGTCGGTCTTGGTGTGCGCAATTAGCTCGCATGAGCTACCGGTGATCAACACGTCATCCACATATACCAGCAGCAGCACACATTGCCCTTCCACAATTTTTATGTAGAGACACGGGTCAAGGCTTGACGCTTGGAATCCAATGGCACACACGAACTCGTCAAAAGTTTCGTTCCATACGCGCGACGTGCTTCAGTCCGTAGATTACCTTCACCAGCTCCAGACAATCGAAGGAGCCTTCCAATTCCACGCCTTCAGGGATGACGCAGAACACTTGCTCTTTCATGACACCGCACAGGAATCCCGTCACCACGCCAAGTTGGTCGATGGTCCATCCGAAATACTTGGCGACTGCAATCACCATGCGTAGCGTCACGTACTTGACCACGGGTGAGAATTTTTCCGCGTAGTCCATCCCATTTTGCTGCTTGAAACCCTTTGCCACAAGACGCGTCTTGTACTTGTCAATTGATCCGTCCGCTTTGCGCTTGATCTTGAAGAGCCACTTCGTAACAATGGTGCGATGTCCTTTAGGCAGCTTGGATGCGCGGAATACTTCACGAAGTCGCATCGACTCGAGTTCCGCTTGGATGGCTTCACGCCAATGCACTTGATCAGGACCGCTCACCGCAGCTTCAAAAGTCGATGGCTCGGATAAGTCCACTGCTGTTTCAATGACGTTCGCACTCACACGCCAAAACACAGGCGTAGTCGATGCATCAGCATTCTTCGTTTCTTCATCTTCTTCTTGATGGGTTGTG
Organism: Peronospora matthiolae; assembly: GCA_921007115.2. Taxonomy (NCBI): domain Eukaryota; phylum Oomycota; class Peronosporomycetes; order Peronosporales; family Peronosporaceae; genus Peronospora; species Peronospora matthiolae. Next base: position 347,286 of record CAKLBY020000175.1, read on the forward strand.
TGATTGTCTGGCGCACTTGATTCTTCTAGTCCAGGCCGTTGACGCACTGTGCGCGTGGGTGGAGCTAGTACTCCTTCATCATGGGGACGACTCTTGCGCTTGCCTGTTTGCTTGTACTGCGCTTGACCCGGCGCTTCATCATCCAGATTGAGGGAGTTAAAGTCAAGGTCATCGGCGTCTTCAGCGATGGTTGGCATCGAAAGTCCAAAGGCGGACTCGTCAAAGTTGACATCGCGACTGATGACCGCTTGCCCCGCCTCGATGTCATAAACGTGATACGCTTTGTATGCTTCTTCGTAGCCCAAGAATATCCCAGTGCGAGCCTTGGGGTCCCACTTGAGGCGCTTCTTCTCCGGTGACAGTATGTAAACCTGACAATCGAACACTCGCATGTGATTGACACTTGGCTTGGAGTTGTGGACGATCTCGAACGGAGTCTTGTGTACATCTTTGGGCGAAGGCAGACGATTTTTGACGTAAATTGCCGTCATTGCTGCTTCGGCACAGAAGCACTTTTCCAGCTTAGCATGGTGGAGCATGCTGCGACCAATTGTGACGATAGTCCGAATGGCGCGCTCTGCCGTGCCGTTGGTCTGGTGTGCATATGGCACCGTCGTCTGCTACTCAACGCCTTCCTCTTCGTAGAATTCTTGAAGCGAGTTGGTTGCGAACTCGCGGGCTCCGTCGTGTCGAACGAACTTGACCTTCTTGCCAAACTGCGCTTGCACCATCGTGATGTATCTTGTGATGTAGTTTTCACTCTCCGATTTCGCACTTAGGTAGGAACCCTTCATGCATCCACTGGCTTCGTCAACGATCAGCAGTAGATACTTGCTGCCATCCAGAGAATTCACCTCCATGGGTCCGCAGACGTCGACGTGAAGTAGCTCGAAGGTGTCGTATCTGCGCTTGTCCTGGTTGCATGGGAATGGTTTTTGGACCATTTTCCCTTGTTGACATCCTCGACATGCGCTTGATCCACTTGACTTGAGAGGTACCTTCACATCCTTGATCAGTTCGTGGCCACCATTTTGCGAAGCACATCAGCTGGAGCGTGTCCCATTCGCGCATATAAGTCGACACCGTTGCTTCCGTTTGTTGCCGTATTGGCCGATTGATGAGCTGTGTGAAGCCAGTATAGACCATCCACAAGATCTGCTGTTGCCACCACTTGGAGCTATCCTTTGCGAGCAACAAACATCTTGGTCCCGTCGAACACCACTTGGAACTTGCCGTGCTTGTTGATCTGCGGTACCGAAAGCATATTCTTGCTTATGCTTGGTACGCAAAGCATGTTCTTGATCTCGATCTCGTGCTCTTCACCGTCGGGCAGAACCACCTTTTCAAAGATAGTTCCAAATACCCTTGACGGCCACTTTGTTGCCATCCGCCACCAAGATTTCACCGTCGTTGCGCTTGTTCAGTATTGCAAACTTGGTCTTGTCGTGGCATATGTGGTGTGTTGCACCACTGTCGACGGCCCACATTCCGGACACGTCCTTCTTCGCTGAGAGTCCACACTCTAGCGAAACTGCAAACGCTACTTGATCGTAGTCGCTGTCTTCATCACGATATTGTCCCCACTGGACATTGTTCGCCCCGTGTCTACGGCCATTGCCTCCGCGTCGGGCTCCTCAACTTTCATTCTTCTGCTTGGACCAACAGCGATCGACGGTGTGTCCCACCTTCCCACAGTATGTGCACTTGTATGGCTCGCGCTCATTGTTGAAGGCCTTGGCTTCATCTTCAGTCTTGACCATCATCACTGTTGTCGTCACCTTCTCCCCTTGGCGCTTGGTGTGCTCATTCGTGAGCACCTTCACCACATCTTGGTGCAAAGCTCTGCGCTGCTCATCTCCAAGTTGAGAACAATATTCTCAAAACACTTAGGGAGACTGACCAGCAGGCAAATTGCGACGTACTCGTCCTACATCTTTGCACCGATGCTGCTAAGCTTGGCCGCGAATGTTCAAGACTTCACTGCAGTGATGCATGACGTTCGCGCCTTCATCCATCTCCATGCTGAAGATTTGACGCTTGAGGTAGATCCTTCCCGATTTCTGGGATCCACCGTACAGCACCTTCAGGCTTTGCCACGCAACCCACGCTTCCTCGCAGTTGTCAACCACATGGTGGTAGTCCGCACCCATGTGCAGCAGCATCATTCCAAATGCGATGTTGTTGGTCTTGACGAAGTCGTCCTGCGCTCGAGGGCCCACGAACGTCGGGGAGCTCTCCCGGTTGACAGCATGCCACACTGACTTTGTCAGGAACACGCCACGCATGTATCGACTCCAGGTCGAATAGTTGTACCCATCGAACTTATCGATGAGGACGTTGGGGGACGCGTGACCGGCAGAAGACATTGCGCTTGGGATCATAACCTGTTGACGGAATGGCACGGGAGTGACGAGAAGACCGGAAGAGACCGGAGGGAGCGAAGAGGCTTGAGGAGCAGAGCAGAGAAGACTTGCCCAGCAGAAGGAGAATTCGAAAGTGATTGATTATCGGGGCTTACTACTTACTACATGATTTATATGTGGTGCACATATAAATCATGTGAAGCGTCTCATCATCCTACGCGTCTAATCAACAATGGTAACTACCGTAAGAACTACGTCGGAAATACTAAGCTGAACAGGCGGTTTGGATTGGAACGGTCACGGTTACCAACACTGGTAGGAAACCGATGACCGTCAACACGCCCCCTCAATGCAAACACTCACAAATCCCGAGAGCCGCCGTCATCTCCTTTTGGCGTGGCCCGTGAAGTCCCTTCGTCATGATGTCCGCTAACATCACCGCAGTTTCACAGTACTTGAGCTTCACTTCATCGCGCTTGACCTCATCACGGATGTGACAATACTGTATGTCAATGTGCTTGGCACGGCCGTGGTTGACCGGGTTCTTCGTCATCTTGATACACGACTGATTGTCTTCATGGATCATGAGTTCCGGTCCTTATCATTGGCAGCCATCATGATCTCACAAAGCAGACGATGAATCCACTTGCCCTCTTGAATCGCCAAGCTGAGTGCGCTCATGGACAACGAAACACTTGGCTGTTTCTTGCTGCCCCAACTCACTGGCACACCAAGTAGCATGAACATGTACCCCGAAGTTGACTTGCGGTCGGTAAAATCACCATCCCAGTCCGCATCCGAGTAGCCACGAAAGTCGATCTTCGCATTTGGCTTGTAGCAGATTCCGTGCATCTTGGTGCCTTGTAGGTAGCGGAAGAAGCGCTTGACCGCAACCCACTGTTCTTCTTGGGGGTTCTCCATGAATCGCGAGACATAGCCCACTGCGAACGCAATGGTTCGGGCGCGTCGCAGTAGTCAGATGCATCAAAGCACCAACTGCTTCACGAAACGGAACATCAACCTTGGTAGCTGCATCGCTTGAAACGAGTCGAGAGCTCATGTCCACTGGACTTGACACAGCCTTGCAATCACTCATGCTAAATCGCTTGAGTAGGTCATCCACATACCTGCGCTGACACAATGTAACGCTTCCATCTTCTCCATTCAAAAGCTCAATTCCAAGAACAAATGCACACTTGCCGCTATCAGTCATCTCGAAGCGTGTCTTCAGGTCGGTCTTGGTGTGCGCAATTAGCTCGCATGAGCTACCGGTGATCAACACGTCATCCACATATACCAGCAGCAGCACACATTGCCCTTCCACAATCCTTATGTAGAGACATGGGTCGAAGCCTGACACTTGAAATCCAATGGAACACACACTCGTCAAAAGTTTCGTTCCATACTCGCGAAGCTTGCTTCAGGCCGTAAATTACCTTCACCAACTCCAGACAATCGAAGGAGCTTTCCAATTCCACGCCTTCAGGGATGACGCAGAACACTTGTTCCTTCATGACACCGCACAGGAATCCCGTCACCACGCCAAGTTGGTCGATGGTCCATCCGAAATACTTGGCGACTGCAATCACCATGCGTAGCGTCACGTACTTGACCACGGGTGAGAATTTTTCCGCGTAGTCCATCCCATTTTGCTGCTTGAAACCCTTTGCCACAAGACGCGTCTTGTACTTGTCAATTGATCCGTCCGCTTTGCGCTTGATCTTGAAGAGCCAATTGGTACCAATGGTGCGATGTCCTTTAGGCAGCTTGGATGCGCGGAATACTTCACGAAGTCGCATCGACTCGAGTTCCGCTTGGATGGCTTCACGCCAATGCACTTGATCAGGACCGCTCACCGCAGCTTCAAAAGTCGATGGCTCGGATAAGTCCACTGCTGTTTCAATGACGTTCGCACTCACACGCCAAAACACAGGCGTAGTCGATGCATCAGCATTATTCGTTTCTTCATCTTCTTCTTGATGGGTTGTGTGATTGTCTGGCGCACTTGATTCTTCTAGTCCAGGCCGTTGACGCACTGTGCGCGTGGGTGGAGCTAGTACTCCTTCATCATGGGGACGACTCTTGCGCTTGCCTGTTTGCTTGTACTGCGCTTGACCCGGCGCTTCATCATCCAGATTGAGGGAGTCAAATTCAAGGTCATCGGCGTCTTCAGCGATGGTTGGCATCGAAAGTCCAAAGGCGGACTCGTCAAAGTTGACATCGCGACTGATGACCGCTTGCCCCGCCTCGATGTCATAAACGTGATACGCTTTGTATGCTTCTTCGTAGCCCAAGAATATCCCAGTGCGAGCCTTGGGGTCCCACTTGAGGCGCTTCTTCTCCGGTGACAGTATGTAAACCTGACAACCGAACACTCGCATGTGATTGACACTTGGCTTGGAGTTGTGGACGATCTCGAACGGAGTCTTGTGTACATCTTTGGGCGAGGGCAGACGATTTTTGACGTAAATTGCCCTCATTGCTGCTTCGGCCCAGAAGCACTTTTCCAGCTTAGCATGGTGGAGCATGCTGCGACCAATTGTGACGATGGTTCGAATGGCGCGCTCTGCCGTGCCGTTGGTCTGGTGTGCATATGGCACCGTCGTCTGTTGCTCAATGCCTTCATCTTCGTAGAATTCTTGAGGCGAGTCGGTTGCGAACTCGCGGGCTCCGTCGTGTCGAACGAACTTGACCTTCTTGCCAAACTGCGCTTGCACCATCGTGATGTATCGTGTGATGTAGTTTTCACTCTCCGATTTCGCACTTAGGTAGGAACCCTTCATGCATCCACTGGCTTCGTCTACGATCAGCAGTAGATACTTGCTGCCATCCAGAGAGTTCATCTCCATGGGTCCGCAGATGTCGAAGTGGAGTAGCTCGAAGGTGTCGTATCTGCGCTTGTCTTGGTTGCGTGGGAATGGTTTTTGGACCATTTTCCCTTGTTGACATCCTCGACATGCGTTTGATCCACTTGACTTGAGAGGTACCTTCACATCCTTGATCAGTTCGTGGCCACCATTTTGCGAAGCACATCAGCTGGAGCGTGTCCCATCCGCGCATGTAAGTCGACACCGTTGCATCTATTTGTTGTCGCATTGGCCGATTGATGAGCTTTGTGAAGCCAGTATAGACCATCCACAAGATCTGCTGTTGCCACCACTTGGAGCTATCCTTTGCGAGCAACAAACATCTTGGTCCCGTCGAACACCACTTGGAACTTGCCGTGCTTGTTGATCTGCGGTACCGAAAGCATATTCTTGCTTATGCTTGGTACGTAAAGCATGTTCTTGATCTCGATCTCGTGCTCTTCACCGTCGAGCAGAACCACCTTTTCAAAGATAGTTCCAAATACCCTTGACGGCCACTTTGTTGCCATCCGCCACCGAGATTTCACCGTCGTTGCGCTTGTTCAGTATTGCAAACTTGGTCTTGTCGTGGCATATGTGGTGTGTTGCACCACTGTCGACGGCCCACATTCCGGACACGTCCTTCTTCGCTGAGAGTCCACACTCTAGCGAAACTGCAAACGCTACTTGATCGTAGTCGCTGTCTTCATCACGATATTGTCCCCACTGGACATTGTTCGCCCCGTGTCTACGGCCATTGCCTCCGCGTCGGGCTCCTTGACTTTCATTCTTCTGCTTGGACCAACAGCGATCGACGGTGTGTCCCACCTTCCCACAGTATGTGCACTTGTATGGCTCGCGCTCATTGTTGAAGACCTTGGCTTCATCTTCAGTCTTGACCATCATCACTGTTGTCGTCACCTTCTCCCCTTGGCGCTTGGTGTGCTCATTCGTGAGCACCTTCACCACATCTTGGTGCAAAGCTCTGCGCTGCTCATCTCCAAGTTGAGAACAATATTCTCAAAACACTTAGGGAGACTGACCAGCAGGCAAATTGCGACGTACTCGTCCTACATCTTTGCACCGATGCTGCTAAGCTTGGCCGCGAATGTTCAAGACTTCACTGCAGTGATGCATGACGTTCGCGCCTTCATCCATCTCCATGCTGAAGATTTGACGCTTGAGGTAGATCCTTCCCGATTTCTGGGATCCACCGTACAGCACCTTCAGGCTTTGCCACGCAACCCGCGCTTCCTCGCAGTTGTCAACCACATGGTGGTAGTCCGCACCCATGTGCAGCAACATCATTCCAAATGCGATGTTGTTGGTCTTGACGAAGTCGTCCTGCGCTCGAGGGCCCACGAACGTCGGGGAGCTCTCCCGGTTGACAGCATGCCACACTGACTTTGTCAGGAACACGCCACGCATGTATCGACTCCAGGTCGAATAGTTGTACCCATCGAACTTATCGATGAGGACGTTGGGAGATGCGTGACCGGTAGAAGACATTGCGCTTGGGATCATAACCTGTTGACGGAATGGCACGGGAGTGACGAGAAGACCGGAAGAGACCGGAGGGAGCGAAGAGGCTTGAGGAGCAGAGCAGAGAAGACTTGCCCGGCAGAAGGAGAATTCGAAAGTGATTGATTATCGGGGCTTACTACTTACTACATGATTTATATGTGGTGCACATATAAATCATGTGAAGCGTCTCATCATCCTAAGCGTCTAAATAACTATGGTGACTACCGTAAGAACTACGTCGTAAATACTAAGCTGAACAGGCGGTTTAGATTGGACCGGTCACGGTTACCATTACTGGTAGAAAACCGATGACTGTCAACAAAAACGAAGCTTGAAGAACTTGAAAGAAGTCTACACTGCAAAGTGAAGACGACTTGTGTAGGAGAAGGAATATTTGGAAGCTGAATTTATTTGTGGGTTTTTGTTAAAGCTACTGGATTTATCCCTGCACTGATTTATATGTTGTCCACAAATAAATCATGAATCATAAATTATGTAGGTCATCCAATCATCCTATGCGTCCAACCATTGGTAAAAACTCACCGTAATTACGCGGGATCGACTTGGACAGGTTTATGTTTTCCATGGTAGCTGATAACAGTACCTCAACCATTAACCCACAATGCGCCCCCTCAATGCGAGCACGCGTGCATGCCGAGCGCTGCCATCAAGTTCTTGTGACTCTGTCCTGGCAGTCCCTTGGTCATGATGTCCGCTAACATAATCGTAGTCTCACAGTACTCCAACTTGATATCACCACGCTTGACTTCATCACGAATGTGATGGTACTTGATGTCGATGTGCTTGGCCCGACCATGGTTCACAGGATTTTTCGTCATCTTGATGCACGACGATATCTTCCGTGATCTTGAGCTCGGGTCCAGACTTGTCCTTTGCGGCATCCAGAATCTTGCACAGCAATCGATGCACCCACTTGCCTTCTTGAATCGCCAGACTTAGTGCAATGTACTCAGCTTCACTTGTTGACAGCGACACACTTGACTGCTTTTTGCTTCCCCAGCTCACCGGAGCACCCATAAGGATAAACGCTTATCCCGAAGTCGACTTGCGGTCTGCATGGTCGCCGGCCCAGTCTGCATCCGAGTAGCCGCAGAAGTCTATCTTGTCATCAGACTTGAAACAGATGCCGTGCGACTTAATCCCTTGTAATTATTGCAGAATGCGCTTGACCGCCATCTAATTCTCCACTTGGGGGTTTTCCATGAAGCGCGAAACGTAACTCACAGCAAAAGCAATTTCCGGTCGTGTCGCGGTCATCAAGTGCATTAAATCACCTATTGCTTCACGAAACGGGGCGTCGATTTTTGTTGCTGCGGTGCTTAGTATCGAAAACTGACGTCTGTTGGGCTGGTGACGGCTTTGCAGTCGCTCATGCCAAAACGCTTAAGAACATCTTCCACGTAGAGTCGCTGGCACATCGTCACGCTACCGTTGCCGTTGTCCTCCAGCTCGATGCCCAACACGAATGCGTACTTGCCGCTGTCGGTCATTTCGAAACGCGCCTTTAAGTCACTCTTGGTGCGCATAATCAGTTCGGTCGAGCTGCCAGTCACCAACACATCATCAAAGTATGACAGCAAAAGCACGCACTCGCCACTTGTAATCTTGAGATAAAGACACGGGTCAAAATCGGATACTTGAAATCCAATGGAGCAGACGAGCTCATGAAAAGTCTCTTTCCATGCGCGATGCTTGTTCTAGTCCGTAGATCGCCTTGACTGGTTCAAAGCAGTCAAAGGTTTCATCAACTTCGACCCCTTCTGGGATCGCGCAGAATACCTTTTCCTTCATTTTTCCGTATAGGAAAGCTGTCACCACGTCCAGTTGGTCCAGTGTCCAGTCAAAGTACTTCGTGATTGCAACTACCATGCGCAGCGTCACGTACTTGACTACCGGCGAAAACGTCTCCGTGTATTCGATGCCATATTTCTGCTTGAACCCTTTTGCCACGAGACACGCCTTGTATTTCTCGATGGATCCATCAGTTTTCCACTTGATCTTGAATACCAACTTGTTGTCAATGGTATGCTGTCCATCTGGCAGGTTTGTCGCTCGAAACGCGCCACGAAGTTTCATCGAGTCCAACTCGGTACATATCCCTTTGCGCCAATGCACTTGATCTGGTCCATCAACAGCATCTTTAAACGTTGTCGGCTCAGACAAGTCAGTATCTTTGACTGCGTTGGCACTCGCTCGCCAAAATACTTGAGGTGTAGCATCCTCGTTATCTTCGTCACTGCCCTTTAGCTCTTCGTCCAGATTGGCTCGAGCGCTTGATCGTCGCTTCGCTTGGTGCGATTCAAAGTCATCCAGAGCACTTACTTCTTCTAACCCGGTTCCACGAAGCTCAGGAAGTGTCCGTTGTAGAGCTTGTTCTTGGCTGTTTGAACGGCTTTTGCGTTTTCCAGTTTTCTTGAACTGCATAGGGTGAGGCTCATCGCTGATGTTCATCGATTCGATATCTAGCGCAGTGTCATCAACAATTTCTTGTAGTAGCGTTGGCGAGAAACTAAACGTTGATTCGTCGAATGTGACATCGCGAGATATCACCACTTGATCCGCTTCAATGTCGTAAACGCGATATGCCTTTGACACGTCTCGTACCCCATGAATAGTCCTTCACGAGCCTTCGGATACCATTTCGATCTTTTTTCTTAGGGGTCAGCAAAAACGTTCGGCAGCCGAAAACCCGCATGTGCTTCACACTTGGTCGAAATCCGTTGACGCTCTCGAGCGAGGTTTGATCTTGGCACTTGGGCGATGGTAGGCGATTCTTGATGTAGACCGCCGTCATTGCTGCTTCAGCCCAAAAACACTTGTCCAGCTATGGCGTAGTGAAGCATGCTGTTCCCGATTGTCACAATGGTCCGAATTGCCCGTTCCGCCATGCCGTTGGTCTGATGCGCATATAGAACGGTAACTTGCTGCTCGATTCCTTGATCATCGTAAAATGCCTTGAGCAAATTCGCCGTAAATTCGCGTGCACCATCGTGTCGAACGAACTTGACCTTGTAGTTAAACTGCGTCTGTACTGCCATGATGTACTTCTTGATGCACTCTTCGCTGTCGGACTTGGCGCGCAGACTGAAACCCTTCATACATCCGCTGCCTTCATCGACGATCAGTATCAAGTACTTGCTTCCACCTAGCGAGTCGACTTCCAGTGGACCACAAGTGTCGATGTGTAGAAGCTCAAACGGATCGTATTGGCGCTTGTTTAGGTTGCTTGGGAACGTTCGTTGAACCGTTTTTCCTCCTAGACAACCCTGACACACGCTTGATCCGCTCAATATTGTTGGCATCTTGGCATCCTTGATCATGCCCTTGGAGACCATCCTGCACAAGACATCAAGCGGTGCGTGGCCATACGCGCATGAAGGTTTTCGACTCTTGGTCCTGAAGCCGCATTCACGGATCGTTGGGATGTACCAAGCCAGTAGAGGCCATCCACAAGATCGCCCATCGCTGTTGACGGTCATCGGTTTCCTACCAGTATTGGTAACCGTGACCGGTCCAATCTAAACCGCCTGTTCAGCTTAGTATTTACGACGTAGTTCTTACGGTAGTTACCATTGTTGTTTAGACGCTTAGGATGATGAGACGCTTCACATGATTTATATGTGCACCACATATAAATCATGTAGTAAGTAGTAAGCCCCGATAATCAATCACTTTCGAATTCTCCTTCTGCCGGGCAAGTCTTCTCTGCTCTGCTCCTCAAGCCTCTTCGCTCCCTCCGGTCTCTTCCGGTCTTCTCGTCACTCCCGTGCCATTCCGTCAACAGGTTATGATCCCAAGCGCAATGTCTTCTGCCGGTCACGCGTCCCCCAACGTCCTCATCGATAAGTTCGATGGGTACAACTATTCGACCTGGAGTCGATACATGCGTGGCGTGTTCCTCACCAAGTCGGTGTGGCATGTTGTCAACCGGGAGAGCTCCCCGACGTTCGTGGGCCCTCGAGCGCAGGACGACTTCGTCAAGACCAACAACATCGCATTTGGAATGATGTTGCTCCACATGGGTGCGGATTATCACCATGTGGTGGACGACTATGAGGAAGCGTGAGTTGCGTGGCAAAGCCTGAAGGTGCTGTACGGTGGATCCCAGAAATCGGGAAGGATCTACCTCAAGCGTCAAATCTTCAGCATGGAGATGGATGAAGGCGCGAACGTCATGCATCACTGCAGTGAAGTCTTGAACATTCGCGGCCAAGCTTAGCAGCATCGGTGCAAAGATGTAGGACGAGTACGTCGCAATTTGCCTGCTGGTCAGTCTCCCTAAGTGTTTTGAGAATATTGTTCTCAACTTGGAGATGAGCAGCGCAGAGCTTTGCACCAAGATGTGGTGAAGGTGCTCACGAATGAGCACACCAAGCGCCAAGGGGAGAAGGTGACGACAACAGTGATGATGGTCAAGACTGAAGATGAAGCCAAGGTCTTCAACAATGAGCGCGAGCCATACAAGTGCACATACTGTGGGAAGGTGGGACACACCGTCGATCGCTGTTGGTCCAAGCAGAAGAATGAAAGTCAAGGAGCCCGACGCGGAGGCAATGGCCGTAGACACGGGGCGAACAATGTCCAGTGGGGACAATATCGTGATGAAGACAGCGACTACGATCAAGTAGCGTTTGCAGTTTCGCTAGAGTGTGGACTCTCAGCGAAGAAGGACGTGTCCGGAATGTGGGCCGTCGACAGTGGTGCAACACACCACATCTGCCACGACAAGACCAAGTTTACACGCTTGGTCAAAGTCAACGATAACAAGATACTGGTGGCCGATAGCAACAAGGCAGCTATCAAGGGTGTAGGGACCAGCGTGGAAAAGATGATCCTGTCTATTGGAAAGACGGCGGCTGTGAAGAAGACACCTCGTCAAGCTGCTTCAAGTGTTGAAGCAAGCCGAAGACCAAGCTTCGATATACCGGTGGGTACCGGTATATACCAGTTAGGGCGAAGTCAGGGAATAGCGTCAGCGGAATGACGTCATTGCATGACGTCAGTGGGTGACGTCAGTGGATGACGTCACTGTGAATAATAGGCTTAGAGGTAGTATTCAAAGTTGCGAACTAAGCACCTATTATAAATATATGTTCACTTTGCGTTTTGCACTTGGACCAAGAAGTCTAAAGTTCTTCAGGTTATGAGCCCAAGTTCGTCAGACTCTGAAACCGTCAACAATTCAAGCCTCGCTGCCATGGACGCCTCCTCCCTCCGCATCTTCAAGTTCGATGGAACTAACTTCCACGCCTGGAAGTTCAAGATGCAGATGGTGCTGGAGGAACGGGACCTGTGGGAGGTCGTCAGCGGCGAGATCAAGGCAGAACAGTGCGTGAATCAGTTGGACCAAGCGGCGTACAAGACGAAGTCAAGAAAGGCGAAGGCAGTGATCTGTCTAGCCATGGAAGATTCCCAGCTACCGTTGGTCCGGTCGGCAAGTGGTGCATGCGACGCATGTTAAAGGTTGGAAGACCACTTCGAGAAAAAGAGTCTTGCCAACAAGTTGTTCTTGCGCCGTCGCTTCTTAACGACGATTATGGAAGAAGGCAACGATGTGCTCGAACACATCAACAAGCTCAAGACGTTGGCGGAACAGCTAGAAGCGGTGGGGGCTCCAGTCTGCGAGGGCGATATGGTGATCACACTTTTCGGCAGCCGGAGTGGCTCGTTTCAATTCTTGATCACAGCTTTGGAGTCGCGCTCAGACACTCTTAGCTGGGAGCTCGTGACGTCTCGACTGCTTCATGAAGAAATGAAGCAGAAGGAGCAAGGAAGTAAAGGTGATGAAGCATCGTAAGGTCAAGCATTCATCACAAGGGACAATCAGCGCAAAGGGCGGCCGTTAAAGAAGACCTGGCCGTGCCACAATTGCGGAAAGATTGGTCACTGGATGGCGGAGTGCCCCTCGTGCAGCCAAGAAAACACGGGGAGACACCGACCACAGCGCGCTCAAGACAGCGGCGACCGCTATCGATCACAACGTGCAAATGTCGCTCAAGAAGAAGACTCGGGCGACTACCTCTTCTCGATCAGTGAAACGACATCTGGCTGGTCGACTCCGGGGAGACGCAGCACATGACGTGCTCCAAGAAGTTCATGCGGAACTACAAGGTGTTTGACGCTGTGGATGTCCATCTCGCGGATGATGGAATCGTCCAAGCAATCTGCAGTGGGGACATTTTCATGTCGATGAAGACACCCCAAGGGATGAAGAAAGGTGTGCTCACAAACATGTGGCACATCCAAAATTTATCCAGAAACCTGTTCTCAGTCGGCCGCTTCACCGAGGATGTCGTCGGCCCAGTGATGTTCACAAAGGATGGGTGCTATGGAGAAGCAAAAGGGACCAAGCGGAAAATTGGTGCCTGTGAAGGTAAAGGACTGTTCAAGCTGCAAATGACTCCAGTGGCGCCGGAACAAGCAAATGCAGCCAAGTCGTCGGGATGTCAAGGGGGCACCAAGTCGTACCTCTGGCACCTTCGGCTTGGCCATATAGGTCGCGATGGACTCAATTGCATCGTGACGAAGAACATTGGAATTGGCACCGACATATCTTCGGTGAAGAAGTGGGACGTGTGTGAAGGTTGTGCTCTGGGAAAACAGACTCGAATGCGCTTCCAATCGAACACTACAGCTCGCACCTCCAAACTTCTCGAAGTGATTCACAGCGATGTATGCGGCCCGATGCAGACGTCAACTTTCAGTGGCAAGCGCTATTTCGTCACGTTCATCGACGACAAGTCAAGATACTGTGTCGTGTATCTGCTCAAGAGCAAATCTGAAGTTGCGGTGAAGTTCATGGAATACGCTGCGATGGCCGAAACGCAAACCGGAAAGCGCGTGAAGTACCTTCAAAGCGACAATGGGGGTGAGTACAAGTCCGACAAGTTGGCACGATTCTGCGCTAAACGAAGGATACAACAAAGGTTCACCCCCCCCAAACACTCCTCAGCTCAACGGAGTGGCTGATAGATTGAATCGCACGCTGGTCGAGTGTGCGCGCTGTATGATGGAACATGCTGGACTGGTAAAGAGCTACTGGGGTGAAGCAGTGATGACGGCGATGTTTCTTCGAAACCTCTGTCCAACACGTGCCATCCACCAAGACAAGTCTCCATATCAAGTGTGGACGATGAAGAAACCGATTCTGGCCAACCTTAAAGTGTTTGGATGCCACGCGTATGTTCAAGTGTCTCAAGACAGACGCGCGAAGTTCGACTCCACGTCATCACTCTTTCGTTTCCTGGGGTACGCCGAACACCAGAAGTCGTATCGATTCGAGGAAGTGTCAACAGGAGCGATCAAGATCAGTCGCGATGCCACGTTCATGGAAGACAAGTTTGATGAAGGTCCGCGTAACTACAACGATGAGTCAAGTACCGTTGAGTTTGACGATCAAGACGACGACGAAGAAAAAGAAGAAGGTAAAACTGACGTCGACATGAACTCGAGCGACGATGACGACGAAGACACCAGGTCTTCGAAGAGCAACATCAAGAGACACACGCGCACTCAATCACTGGAGAAAGCTATCGTCATTCCAAGTCCCAAGCGAAGAACGTACAGAGGTCCGTCGCTTGAGCATGTATCAGCGGCTGCGATGGATTTTGAAACAGCCTACATTGTTGATTCAGTGGGGGAAATGCCGACTACTTTCAAGTCGGCGATGGAATCAAGCGACTCCGGCAAGTGGAAAGAAGTGTGTGACTCGGAGTTCGACTCGTTTCAGATAAACGACACGTGGGAGATCGTGCCTCATCCGAAAGGTCGCAAAGCCATCGGGTGCCGATGGGTGTTTTGTGCCAAGGAGAATCAAGATGGCGAATTTGAGCGTTTCAAGGCGAGACTTGTGGCCAAAGGATTATCAAAGAAATTTGGAGTTGACTATGAAGAAACTTTCGCACCAGTGGCCAAGTTCACATCGATTCGTGTGGTGCTCAGCGTGGCGGCCAAGTACGGCTTAATGCTACATCAGATGGACGTCAAGACAACGTTTCTTAACGGCTCCCTCGACGAAGACATTTACATGGACCAACCGGCAGGATACCTGGATGAAAAACAGCCGGACTATGTGTGCAAGCTAAAGAGATCGCTCTAAGGCCTAAAGCGATCGCCACGCATGTGGAACCAAACGATCGATGGGTTCACGATCAAGATGGGATTCAAGACGTGCAAATTGGACCACTGCATAAACATCAAGCGAGACGACCAAGACATGATTCTCGTGGTGCTCTACGTCGATGATCTCATCCTGGCCAGCAGCAACAACAAACTACTCAAGTCGACCAAGATGGCGCTGAGCACACGCTTCGAAATCACGGATCTCGGTGAGCTCAATTACTTTCTCGGCATGGACATCAAGAACGACCGTAAGACTGGAATGGTGACTGTGCAACAAACCAAGTTTCTCAAGTCCGTGATGACCCAGTTCGGAAAGGATAACAGCAAGGCAGCGAAGACGCCTCAAGATCCCGGTCTGAAGCTCACCAAGAACATGTGTGACCAAGAATGCAAGCACGAAGACACCATGTGCAATGTGCCATATCAAAGTGCTGTCGGAGGAATCATGTATCTCTTGGTCGCCACACGTCCGGATCTAGCTGCTGCAGTAGGATCATTATCCCAGTTCTCGTCCGACCCATGCCCGACTCACTGGTAAGCTTTGAAGCGTGTGCTGAGATACCTGCAAGCAACGCTTAATCACGGTCTTGAGCTCACACGTGAAGAAGGAAGTCGTATCTGCGGGTACACCGACGCAGACTGGGCCGGCGACATTGAGTCAAGACGAAGTACAAGCGGCTATGTGTTCATGATGAACGGAGGATGCGTCAGCTGGAAAAGCCAGAAACAACGGACGGTCGCGCTATCTTCGACGGAAGCAGAATACATGGCGCTTTCTGAAGCAACCAAAGAAGCAGTATGGCTCAAGGTGTTTTTGGGGGAACTTGGTGAGATGGCAAGCGACGAAGCGATATAGATGTATGAAGACAACCAAGGATCAATCGCTTTCGCCAAGAACCCGGAGTTCCATAAGAGAACAAAGCCATCGACAAACGCTACCATTTTGTGCGTGAGAATGTGGAATCGGGCGAAGTCGTTTTGGAGTATTGCCCGACTCAAGATATGCTGGCAGACATGATGACCAAGCCGATCGCCGCTGTACAATTTGAAAACATTCGCGATCGACTTGGGATCCAAGGTGCCGCAGTTAAGGAGTCGAGAGTGAGTGTTGGGAAGACGGCGGCTGTGAAGAAGACACCTCGTCAAGCTGCGTCAAGTGTTGAAGCAAGCCGAAGACCAAGCTTCGATACACCGGTGGGTACCGGTATATACCAGTAAGGGCGAAGTCAGGGAATGACGTCATTGGATGACGTCAGCGGAATGACGTCACTGTGAATAATAGGCTTAGAGGTAGTATTCAAGGTTGCGAACTAAGTACCTATTATAAATATATGTTCACTTTGCGTTTTGCACCCGGACCAAGAAGTCTGAAATTCTTCACATACTACGTGATTTGTATGTGGTGCACATACGGATCGTGATAAGCGTCTCATCATCCTACGCGTCTAATCAACTATGGTAATCACCGTAAGAACTACGTCGTAAATACTAAGCTGAACAGGCGGTTCGGATTGGGCTAGTCAAGGTTACCAATACTGGTAGGAAACCGATGACCGTCAACACGCCCCCTCAATGCGAACACGCACAGATCCCGAGAGCCTCCATCATCTCCTTGTAGCGTGGACTGTGAAGTCCCTTCGTCATGATGTCCGCTAACATCACTGCAGTTTCACAGTACTTGAGCTTCACTTCACCGCGCTTGACCTCATCACGGATGTGATGATACTTTATGTCAATGTGCTTGGCACGGCCGTGGTTGACCGGGTTCTTCGTCATCTTGATACACGACTGATTGTCTTCATGGATCATGAGGTCCGGTCCTTATCATTGGCAGTCATCATGTTCTCACAAAGCAGACGATGAATCCACTTGCCCTCTTGAATCGCCAAGCTGAGTGCGATGTATTCGGCTTCGCTTGTGGACAACGAAACACCTGGCATTTTCTTGCTGCCCCAACCTACTGGCGCACCCAACAGCATGAATACGTAACCAGAAGTCGACTTGCGATCAGCGAGGTCACCGGCCCAGTCTGCATCCAAGTAGCCACGAAATTCGTTCTTCGCATTTGGCTTGTAGCAGATTCCGTGCATCTTGGTGCCTTGTAGGTAGCGGAAGATGCGCTTGACTGCAACCCAGTGTTCTTCTTGGGGGTTCTTCATGAATCGCAACACATAGCCCACGGCGAACGCAGTATCCGGGCGCGTTGCAGTGGTCAGGTGCATCAACGCGCCAACAGCTTCGCGAAAAGGAGCATCGACCTTGGTGGCTGCATCACTTGAAACAAGTCGAGAGATCATGTCGACTGGACTTGCGACGGCCTTGCAATCATCCATGCCAAAACGCTTGAGTATGTCATCTATATACCGACGCTGACATAGTGTCACGCTTCCATCTGTGCCGTCCAAAAGCTCGATTCCAAGCACAAATGCACACTTGCCGCTGTCAGTAATCTCGAATCGCGGCTTCAGGTCGGTCTTGGTGTGTGCAATTAGCTCGCATGAGCTACCGGTGATCAACACGTCATCCACATACAGCAGCACGCATTGCCCTTCCACAATTTTTATGTAGAGACACGGGTCAAGGCTTGACGCTTGGAATCCAATGGCACACACGAACTCGTCAAATATTCGTTCCATACGCGCGACGCTTGCTTTAGTCCGTTGATTGCCTTCACCAACTCCAGACAATCGAAGGAGCTTTCCAATTCCACGCCTTCAGGGATGACACAGAACACTTGTTCCTTCATGACACCATACAGGAATGCCGTCACCACGCCAAGTTGGTCGATGGTCTATCCGTAATACCTGGCGACTGCAATCACCATGCGTAGCGTCACATACTTGACCGCGGGCGAGAACGTTTCCGTGTAGTCGATCCCGTACTGTTGCTTGGAACCCTTTGCTACAAGATGCGCCTTGTATTTGTCAACTGATCCGTCCGCTTTGCGCTTGATCTTGAAGACCCACTTCGTGCCAATGGCGCGATGTCCTTTAGGTAGCTTGTCTGCGCGAAATGCTTCACGAAGTCGCATCGACTCGAGTTCCGCTTGGATGGCTTCACGCCAATGCACTTGATCAGGACCGCTCACCGCAGCTTCAAAAGTCGATGGCTCGGATAAGTCCACTGCTGTTTCAATAGCGTTCGCACTCACACGCCAAAACACAGGCGGAGTCGATGCATCAGCATTCTTCGTTTCTTCATCTTCTTCTTGATGGGTTGTGTGATTGTCTGGCGCACTTGATTCTTCTAGTCCAGGCCGTTGACGCACTGTGCGCGTGGGTGGAGCTAGTACTCCTTCATCATGGGGACGACTCTTGCGCTTGCCTGTTTGCTTGTACTGCGCTTGACCCGGCGCTTCATCATCCAGATTGAGGGAGTTAAAGTCAAGGTCATCGGCGTCTTCAGCGGTGGTTGGCATCGAAAGTCCAAAGGCGGACTCGTCAAAGTTGACATCGCGACTGATGACCGCTTGCCCCGCCTCGATGTCATAAACGTGATACGCTTTGTATGCTTCTTCGTAGCCCAAGAATATCCCAGTGCGAGCCTTGGGGTCCCACTTGAGCCACTTCTTCTTCGGTGTCAGTCTGTAAACCTGACAACCGAACACCCGCATGTGCTTGACACTTGGCTTGGAGTTGTGGACGATCTCGAACGGAGTCTTGTGTACATCTTTGGGCGAGGGCAGACGATTTTTGACGTAAATTGCCCTCATTGCTGCTTCGGCCCAGAAGCACTTTTCCAGCTTAGCATGGTGGAGCATGCTGCGACCAATTGTGACGATAGTCCGAATGGCGCGCTCTGCCGTGCCGTTGGTCTGGTGTGCATATGGCACCGTCGTCTGCTACTCAACGCCTTCCTCTTCGTAGAATTCTTGAAGCGAGTTGGTTGCGAACTCGCGGGCTCCGTCGTGTCGAACGAACTTGACCTTCTTGCCAAACTGCGCTTGCACCATCGTGATGTATCGTGTGATGTAGTTTTCACTCTCCGATTTCACACTTAGGTAGGAACCCTTCATGCATCCACTGGCTTCGTCAACGATCAGCAGTAGATACTTGCTGCCATCCGGAGAATTCACCTCCATGGGTCCGCAGATGTCGACGTGAAGTAGCTCGAAGGTGTCGTATCTGCGCTTGTCCTGGTTGCATGGGAATGGTTTTTGGACCATTTTCCCTTGTTGACATCCTCGACATGCGTTTGATCCACTTGACTTGAGAGGTACCTTCACATCCTTGATTAGTTCGTGGCCACCATTTTGCGAAGCACATCAGCTGGAGCGTGTCCCATCCGCGCATGTAAGTCGACACCATTGCATCCATTTGTTGTCGCATTGGCCGATCAATGAGCTGTGTGAAGCCAGTAAAGACCATCCACAAGATCTGCCAATGCAACAGGTTCATAACCTGTTGCATTGGTTGAGAGCGGAGCGGATGGAGAGAAGAGGCCGAAGAGAGTGGAAAAGAAGAGACTTGCTCACTAGTTGGAAGATTCGAAAGTGATTGATTATCGGGGCTTACTACTTACTACATGATTTATATGTGGTGCACATATAAATCATGTGAAGCGTCTCATCATCCTACGCGTCTAGTCAACTATGGTAATCACCGTAAGAACTACGTCGTAAATACTAAGCTGAACAGGCGGTTTGGATTGGGCTAGTCAAGGTTACCAATACTGGTAGGAAACCGATGACCGTCAACACGCCCCCTCGATGCGAACACGCACAGATTCCGAGAGCCGCCGTCATCTCCTTGTGGCGTGGACTGTGAAGTCCCTTGGTCATGATGTCTGCTAACATCACTGTAGTCTCACAGTACTTGAGCTTGACTTCGCCGCGCTTGACCTCGTCACGGATGTGATGGTACTTGATGCAATGCGCTTGGCACGGCCATGGCTGGCAGGATTCTTCGTCATCTTGATGCAAGATTGATTGTCTTCATCGATCATGAGGTCCGGTCCTTATCATTGGCAGCCATCATGTTCTCACAAAGCAGACGATGAATCCACTTGCCCTCTTGAATCGCCAAGCTGAGTGCGATGTATTCGGCTTCACTTGTTGACAACGAAACACCTGGCTGTTTCTTGCTGCCCCAACTCACTGGCGCACCCAACAGCATGAATACGTAACCAGAAGTCGACTTGCGATCAGCGAGGTCACCGGCCCAGTCTGCATCCGAGTAGCCACGAAAGTCGATCTTCGCCTTTGGCTTGTAGCAGATTCCGTGCATCTTGGTGCCTTGTAGGTAGCGGAAGATGCGCTTGACTGCAACCCAGTGTTCTTCTTGGGGGTTCTTCATGAATCGCAACACATAGCCCACGGCGAACGCAGTATCCGGGCGCGTTGCAGTGGTCAGGTGCATCAACGCGCCAACAGCTTCGCGAAAAGGAGCATCGACCTTGGTGGCTGCATCACTTGAAACAAGTCGAGAGCTCATGTCGACTAAAATTGCGACGGCCTTGCAATCATCCATGCCAAAACGCTTGAGTGTGTCATCTATATACCGACGCTGACATAGTGTCACGCTTCCATCTGTGCCGTCCTAAAGCTCGATTACAAGCACAAATGCACACTTGCCGCTGTCAGTAATCTCGAATCGCGGCTTCAGGTCGGTCTTGGCGTGTGCAATTAGCTCGCATGAGCTACCGGTGATCAACACGTCATCCACATACACCAGCAGCAGCACGCATTGCCCTTCCACAATTTTTATGTAGAGATACGGGTCGAGGCTTGACTCTTGGAATCCAATGGTACACACGAACTCGTCAAAAGTTTCGTTCCATACGCGCGACGCTTGCTTTAGTCCGTTGATTGCCTTCACCAACTCCAGACAATCGAAGGAGCTTTCCAATTCCACGCCTTCAGGGATGACACAGAACACTTGTTCCTTCATGACACCATACAGGAATGCCGTCACCACGCCAAGTTGGTCGATGGTCTATCCGTAATACCTGGCGACTGCAATCACCATGCGTAGCGTCACATACTTGACCACGGGCGAGAACGTTTCCGTGTAGTCGATCCCGTACTGTTGCTTGAAACCCTTTGCTACAAGATGCGCCTTGTATTTGTCAACTGATCCGTCCGCTTTGCGCTTGATCTTGAAGACCCACTTCGTGCCAATGGCGCGATGTCCTTTAGGTAGCTTTTCTGCGCGAAATACTTCACGAAGTCGCATCGACTCGAGTTCCGCTTGGATGGCTTCACGCCAATGCACTTGATCAGGACCGCTCACCGCAGCTTCAAAAGTCGATGGCTCGGATAAGTCCACTGCTGTTTCAATGACGTTCGCACTCACACGCCAAAACACAGGCGGAGTCGATGCATCAGCATTCTTCGTTTCTTCATCTTCTTCTTGATGGGTTGTGTGATTGTCTGGCGCACTTGATTCTTCTAGTCCAGGCCGTTGACGCACTGTGCGCGTGGGTGGAGCTAGTACTCCTTCATCATGGGGACGACTCTTGCGCTTGCCTGTTTGCTTGTACTGCGCTTGACCCGGCGCTTCATCATCCAGATCGAGGGAGTCAAAGTCAAGGTCATCGGCGTCTTCAGCGGTGGTTGGCATCGAAAGTCCAAAGACGGACTCGTCAAAGTTGACATCGCGACTGATGACCGCTTGCCCCGCCTCGATGTCATAAACGTGATACGCTTTGTATGCTTCTTCGTAGCCCAAGAATATCCCAGTGCGAGCCTTGGGGTCCCACTTGAGCCACTTCTCCTTCGGTGTCAGTATGTAAACCTGACAACCGAACACCCGCATGTGCTTGACACTTGGCTTGGAGTTGTGGACGATCTCGAACGGAGTCTTGTGTACATCTTTGGGCGAGGGCAGACGATTTTTGACGTAAATTGCCCTCATTGCTGCTTCGGCCCAGAAGCACTTTTCCAGCTTAGCATGGTGGAGCATGCTGCGACCAATTGTGACGATAGTCCGAATGGCGCGCTCTGCCGTGCCGTTGGTCTGGTGTGCATATGGCACCGTCGTCTGCTACTCAACGCCTTCCTCTTCGTAGAATTCTTGAAGCGAGTTGGTTGCGAACTCGCGGGCTCCGTCGTGTCGAACGAACTTGACCTTCTTGCCAAACTGCGCTTGCACCATCGTGATGTATCGTGTGATGTAGTTTTCACTCTCCGATTTCGCACTTAGGTAGGAACCCTTCATGCATCCACTGGCTTCGTCAACGATCAGCAGTAGATACTTGCTGCCATCCAGAGAATTCACCTCCATGGGTCCGCAGATGTCGACGTGAAGTAGCTCGAAGGTGTCGTATCTGCGCTTGTCCTGGTTGCATGGGAATGGTTTTTGGACCATTTTCCCTTGTTGACATCCTCGACATGCGTTTGATCCACTTGACTTGAGAGGTACCTTCACATCCTTGATCAGTTCGTGGCCACCATTTTGCGAAGCACATCAGCTGGAGCGTGTCCCATCCGCGCATGTAAGTCGACACCATTGCATCCATTTGTTGTCGCATTGGCCGATCAATGAGCTGTGTGAAGCCAGTAAAGACCATCCACAAGATCTGCCAATGCAACAGGTTCATAACCTGTTGCATTGGTTGAGAGCGGAGCGGATGGAGAGGAGAGGCTGAAGAGAGTGGAAAAGAAGAGACTTGCTCACTAGTTGGAAGATTCGAAAGTGATTGATTATCGGGGCTTACTACTTACTACATGATTTATATGTGGTGCACATATAAATCATGTGAAGCGTCTCATCATCCTACGCGTCTAGTCAACTATGGTAATCACCGTAAGAACTACGTCGTAAATACTAAGCTGAACAGGCGGTTTGGATTGGGCTAGTCAAGGTTACCAATACTGGTAGGAAACCGATGACCGTCAACACGCCCCCTCGATGCGAACACGCACAGATTCCGAGAGCCGCCGTCATCTCCTTGTGGCGTGGACTGTGAAGTCCCTTCGTCATGATGTCCGCTAATATCACCGCAGTTTCACAGTACTTGAGCTTCACTTCACCGCGCTTGACCTCGTCACGGATGTGATGATACTTTATGTCAATGTGCTTGGCACGGCCGTGGTTGACCGGGTTCTTCGTCATCTTGATACACGACTGATTGTCTTCATGGATCATGAGGTCCGGTCCTTATCATTGGCAGCCATCATGTTCTCACAAAGCAGACGATGAATCCACTTGCCCTCTTGAATCGCCAAGCTGAGTGCGATGTATTCGGCTTCACTTGTTGACAACGAAACACTTGGCATTTTCTTGCTGCCCCAACCTACTGGCGCACCCAACAGCATGAATACGTAACCAGAAGTCGACTTGCGATCAGCGAGGTCACCGGCCCAGTCTGCATCCGAGTAGCCACGAAATTCGATCTTCGCCTTTGGCTTGTAGCAGATTCCGTGCATCTTAGTGCCTTGTAGGTAGCGGAAGATGCGCTTGACTGCAACCCAGTGTTCTTCTTGGGGGTTCTTCATGAATCGCAACACATAGCCCACGGCGAACGCAGTATCCGGGCGCGTTGCAGTGGTCAGGTGCATCAACGCGCCAACAGCTTCGCGAAAAGGAGCATCGACCTTGGTAGCTGCATCACTTGAAACGAGTCGAGAGCTCATGTCGACTAAAATTGCGACGGCCTTGCAATCACTCATGCTAAATCGCTTGAGTAGGTCATCTACATACCTGCGCTGACACAATGTAACGCTTCCATCTTCTCCATCCAAAAGCTCAATTCCAAGAACAAATGCACACTTGCCGCTATCAGTCATCTCGAAGCGTGTCTTCAGGTCTTCCTTGGTGTGTGCAATTAGCTCGCATGAGCTTCCTGTCACCAACACGTCATCCACATAGCAGCAGCACGCATTGCCCTTCCACAATTTTTATGTAGAGACACGGGTCAAGGCTTGACTCTTGGAATCCAATGGAACACACAAACTCGTCAAATATTCGTTCCATACGCGCGACGCTTGCTTTAGTCCGTTGATTGCCTTCACCAACTCCAGACAATCGAAGGAGCTTTCCAATTCCACGCCTTCAGGAATCACACAAAACACTTGCTCCTTCATCACACCATACAGGAATGCCGTCACCACGCCAAGTTGGTCGATGGTCTATCCGTAATACCTGGCGACTGCAATCACCATGCGTAGCGTCACGTACTTGACCGCGGGCGAGAACGTTTCCGTGTAGTCGATCCCGTACTGTTGCTTGGAACCCTTTGCTACAAGATGCGCCTTGTATTTGTCAACTGATCCGTCCGCTTTGCGCTTGATCTTGAAGACCCACTTCGTGCCAATGGCGCGATGTCCTTTAGGTAGCTTGTCTGCGCGAAATGCTTCACGAAGTCGCATCGACTCGAGTTCCGCTTGGATGGCTTCACGCCAATGCACTTGATCAGGACCGCTCACCGCAGCTTCAAAAGTCGATGGCTCGGATAAGTCCACTGCTGTTTCAATGACGTTCGCACTCACACGCCAAAACACAGGCGTAGTCGATGCATCAGCATTCTTCGTTTCTTCATCTTCTTCTTGATGGGTTGTGTGATTGTCTGGCGCACTTGATTCTTCTAGTCCAGGCCGTTGACGCACTGTGCGCGTGGGTGGAGCTAGTACTCCTTCATCATGGGGACGACTCTTGCGCTTGCCTGTTTGCTTGTACTGCGCTTGACCCGGCGCTTCATCATCCAGATCGAGGGAGTCAAAGTCAAGGTCATCGGCGTCTTCAGCGGTGGTTGGCATCGAAAGTCCAAAGGCGGACTCGTCAAAGTTGACATCGCGACTGATGACCGCTTGCCCCGCCTCGATGTCATAAACGTGATACGCTTTGTATGCTTCTTCGTAGCCCAAGAATATCCCAGTGCGAGCCTTGGGGTCCCACTTGAGTCACTTCTCCTTCGGTGTCAGTATGTAAACCTGACAACCGAACACCCGCATGTGCTTGACACTTGGCTTGGAGTTGTGGACGATCTCGAACGGAGTCTTGTGTACATCTTTGGGCGAGGGCAGACGATTTTTGACGTAAATTGCCCTCATTGCTGCTTCGGCCCAGAAGCACTTTTCCAGCTTAGCATGGTGGAGCATGCTGCGACCAATTGTGACGATAGTCCGAATGGCGCGCTCTGCCGTGCCGTTGGTCTGGTGTGCATATGGCACCGTCGTCTGCTACTCAACGCCTTCCTCTTCGTAGAATTCTTGAAGCGAGTTGGTTGCGAACTCGCGGGCTCCGTCGTGTCGAACGAACTTGACCTTCTTGCCGAACTGCGTCTGCACCATCGTGATGTATCTTGTGATGTAGTTTTCACTCTCCGATTTCACACTTAGGTAGGAACCCTTCATGCATCCACTGGCTTCGTCAACGATCAGCAGTAGATACTTGCTGCCATCCAGAGAATTCACCTCCATGGGTCCGCAGATGTCGAAGTGCAGTAACTCGAACGTGTCGTAACTTCGCTTGTCATGATTGCTTGGGAATGGTTTTTGGACCATTTTCCCTTGCTGACATCCTCGACATGTACCTGATCCACTTGACTTGAGAGGTACTTCCACATCTTTGATCAGTTCGTGGCCACCATTTTGCGAAGCACATCAGCTGGAGCGTGTCCCATCCGCGCATGTAAGTCGACACCGTTGCATCTATTTGTTGTCGCATTGGCCGATCAATGAGCTGTGTGAAGCCAGTAAAGACCATCCACAAGATCTGCCAATGCAACAGGTTCATAACCTGTTGCATTGGTTGAGAGCGGAGCGGATGGAGAGAAGAGGCTGAAGAGAGTGGAAAAGAAGAGACTTGCTCACTAGTTGGAAGATTCGAAAGTGATTGATTATCGGGGCTTACTACTTACTACATGATTTATATGTGGTGCACATATAAATCATGTGAAGCGTCTCATCATCCTACGCGTCTAGTCAACTATGGTAATCACCGTAAGAACTACGTCGTAAATACTAAGCTGAACAGGCGGTTTGGATTGGGCTAGTCAAGGTTACCAATACTGGTAGGAAACCGATGACCGTCAACACGCCCCCTCGATGCGAACACGCACAGATCCCGAGAGCCGCCGTCATCTCCTTGTGGCGTGGACTGTGAAGTCCCTTCGTCATGATGTCCGCTAATATCACCGCAGTTTCACAGTACTTGAGCTTCACTTCACCGCGCTTGACCTCGTCACGGATGTGATGATACTTTATGTCAATGTGCTTAGCACGGCCGTGGTTGACCGGGTTCTTCGTCATCTTGATACACGACTGATTGTCTTCATGGATCATGAGGTCCGGTCCTTCATCATTGGCAGCCATCATGTTCTCACAAAGCAGACGATGAATCCACTTGCCCTCTTGAATCGCCAAGCTGAGTGCGATGTATTCGGCTTCACTTGTTGACAACGAAACACCTGGCTGTTTCTTGCTGCCCCAACTCACTGGCGCACCCAACAGCATGAATACGTAACCAGAAGTCGACTTGCGATCAGCGAGGTCACCGGCCCAGTCTGCATCCGAGTAGCCACGAAAGTCGATCTTCGCCTTTGGCTTGTAGCAGATTCCGTGCATCTTAGTGCCTTGTAGGTAGCGGAAGATGCGCTTGACTGCAACCCAGTGTTCTTCTTGGGGGTTCTTCATGAATCGCAACACATAGCCCACGGCGAACGCAGTATCCGGGCGCGTTGCAGTGGTCAGGTGCATCAACGCGCCAACAGCTTCGCGAAAAGGAGCATCGACCTTGGTGGCTGCATCACTTGAAACAAGTCGAGAGCTCATGTCGACTAAAATTGCGACGGCCTTGCAATCATCCATGCCAAAACGCTTGAGTGTGTCATCTATATACCGACGCTGACATAGTGTCACGCTTCCATCTGTGCCGTCCAAAAGCTCGATTACAAGCACAAATGCACACTTGCCGCTGTCAGTAATCTCGAATCGCGGCTTCAGGTCGGTCTTGGTGTGTGCAATTAGCTCGCATGAGCTACCGGTGATCAACACGTCATCCACATACACCAGCAGCAGCACGCATTGCCCTTCCACAATTTTTATGTAGAGACACGGGTCAAGGCTTGACTCTTGGAATCCAATGGCACACACGAACTCGTCAAATATTCGTTCCATACGCGCGACGCTTGCTTTAGTCCGTTGATTGCCTTCACCAACTCCAGACAATCGAAGGAGCTTTCCAATTCCACGCCTTCAGGGATGACACAGAACACTTGTTCCTTCATGACACCATACAGGAATGCCGTCACCACGCCAAGTTGGTCGATGGTCTATCCGTAATACCTGGCGACTGCAATCACCATGCGTAGCGTCACGTACTTGACCACGGGCGAGAACGTTTCCGTGTAGTCGATTCCGTACTGTTGCTTGGAACCCTTTGCTACAAGATGCGCCTTGTATTTGTCAACTGATCCGTCCGCTTTGCGCTTGATCTTGAAGACCCACTTCGTGCCAATGGCGCGATGTCCTTTAGGTAGCTTGTCTGCGCGAAATACTTCACGAAGTCGCATCGACTCGAGTTCCGCTTGGATGGCTTCACGCCAATGCACTTGATCAGGACCGCTCACCGCAGCTTCAAAAGTCGATGGCTCGGATAAGTCCACTGCTGTTTCAATGACGTTCGCACTCACACGCCAAAACACAGGCGTAGTCGATGCATCAGCATTCTTCGTTTCTTCATCTTCTTCTTGATGGGTTGTGTGATTGTCTGGCGCACTTGATTCTTCTAGTCCAGGCCGTTGACGCACTGTGCGCGTGGGTGGAGCTAGTACTCCTTCATCATGGGGACGACTCTTGCGCTTGCCTGTTTGCTTGTACTGCGCTTGACCCGGCGCTTCATCATCCAGATCGAGGGAGTCAAAGTCAAGGTCATCGGCGTCTTCAGCGGTGGTTGGCATCGAAAGTCCAAAGGCGGACTCGTCAAAGTTGACATCGCGACTGATGACCGCTTGCCCCGCCTCGATGTCATAAACGTGATACGCTTTGTATGCTTCTTCGTAGCCCAAGAATATCCCAGTGCGAGCCTTGGGGTCCCACTTGAGCCACTTCTCCTTCGGTGTCAGTATGTAAACCTGACAACCGAACACCCGCATGTGCTTGACACTTGGCTTGGAGTTGTGGACGATCTCGAACGGAGTCTTGTGTACATCTTTGGGCGAGGGCAGACGATTTTTGACGTAAATTGCCGTCATTGCTGCTTCGGCCCAGAAGCACTTTTCCAGCTTAGCATGGTGGAGCATGCTGCGACCAATTGTGACGATAGTCCGAATGGCGCGCTCTGCCGTGCCGTTGGTCTGGTGTGCATATGGCACCGTCGTCTGCTACTCAACGCCTTCCTCTTCGTAGAATTCTTGAAGCGAGTTGGTTGCGAACTCGCGGGCTCCGTCGTGTCGAACGAACTTGACCTTCTTGCCAAACTGCGCTTGCACCATCGTGATGTATCGTGTGATGTAGTTTTCACTCTCCGATTTCACACTTAGGTAGGAACCCTTCATGCATCCACTGGCTTCGTCAACGATCAGCAGTAGATACTTGCTGCCATCCAGAGAATTCACCTCCATGGGTCCGCAGATGTCGAAGTGCAGTAACTCGAACGTGTCGTAACTTCGCTTGTCATGATTGCTTGGGAATGGTTTTTGGACCATTTTCCCTTGCTGACATCCTCGACATGTACCTGATCCACTTGACTTGAGAGGTACTCCCACATCTTTGATCAGTTCGTGGCCACCATTTTGCGAAGCACATCAGCTGGAGCGTGTCCCATCCGCGCATGTAAGTCGACACCGTTGCATCCATTTGTTGTCGCATTGGCCGATCAATGAGCTGTGTGAAGCCAGTAAAGACCATCCACAAGATCTGCCAATGCAACAGGTTCATAACCTGTTGCATTGGTTGAGAGCGGAGCGGATGGAGAGAAGAGGCTGAAGAGAGTGGAAAAGAAGAGACTTGCTCACTAGTTGGAAGATTCGAAAGTGATTGATTATTATTGACGGTCATCGGTTCCCAGTTTCGGTCATCAAGCTTTACACCATGCAACAATTATCGGGGCTTACTACTTACTACATGATTTATATGTGGTGCACATATAAATCATGTGAAGCGTCTCATCATCCTACGCGTCTAGTCAACTATGGTAATCACCGTAAGAACTACGTCGTAAATACTAAGCTGAACAGGCGGTTTGGATTGGGCTAGTCAAGGTTACCAATACTGGTAGGAAACCGATGACCGTCAACACGCCCCCTCGATGCGAACACGCACAGATCCCGAGAGCCGCCGTCATCTCCTTTTGGCGTGGACTGTGAAGTCCCTTGGTCATGATGTCTGCTAACATCACTGTAGTCTCACAATACTTGAGCTTGACTTCGCCGCACTTGACCTCGTCACGGATGTGATGGTACTTGATGCAATGCGCTTGGCACGGCCATGGCTGGCAGGATTCTTCGTCATCTTGATGCAAGATTGATTGTCTTCATCGATCATCAGTTCCGGTCCTTCTTCATTGGCAGCCATCATGTTCTCACAAAGCAGACGATGAATCCACTTGCCCTCTTGAATCGCCAAGCTGAGTGCGATGTATTCGGCTTCACTCGTTGACAGCGAAACACTTGGTTGTTCTTGCTGCCGCAGCTCACTAGCGCACCCAACAGCATGAATACGTAACCAGAAGTCGACTTGCGATCAGCGAGGTCACCGGCCCAGTCTGCATCCGAGTAGCCACGAAATTCGATCTTCGCCTTTGGCTTGTAGCAGATTCCGTGCATCTTAGTGCCTTGTAGGTAGCGGAAGATGCGCTTGACTACAACCCAGTGTTCTTCTTGGGGGTTCTTCATGAATCGCAACACATAGCCCACGGCGAACGCAGTATCCGGGCGCGTTGCAGTGGTCAGGTGCATCAACGCGCCAACAGCTTCGCGAAAAGGAGCATCGACCTTGGTGGCTGCATCACTTGAAACAAGTCGAGAGCTCATGTCGACTAAAATTGCGACGGCCTTGCAATCATCCATGCCAAAACGCTTGAGTGTGTCATCTATATACCGACGCTGACATAGTGTCACGCTTCCATCTGTGCCGTCCAAAAGCTCAATTTCAAGCACAAATGCACACTTGCCGCTGTCAGTAATCTCGAATCGCGGCTTCAGGTCGGTCTTGGTGTGTGCAATTAGCTCGCATGAGCTACCGGTGATCAACACGTCATCCACATACACCAGCAGCAGCACGCATTGCCCTTCCACAATTTTTATGTAGAGACACGGGTCAAGGCTTGACTCTTGGAATCCAATGGCACACACGAACTCGTCAAATATTCGTTCCATACGCGCGACGCTTGCTTTAGTCCGTTGATTGCCTTCACCAACTCCAGACAATCGAAGGAGCTTTCCAATTCCACGCCTTCAGGGATGACACAGAACACTTGTTCCTTCATGACAACATACAGGAATGCCGTCACCACGCCAAGTTGGTCGATGGTCTATCCGTAATACCTGGCGACTGCAATCACCATACGTAGCGTCACGTACTTGATCACGGGTGAGAATGTTTCCGCGTAGTCCATCCCGTACTGTTTCTTGGAACCCTTTGCTACAAGATGCGCCTTGTATTTGTCAACTGATCCGTCCGCTTTGCGCTTGATCTTGAAGACCCACTTCGTGCCAATGGCGCGATGTCCTTTAGGTAGCTTGTCTGCGTGAAATACTTCACGAAGTCGCATCGACTCGAGTTCCGCTTGGATGGCTTCACGCCAATGCACTTGATCAGGACCGCTCACCGCAGCTTCAAAAGTCGATGGCTCGGATAAGTCCACTGCTGTTTCAATGACGTTCGCACTCACACGCCAAAACACAGGCGTAGTCGATGCATCAGCATTCTTCGTTTCTTCATCTTCTTCTTGATGGGTTGTGTGATTGTCTGGCGCACTTGATTCTTCTAGTCCAGGCCGTTGACGCACTGTGCGCGTGGGTGGAGCTAGTACTCCTTCATCATGGGGACGACTCTTGCGCTTGCCTGTTTGCTTGTACTGCGCTTGACCCGGCGCTTCATCATCCAGATCGAGGGAGTCAAAGTCAAGGTCATCGGCGTCTTCAGCGGTGGTTGGCATCGAAAGTCCAAAAGCGGACTCGTCAAAGTTGACATCGCGACTGATGACCGCTTGCCCCGCCTCGATGTCATAAACGTGATACGCTTTGTATGCTTCTTCGTAGCCCAAGAATATCCCAGTGCGAGCCTTGGGGTCCCACTTGAGTCACTTCTCCTTCGGTGTCAGTATGTAAACCTGACAACCGAACACCCGCATGTGCTTGACACTTGGCTTGGAGTTGTGGACGATCTCGAACGGAGTCTTGTGTACATCTTTGGGCGAGGGCAGACGATTTTTGACGTAAATTGCCGTCATTGCTGCTTCGGCCCAGAAGCACTTTTCCAGCTTAGCATGGTGGAGCATGCTGCGACCAATTGTGACGATAGTCCGAATGGCGCGCTCTGCCGTGCCGTTGGTCTGGTGTGCATATGGCACCGTCGTCTGCTACTCAACGCCTTCCTCTTCGTAGAATTCTTGAAGCGAGTTGGTTGCGAACTCGCGGGCTCCGTCGTGTCGAACGAACTTGACCTTCTTGCCAAACTGCGCTTGCACCATCGTGATGTATCTTGTGATGTAGTTTTCACTCTCCGATTTCACACTTAGGTAGGAACCCTTCATGCATCCACTGGCTTCGTCAACGATCAGCAGTAGATACTTGCTGCCATCCAGAGAATTCACCTCCATGGGTCCGCAGATGTCGAAGTGCAGTAACTCGAACGTGTCGTAACTTCGCTTGTCATGATTGCTTGGGAATGGTTTTTGGACCATTTTCCCTTGCTGACATCCTCGACATGTACCTGATCCACTTGACTTGAGAGGTACTTCCACATCTTTGATCAGTTCGTGGCCACCATTTTGCGAAGCACATCAGCTGGAGCGTGTCCCATCCGCGCATGTAAGTCGACACCGTTGCATCCATTTGTTGTCGCATTGGCCGATCAATGAGCTGTGTGAAGCCAGTAAAGACCATCCACAAGATCTGCCAATGCAACAGGTTCATAACCTGTTGCATTGGTTGAGAGCGGAGCGGATGGAGAGAAGAGGCTGAAGAGAGTGGAAAAGAAGAGACTTGCTCACTAGTTGGAAGATTCGAAAGTGATTGATTATTATTGACGGTCATCGGTTCCCAGTTTCGGTCATCAAGCTTTACACCATGCAACAATTATCGGGGCTTACTACTTACTACATGATTTATATGTAGTCCACATATAAATCATGTGAAGCGTCTCATCATCCTACGCGTCTAGTCAACTATGGTAATCACCGTAAGAACTACGTCGTAAATACTAAGCTGAACAGGCGGTTTGGATTGGGCTAGTCAAGGTTACCAATACTGGTAGGAAACCGATGACCGTCAACACGCCCCCTCGATGCGAACACGCACAGATCCCGAGAGCCGCTGTCATCTCCTTGTGGCGCGGTCCGTGAAGTGCCTTGGTCATGATGTCTGCCAACATCACCGCAGTCTCACAGTACTTGAGCTTGACTTCGCCGCGCTTGACCTCATCACGGATGTGATGGTACTTAATGTCGATGTGCTTGGCACGGCCATGGTTGACAGGATTCTTCGTCATCTTGATGCACGACTGATTGTCTTCATGGATCACGAGTTCCGGTCCTGGTTTCATTGGCAGCCATCATGATCTCACATAGCAGGCGATGCACCCACTTGCCCTCTTGGATGGCCAGGCTGAGTGCGATGTATTCGGCTTTACTTGTCGACAACGAAACACTTGGCTGCTTCTTGCTTCCCCAACTCACTGGAGCACCCATCAGCATGAATGTGTAACCAGAAGTCGACTTGCGATCAGCGTGGTCACCGGCCCAGTCCGCGTCCGAGTAGCCACGAAAGTCGATCTTGTCGCCTTTGGCTTGTAGCAGAGTCCGTGCATCTTGGTCTCTTGTAGGTAGCGGAAGATTTGACAACCCAGTGTTCTTGCTTGTGGGTTCTCCATGAAGCGTAAGACATAACCCACGGCGTACGCAGTATCCGGGCATGTCGCAGTGGTTAGGTGCATCAAAGCGCCCACTGCTTCACGAAACGGAACGTCGATCTTGGTGGCTGCATCGCTTGCGACAAGCCGAGCGCTCAAGTCGACCAGACTTGCGATGGCCTTGCACTCATCCATGCCGAAGCGCTTGAGGATGTCGTTGACATACCGTCGCTGACATATCGTCACGCTGCCATCCGACTCGTCCACCAGTTCGATGCCCAGTACAAATGCACACTTGCCACTGTCGGTCATCTCGAAACGCGGCTTGAGGTCGGCTTTCGTCTGCGCAATCAACTCGCACGAGCTGCCGGTGACCAACACGCCATCCACGTAGACGAGCAGGAGCACACAGTGACCGTCGACAACCTTAATGTAGAGACATGGGTCGAACGCCGACACTTCGAAACCGATAGAACATACGAACTCGTCAAAATATCGTTCCACACACGTGAAGCTTGCTTCAGGCCGTAGATTGCCTTCACCAATTCGAGACAGTCAAAGTCGCCATCCATCTCGACGCCTTCTGGTACCACGCAGTACACTTTCTCCTTCATCACTCCGTAGAGGAAGGCAGTCACCACATCAAGTTGGTCTAGTGGCCAGTCGAAATACTTGGTGATCGCGATCACCATACGCAGTGTCACGTACTTGACCACGGGCGAGAACGTCTCTGTGTAGTCGATGCCGTACTTCTGCTTGAAGCCCTTGGCAACGAGACGCGCCTTGTATTTCTCGACCGATCCATCCGCTTTGCGCTTGATCTTGAACACCCACTTGATTCCGATTACACCTTGGCCTCTTGGCAGTTTTGCCGCGCGAAAAACTCCACGAAGATGCATCGACTTGAGCTCCTCCTTCACAGCACTTCGCCAGTGAGCTTGATCAGGACCGTTGATTGCGTCTTGTAAAGTTGCAGGTTCTGCCAGGTCCGTTGCTTCCACTGCATTTGCACTTGCACGCCAAGATGTTTGAGGCGTCGATTCGTCATCTTGATCGTAGACGTCCGTATCTTCTTAGTCATCAGATTTCGTTTCGGGAGCACTTGATCGTCGTCTCTTGTGACGGTTGGAGACGCGTTCCGGAGCACTTGCTTGTTCCAACCCAGTTCGATGGCGAGATCACCGTGACATACCGGTGCTTGCTTCACTCTTGCGCTTGCCAGTCTGCTTGAAGGTGGTCTGACGTACGTCGTCATCGTTTACTGCCAGGAGATTGAGGTCCAACTCCGCATCTTCATCATCGTCACTTGGTAGGTCCATCGAAAAGTCAAAAGTCGATTCGTCGAAGGTGATGTCACGACTGATCACCACTTGGCCCGCCTCAATGTCGTACACTCGACAAGCTTTTGACGCTTCTTCGTAGCCCATGAACATTCCTACACGAGCCTTCGGGTCCCACTTCGGTCGCTTCTCCTTTGATGTAAGGATGTATGCTTGACGTCCAAATACGCGCATGTGCTTGACACTTGGTTTCGACTTGTACGCGATCTCGAACGGAGTTTTGTGGTCGATCTTGGGTGAAGGCAGGCGGTTCTTGATGTAGATCGCCGTCATTGCCGCTTCAGCCCAGAAACACTTCTCCAGCTTTGCATGATGCAACAAGCTGCGTCCGATCGTGACGATGGTCCTTATTGCGCGTTTTGCGGTGCCGTTGGTCTGGTGTGTATACGGCACCGTGACCTGTTGTTCGATACCGTGATCTTCGTAGAAGGTCTTGATCGAGTTGGTCGCAAACGCATGCGCTCCGTCGTGCCAAACACACTTGATCTTCGTGCCGAACTGAGTCTGAATCTTGATAATGTGGTTCTTGATACAGTCTTCACTCTCAGACTTGGACCGCAGACAGAAGCCCTTCATGCAACCGCTGTCTTCGTCAACCACAAGCAGTAAGTATCTGCTGCCGCCGATCGAGACTTGTTCCATAGGCCCGCAGATTTCGAAGTGCAGCAACTCGAACACACCATATTGACGTTTGTCACGGTTGGTTGGGAATGGTTTTTGGACCATCTTTCCTTGCTGGCAACCGCGACACACACTTGAACCAGTCGGGTTGAGAGGTGCCTTGGCGTCCTTGATCATGCCGGTGGCCACCATCTTGCGCAGAACTTCGAGGGGTGCATGACCCATGCGCGCATGCAAGTCGATAGTCCCATTGCGTGTTGCTGCATTTGCCGACCGTTGAGGAGTCCGCAGCCAGTAAAGTCCATCGACGAGATCCGCTGTTGCCACGACTTGTGTGGAATTCTTGCGCTTCACTTGCATCTTGGACCCATCGAATACGACTTGGAACCTGCCACCCTTGTTGATCTGTGGCACCGAAAGCAGATTCTTGTTCATACTTGGTACGAACAGCGCGTCCTTGATCTCGATGTCGCGTTCTTCACCATTGGGCAGAACCACCCGTTCCATGATGGTTCCCACACCCTTGATCGCAGCCTTGCTGCCATCAGCCACTGATAGTTCGCCTTCCTCTCGCTCATTTATGCTTGCAAACTTGGCCTTGTCGTTGCAGATGTGATGCGTCGCACTGCTGTAGACTGCCCACATCCCTGGCATATTCTTGCCCGTCGAAAGTTCAGCCTCCAGCGAAACCGCGAACGCAACTCGATCGTAGTTGTCGTCGTAGTTGCTGTTGGTTCGCCACTGAACGTTGTTGGCTCCGCGTCCACGAGCATTGTTGCCGCCGCGTCGAGCTCCACCTTGATTTTCGTCCTTCTGCTTGGTCCAGCATCGCTCCGCCGCGTGCCCCAATTTCCGCAGTATGTACACTGGCGAGGTTCACGTTCGGCACTGAACGCCTTCGCCGCGTCTTCAGTCTTCACCGATGTCGTCTTGTCACCTTGCCTCTTGATGTGCTCATTCGTGAGCACTCTCACGACGTCCCGCAATCGCAGTTCCGCGCTGCTCATCTCCAAGTTGAGAACGACGTTCTCGTAGCTCTTGGGGAGGCTGCGCAACAAGCAGATCGCCACGTCCTCGTCATCCATCTTGGCGCCGATGCTGCTGATCTTCGCGCTGATGTTTAGGGCTTCGTTGCAATGACGCATCACATTGCCGCCTTCCGCCATCTCCATGCTGAACAGCTGGCGCTATAAGTAGATGCGCCCAGCCTTCTGCTACCCGCCGTACAGCGTCTTCAAACGCGCCCACGCAATCCACGCCTCCTCACAGTCATCGACGATGTGATGATAGTCCGCGCTCATGTGAAGCAGCATCAAGCCGAACGC
Organism: Peronospora matthiolae; assembly: GCA_921007115.2. Lineage (NCBI taxonomy): Eukaryota > Oomycota > Peronosporomycetes > Peronosporales > Peronosporaceae > Peronospora > Peronospora matthiolae. The sequence continues at coordinate 383,400 of CAKLBY020000175.1, forward strand.
AATGTTGTTCGTCTTGACGTACTCATCACTATCGCGAGGATCGGCGAAGGTGGGGGTGGTCTCCCGGTTCACCACGTGCCACGCCGACTTGGTCAGGAACACGCCACGCATGTAGCGGGTCCACGTCGCGTAGTTGTCGCCGTCGAACTTGTCAATGGAGATCTTGGTGGTGGCATCATGAGCAGAGGACATCGTGCTTGGGCTCATAACCTGTTGAATGGTGAAAAGCTTGACGACCGAAACTAAGAGTGATGCTGGGAGTCCACTCGGAAGACCGGAGAAGACACTTGAGGGGTAGATGGAAGATTGGAAAGTGATTGATTATCGGGGCTTACTACTTACTACATGATTTATATGTGGTGCACATATAAATCATGTGAAGCGTCTCATCATCCTACGCGTCTAGTCAACTATGGTAATCACCGTAAGAACTACGTCGTAAATACTAAGCTGAACAGGCGGTTTGGATTGGGCTAGTCAAGGTTACCAATACTGGTAGGAAACCGATGACCGTCAACACGCCCCCTCGATGCGAACACGCACAGATTCCGAGAGCCGCCGTCATCTCCTTGTGGCGTGGACTGTGAAGTCCCTTCGTCATGATGTCCGCTAACATCACCGCAGTTTCACAGTACTTGAGTTTCACTTCACCGCGCTTGACCTCATCACGGATGTGATGGTACTTGATATCAATGTGCTTGGCACGGCCGTGGTTGACTGGGTTCTTCGTCATCTTGATACATGACTGATTGTCTTCATGAATCATGAGTTCCGGTCCTTCTTCATTGGCAGCCATCACGATCTCACAAAGTAGACGAACGTGTACCCCGATGTTGACTTGCGGTCGGTAAGATCACCAGCCCAATCCGCATCCGAATATCCACGGAAGTCGATCCTTGCACTTGGCTTGTAGCAAATTCCATGCGTCTTGGTGCCTTGTAGGTAGCGAAAGATACGCTTAACTGCAACCCAGTGTTCTTCTTGGGGATTTTCTATGAACCGCGACACATAGCCCACAGAAAACGCAATGTCCGGACGCGTTGCAGTGGTCAGGTGCATCAACGCACCAACAGCTTCGCGAAAAGGAGCATCGACCTTGGTAGTTGCATCACTTGAAACAAGTCGAGAGCTCATGTCGACTGGACTTGCGACTGCCTTGCAATCATCCATGCCAAAGCGCTTGAGGATATCATCGACATACCGACGCTGACATAGTGTCACACTGCCATCTTCATCGTCCAAAAGCTCGATCCCAAGAACAAACGCACACTTGCCGCTGTCCGTCATCTCGAACCGCGTCTTCAGGTCGTTCTTGGTTTGTGCAATCAGCTCGAGCGAGCTTCCAGTCACCAAGACGTCTTCCACGTAGACCAGTATAAACACGCAATGGCCGTCCGAAGTCTTGATGTAGAGACATGGGTCGAAGTCCGATACTTGAAATCCGATGGAGCACACATACTCGTCGAACGTCTCGTTCCACACTCGCGACGCTTGCTTGAGGCCGTAAATTGACTTCATTAATTCCAGGCAGTCGAACGTACTGTCAAGTTCGACGCCTTCAGGAATCGCGCAGAACACTTGTTCCTTCATGACGCCATACAGGAGAGCTGTCACCACATCAAGCTGGTCGATGGGCCATCCAAAATGCTTGGAAATTGCGATCACCATTCGCAGCGTCACATACTTGACCACAGGCGAAAAAGTCTCCGTGTAGTCGATGCCATACTTTTGGCGGAAACCCTTGGCCACAAGTCGTGCCTTGTACTTCTCGATTGACCCATCCGCCTTGCGCTTGATCTTGAACACCCATTTTGTGCCAATGGCGCGTTGTCCGTTGGGCAGCTTGGCTGCACGAAACACACCGCGAAGTCGCATTGACTCGAGCTCTGCATGAATTGCTTTTCTCCAGTGCACTTGGTCAGGGCCGCTTACTGCTGCTTCAAATGTTGAGGGCTCTGATAAGTCCACTGCTGCTTCAACGGCATTTGCACTCGCACGCCAAAACACAGGCGGTGTTGAATCACCAGAATCCTTCGTTTCTTCGTCTTCTTCTTGGCGTTGCGAGTTGTTTTCTGGCGCGCTTGACTCTTCTAGTCCTGGTCGTTGACGCACTGCACGCGGTCGTGGAGCTGCTGTATCTTCATCATTGAGTCGGTTCTTGCGCTTGCCTGTTTGCTTGTACTCCATTTGACGCAGCTCTTCGTCATCAAGATCCAGCAATTCGAAGTCCAGGTCATCGACATCTTCATCAGTGATCGGCAGTTGAAGTCCAAAGGTGGACTCGTCGAAGTTGACATCGCGGCTGATAACCACCTGCCCCGCCTCGATGTCATAAACACGATATGCCTTCGAAACTTCTTCGTAGTCCACGAATATGCCAGCGCGAGCCTTTGGATCCCACTTGAGTCGCTTCTCCTTCGGAGTCAGTATAAATGTCTGACAGCCGAATACTCGCATGTGCTTGACACTTGGCTTGGAGTTGTACACGATCTCAAACGGGATCTTGTGCACAACTTTGGGTGACGGCAGTCGATTCTTGACGTAGATGGCCGTCATCGCTGCTTCGGCCCAGAAACACTTGTCCAGTTTGGCATGATGAAGCATGCTGCGGCCGATCGTGACAATAGTCCTAATGGCACGCTCTGCTGTTCCGTTTGTTTGATGTGCATACGGCACCGTTGTCTGCTGTTCAATGCCTTCGTCTTCGTAGAACAGTTGAAGCGAGTTGTTTGCAAACTCGCGAGCTCCGTCGTGTCGCACGAACTTGACCTTCTTACAGAATTGCGTCTGTACCATGGTAATATATTTCCGGATGTAGTCTTCACTCTCGGACTTCACTCGCAGACAAAAGCACTTCATGCATCCACTGGCTTCGTCGATGATCAGCAGCAAATATTTGCTGCCACCGAGCGAATCCTTTTCCATGGGCCCGCAGATGTCCAGATGAAGTAGCTCAAACGTATCGTAGCTGCGCTTGTCTCGGTTGCTTGGAAATGGTTTTTGGACCATTTCCCTTGTTGACATCCTCGACATGTAGTTGCTCCACCCGACTTGAGAGGGACTCGCACATCCTTGATCATGTTGGTCGCGATCATCTTGCGAAGTACATCGACTGGATCATGACCCATTCTCGCATGTAGATCGGCACAACTGGTTCCACTTGTTGTCACATTCGCTGATCGTTGAGTCGTCCGAAGCCAGTAGAGTCCATCCACGAGATCCGCTGTCGCCACCACTTGCTGTGAGTTCTTGAGAGTTACATACATCTTGGACCCGTCAAACACGACTTGAAACTTGCCATGGCTGTTAATCTGTGGCACCGAGAGCAGGTTCTTGCTCATACTTGGAACATATAGCGCGTTCTTGATTTCGATCTCACGCTCTTCACCGTTGGGCAGAACCACCTTTTCCATGATGGTTCCCACACCCTTGATGGCCATCTTGTTGCCATCAGCCACCAAGAGTTCGCCCTCATTGCGCTCTGCCAAACTTGCGAACTTGGTCTTGTCGTGGCAAATGTGGTGCGTTGCACCACTGTCGACGGCCCACATTCCAGACACGTCCTTGCTCGTCGAAACTCCACATTCGAACGAGACTGCAAACGCCACTCGATCGTAGCCATTGCCTTCATCATGATGTCTCCACTGGACATTGTTTGACCCGCGTCGACGACCATTGCCGCCGCGTCTTGGGCCCTTGATCTCGTTCTTCTGCTTTGTCTAGCATCGATCCACCGTGTGTCCCACCTTGCCACAATACGTGCATTGGTAGGGCTCACGCTCGGCGCTGAATGCCTTGCTTGCATCTTCAGCCTTCACCGTATTCGCTGTCGTTGTCCCTTTTTCTCCTTGACGCTTGGCATTCTCATTCGTCAGGACTCTCACCACATCTTGAGTGCAAAGCTCGGTGCTGCTCATTTCCATGTTGAGCACCACATTTTCGTAGCTCTTCGGAAGACTGAGTAGCAGACAGATCGCAACGTCTTCGTCTTCCATCTTCGCACCGATGCCGCTAAGCTTGGCGGAGATGTTGAGGACCTCGTTGCAGTGATGCATGACGTTCGCGCCTTCAGCCATCTTGATACTGAAAAGTTGTCGCTTGAGGTAGATGCGTCCTGCCTTCTGCGACCCACCGTACAGCGTCTTCAGACTTGTCCACGCAACCCAGGCTTCCTCGCAGTTGTCCAGCACATGATGGTAGTCCGCGTTCATGTGCAGCAGCATCATACCAAACGCGACGTTGCTTGCTTTGACGTAGTCATCGGACGCTCGCGGGTCCGCGAAAGTCGGAGTCACTTCACGGTTGACGACGTGCCAGACGGACTTCGTCAAAAACACACCGCACATGTACCAGCTCCACGTTGCGTAATTGTCTCCGTTGAACTTGTCAATGGAGGCGTTGCTGGTGGACGACATGGCGCTTGGGCTCATAACCTGTTGCATTGTAGATCGGAGCGAGGAAAGCGGAGCGAACGGAGCGGAGAGACCGAAGAGAGTAGAGCAGAAAACACTTGCCCAATAGTTGGAAGATTCGAAAGTGATTGATTATCGGGGCTTACTACTTACTACATGATTTATATGTGGTGTACATATAAATCATGTGAAGCGTCTCATCATCCTACGCGTCTAATCAACTATGGTAATTACCGTAAGAACTACGTCGTAAATACTAAGCTGAACAGGCGGTTCAGATTGGATCGGTCACGGTTACCAATACTGGTAGAAAACCGATGACCGTCAACAATACCTGCAAGCAACGCCCAATCACGGTCTTGAGTTCACACGTGAAGAAGGAGGCCGTATCTGCGGGTACACCGACGTAGACCGGGCCGGCTACATTGACTCAAGAAGAAGTACAAGCGGCTATGTGTTCATGATGAACGGAGGATGCATCAGCTGGAAAAGCCAGAAACAACGAACGGTCGCGCTATCTTCAACGGAAGCAGAATACATGGCGCTTTCTGAAGCAACCAAAGAAGCAGTATGGCTCAAGTTGTTGTTGAGGAAATTTGGTGAGATGGCAAGCGACGAAGCGATCAAGATGTATGAAGACAACCAAGGATCAATCGCCCTCGCCAAGAACCCGGAGTTCCAAAAGAGAACAAAGCACATCGACATACGCTACCATTTTGTGCGTGAGAAGGTGGAATCAGGTGAAGTCGTTTTGGAGTATTGCCCGACTCAAGATATGCTGGCAGACATGATGACCAAGCCGATCGCCGCTGTACAATTTGAAAACATTCGCGATCGACTTGGGATCCAAGGTGCCGCAGCTAACGAGTCGAGAGGGAGTGTTGGGAAGACGGCGGGTGTGAAGAAGACACCTCGTCAAGCTGCGTCAAGTGTTGAAGCAAGCCGAAGACCAAGCTTCGATATACCGGTGGGTACCGGTATGTACCAGTAAGGGCGAAGTCAGGGAATGACGTCAGCGAAATGACGTCAGTGCGAATAATAGGCTTAGAGGTAGTATTCAAGGTTGCGAACTAAGTACCTATTATAAATATATATTCACTTTGCGTTTTGCACTCGGACCAAGAAGTCTAAAGTTCTTCACATTGGGCTTCGACTTGACGGACATCAGTGATGAGCATTACACCATGCAGTTCAAGCAAACTGGAAAGCGCAATAGCCGTTCAAATTTCCATGAACAAGTCTATCAATAGCTATCTCCTAATTGCAGTGGAGCCGGGTTGAAAGAAGCAAGTGCACCAGATGACTTTGAGTCACACCAAGCGAAACGGCTTTCAAGGACTCTAGTCAATATGGACGAAGAGAGCAAAGACGGTGACGAAGATGAAGATAACGACTCTTTTCTCAAATCTTTTGGCAAGCAAGTACAAATGCAGTCGAAGGTACTGACTTGTACGAGCCGAAAATGTTTTAAGACGCAGTTGGTGGTCCGGATCAAGTTCGTTAGCGTAAGGCCTTTTGCGCCGTATTAGACTCAATAAAGCTGCGTGGCATGTTTCGAGAGACCGAGTACCAGCTTTATAGCACACCATTAGCACTAATTGGATGTTCAAGATTGAGCACAGGATTGATGGATCGATCTTAAAGTACAAGGCGAGACTCGCGGCAAAGGGTTCAAGCAAAGATATGGCATTGACTTTACGGACACGTTCTCGACAGTTGTCAGGTATATGAAGCTCCGCATGATGATCACGAAGTACTTGATCTCGATGCTGGAACAACTGCATGTGATGACAGCTTTCCTGTATGGCGAAAGAAGAGAACAGTGTTTTGCGCGGTCCCAAAGGGTGTCGAAGTCGATGAAGACTTTGACTTCTCTGAACTGGTGAAAGCGATCTACGGACTGAAACAAGCATCGCGGGTATGGAGCGATACTTTCCATGACTTTGTTTGCTCGAATGGATTTCAAGCGTCCGACTTCGACCCATGCCTCGATCTCAAGGTCGAAAGCAGACAGTGCGTGCGGTTGTTGGTCTACGTCGATAATGTGTTGGTAATGGGTAGTTCGACTGAGATGATTGTGATTACCAAGGGTGACTTGAAGATGCGTTCCGAGATCACTGACAGCGGCAAGCGCACGTTCGTATTGGGCATCGAGCTGGTGGACAATATCGGCGGTAGTGTGACAGTGTGCCAGCGGCGATGCGTGGACGATGTTCTCAAGCGTTTTGGCATAAGCGATTGCAATGCTGTCATCAGTCCAACGGATATCAGTTCTCGAAGCACACCAAGCGACGCAGCAACCAAGATCAACGCTCCGTTTCGTGAGGCAGTAGGCGCTTTGATGCACTTAATGACCGCGACAAGACCAAACATTCCTTTTCTCGTGGGCTTCTGTTGACGGTCATCGGTTTTCTACCAGTATTGGTAACCGTGACCGATCCAATCCGAACCGCCTGTTCAGCTTAGTATTTACGACGTAGTTCTTACGGTAATTACCATAGTTGATTAGACGCGTAGGATGATGAGACGCTTCACATGATTTATATGTACACCACATATAAATCATGTAGTAAGTAGTAAGCCCCGATAATCAATCACTTTCGAATCTTCCAACTATTGGGCAAGTGTTTTCTGCTCTACTCCCTTCGGTCTCTCCGCTCCGTTCGCTCCTCTTTCCTCGCTCCGATCTACAATGCAACAGGTTATGAGCCCAAGCGCCATGTCGTCCACCAGCAACGCCTCCATTGACAAGTTCAACGGAGACAATTACGCAACGTGGAGCCGGTACATGTGCGGTGTGTTTTTGACGAAGTCCGTCTGGCACGTCGTCAACCGTGAAGTGACTCCGACTTTCACCGACCCGCGAGCGTCCGATGACTACGTCAAGGCAAGCAACGTCGCGTTTGGTATGATGCTGCTGCACATGAACGCGGACTACCATCATGTGCTGGACAACTGCGAGGAAGCCTGGGTTGCGTGGACAAGTCTGAAGACGCTGTACGGTGGGTCGCAGAAGGCAGGACGCATCTACCTCAAGCGACAACTTTTCAGTATCAAGATGGCTGAAGGCGCGAACGTCATGCATCACTGCAACGAGGTCCTCAACATCTCCGCCAAGCTTAGCGGCATCGGTGCGAAGATGGAAGACGAAGACGTTGCGATCTGTCTGCTACTCAGTCTTCCGAAGAGCTACGAAAATGTGGTGCTCAACATGGAAATGAGCAGCACCGAGCTTCGCACTCAAGATGGGGTGAAGGTGCTGACGAATGAGCACGCCAAGCGTCAAGGGGATAGGTGACGACAACAGCGACTACGCTAAAGGCTGAAGATGCAATCAAGGCATTCAGCGCCGAGCGTGAGCCTTACCAATGCACATATTGTGGCAAGGTAGGGCACACAGTGGATCGCTGTTGGACGAAGGAGAAGAATGAAGGTCGAGGAGCCCGACGCGGCGGCAATGTTCGTGGACGCAGGGCTAATAAGTCCAGTGGGGACAATATGATGAAGGCAATGGCTACGATCGAGTGGCGTTTGCAGTCTCGTTCGAATGTGGAGTTTCGACGAGCAAGGACGTGTCTGGAATGTGGGCCGTCGACAGTGGTGCAACGCACCACATTTGCCACGACAAGACCAAGTTCGCAAGTTTGGCAGAGCGCAATGAGGGCGAACTCTTGGTTGCTGATGGCAACAAGGTGGCCATCAAGGGTGTCGGAACCATCATTGAGAAGGTGGTTCTGCCCAACGGTGAAGAGCGTGAGATCGAAATCAAGAACGCGCTATATGTTCCAAGTATGAGCAAGAACCTGCTCTCGGTGCCACAGATTAACAGCCATGGCAAGTTTCAAGTCGTGTTTGACGGGTCCAAGATGTATGTAACTCTCAAGAACTCACAGCAAGTGGTGGCGACAGCGGATCTCGTGGATGGACTCTACTGGCTTCGGACGACTCAACGATCAGCGAATGTGACAACAAGTGGAACCAGTTTTGCCGATCTACATGCGAGAATGGGTCATGATCCAGTCGATGTACTTCGCAAGATGATCGCGACCAACATGATCAAGGATGTGCGAGTCCCTCTCAAGTAGGGCGGAGCAACTACATGTCGAGGATGTCAACAAGGGAAAATGGTCCAAAAACCATTTCCAAGCAACCGAGACAAGCGCAGCTACTATACGTTTGAGCTACTTCATCTGGACATCTGCGGGCCCATGGAAAAGGATTCGCTCGGTGGCAGCAAATATTTGCTGCTGATCATCGACGAAGCCAGTGGATGCATGAAGTGCTTTTGTCTGCGAGTGAAGTCCGAGAGTGAAGACTACATCCGGAAATATATCACCATGGTACAGACGCAATTCTGTAAGAAGGTCAAGTTCGTGCGACACGACGGAGCTCGCGAGTTTGCAAACAACTCGCTTCAAGATTTCTACGAGGATGAAGGCATTGAACAGCAGACGACGGTGCCGTATGCACACCAGAACAACGGAACAGCAATCGCGCCATCGGGACTATCGTCACGATCGGCCGCAGCATGCTTCACCATGCCAAGTTGGACAAGTGCTTCTGGGCTGAATTAGCAATGACGGTCATCTACGTCAAGAATCGCCTACCGTCACCAAAAGTTGTGCATAAGACCCCGTTTGAGATCGTGTACAACTCCAAACCAAGTGTCAAGCACATGCGAGTATTCGGCTGTCAGACATTTATACTGACTCCGAAGGAGAAGCGACTCAAGTGGGATCCCAAGACTCGCGCTGGCATATTCGTGTACTACGAAGAAGTGTCCAAGGCATATCGTGTATTTGACATTGAGGCGGGGCAGGTGGTTATCAGCCGCGATGTCAAATTCGACGAGTCCACCTTTGGACTTCAACTGCCGATCACTGATGAAGATGTCGATGACCTGGACTTCGAATTGCTGGATCTTGATGACGAAGAGCTGCGTCAAATGGAGTATCAGCAAACTGGCAAGCGCAAGAACCGACTCAATGATGAAGATACAGCAGCTCCACGACCGCGTGCAGTGCGTCAACGACCAGGACTAGAAGAGTCAAGCGCGCCGGAAAACAACTCGTCACGCCAAGAAGAAGACGAAGAAACGAAGGATTCTGGTGATTCAACACCTCCTGTGTTTTGGCGTGCGAGTGCAAATGCCGTTGAAGCAGCAGTGGACTTATCAGAGCCCTCAACATTTGAAGCAGCAGTAAGCGGCCCTGACCAAGTGCAATGGAGAAAAGCAATTCATGCAGAGCTCGAGTCAATGCGACTTCGCGGTGTGTTTCGTGCAGCCAAGCTGCCCAACGGACAACGCGCCATTGGCACAAAATGGGTGTTCAAGATCAAGCGCAAGGCGGATGGGTCAATCGAGAAGTACAAGGCACGACTTGTGGCCAAGGGTTTCCGCCAAAAGTATGGCATCGACTACACGGAGACGTTTTCGCCTGTGGTCAAGTATGTGACGCTGCGAATGGTGATCGCAATTTCCAAGCATTTTGGATGGCCCATCGACCAGCTTGATGTGGTGACAGCTTTCCTGTATGGCGTCATGAAGGAACAAGTGTTCTGCGCGATTCCTGAAGGCGTCGAACTTGACAGTACGTTCGACTGCCTGGAATGGGTGAAGTCAATTTACGGCCTCAAGCAAGCGTCGCGAGTGTGGAACGAGACATTCGACGAGTATGTGTGCTCCATCGGATTTCAAGTATCGGACTTCGACCCATGTCTCTACATCAAGACTTCGGACGGCCATTGCGTGTTTATACTGGTCTACGTGGACGACGTCTTGGTGACTGGAAGCTCGCTCGAGCTGATTGCACAAACCAAGAACGACCTGAAGACGCGGTTCGAGATGACGGACAGCGGCAAGTGTGCGTTTGTTCTTGGGATCGAGCTTTTGGACGGTGAAGATGGCAGTGTGACACTATGTCAGCGTCGGTATGTCGATGATATCCTCAAGCGCTTTGGCATGGATGATTGCAAGGCAGTCGCAAGTCCAGTCGACATGAGCTCTCGACTTGTTTCAAGTGATGCAACTACCAAGGTCGATGCTCCTTTTCGCGAAGCTGTTGGTGCGTTGATGCACCTGACCACTGCAACGCGTCCGGACATTGCGTTTGCTGTGGGCTATGTGTCGCGGTTCATGGAAAATCCCCAAGAAGAACACTGGGTTGCAGTTAAGCGTATCTTTCGCTACCTACAAGGCACCAAGACGCATGGAATTTGCTACAAGCCAAGTGCAAGGATCGACTTCCGTGGATATCGGATGCGGATTGGGCTGGTGATCTTACCGACCACAAGTCAACATCGGGGTACACGTTCATGCTACTCGGTGCGCCAGTGAGTTGGGGCAGCAAGAAGCAGCCAAGTGTTTCGTTGTCCACGACTGAAGCTGAATACATCGCACTCAGCTTGGCGATTCAAGAGGGCAAGTGGATTCATCGTCTGCTTTGTGAGATCGTGATGGCTGCCAATGAAGAAGGACCGGAACTCATGATTCATGAAGACAATCAGTCATGTATCAAGATGACGAAGAACCCAGTCAACCACGGCCGTGCCAAGCACATTGATATCAAGTACCATCACATCCGTGATGAGGTCAAGCGCGGTGAAGTGAAACTCAAGTACTGTGAAACTGCGGTGATGTTAGCGGACATCATGACGAAGGGACTTCATGGACCACGCCACAAGGAGATGACGACGGATCTCGGGATTCGTGAGCATTCGGATTGAGGGGGCGTGTTGACGGTCATCGGTTTTCTACCAGTATTGGTAACCGTGACCGATCCAATCCGAACCGCCTGTTCAGCTTAGTATTTACGACGTAGTTCTTACGGTAATTACCATAGTTGATTAGACGCGTAGGATGATGAGACGCTCCACATGATTTATATGTACACCACATCTAAATCATGTAGTAAGTAGTAAGCCCCGATAATCAATCACTTTCGAATCTTCCAACTATTGGGCAAGTGTTTTCTGCTCTACTCTCTTCGGTCTCTCCGCTCCGTTTGCTCCGCTTTCCTCGCTCCGATCTACAATGCAACAGCTTCAGGGAGAAACCCCAAGTCGAGCATTGGGGGCGGTCAAGCGTATTCTTCATTATTAAACAATTGTGTTCGCATTGAGGGGGAGTATTGCGGGTTATGTTCTTCTTTGTACCGGTTACAAGTTATCCTGCCCGATCCGATCTCGCGTCATTTCGGTAGGTCTGTGACGTCATCTTGATGACGTTACATGTTGATTAGTCGTGTAAGATGATTGGACGTATGTAAATCAGGTAGATTAGACGCATTATGTGATTGGATGAAGTCTAGAGTAGGCAGAGTTAAGACCTAAAAGCAATCACTTTCAAAGATTCCGGTTTCAGCACAAGTTGTCTTCACTTTGTGGAGTGAACTTCTTTAGCATTCTACAAGCTTCGCATCCTCGTCCAGTGCTCTTCAGACTTAAACAGGTATGAGCCCAAGCACGTTGCCCTCTTCCCAAGATTCTACCACCAAGATCTTCATCGACAAATTCGGCGGAAACAACTGCGCGACGTGGATCTGCTACATGCGTGGTGTGTTCCTCACCATATAGACGTGGCAAGTGGTCAATCGGGAGACGACACCAAGCTTCGCGGATTCTCGCGCCAGTGACGAATATATCAAGACGGACAACACTGCGTTCGGACTGATGTTGCTCCTTATGGACGCCGACTATCATCGTGTGGTTGATGACTTCGAAGAAGCATGGGTTGCGAAGAAGCATGGGTTGCGTGGGCGCGTTTGATGACACTGTATGGTGGGTCGCAGAAGGCAGGACTGATCTTCTTGAAGCGACAACTGTTCAGCATGGATGTGGCGGAATGCAGCAATGTCATGCATCGTTGTAATGATTTGTTAACATCAGCGCAAAGCTCAGCAGGCTCGGCTCCAAGATAGAGGATGAGGGCTTAGCGATTTACTTGTTACGCAGCCTCCCCAAAAGATACGAGAAAGTCATTCTAGACTTGGAGATGAGCAGCACGGAAATGCAATTGTGCGGCGTTGTTAAGATGTTGACGAACGAGAACATCAAGCGGCAAGGTGCCAAGACTGCGGTGGTGAAGACTGAAGAAGTGATTAAGGCCTTCAGTACTGAGCGCGAGGTTTGTTAATGCTCGTTCTGCAAAAAAATTGGGTACACGGTGAACGTTGCTGGACCAAGCAGAAGAAAGAGAATCGAGGAGCTCGACGCAGCAGAAATGCTCGTGAACGCGGAGCGAATCAATTCCAGTGGTGTTGGAAGGTACCGAGCACTTGGTGGGAGAATCGAAGCTTGAAGAACGCTGAAGAATTCTGCACTGCAAAGTGAAGACGACTTACGAAGGAGAAGGATGTTGTAGCTTGAGCGCGAGGCGAAGAGAAAACGAAGCGGAGAGACCGGAGAGAACGAAGCAGAGAACACTTGCTCACTTGAGGGAGGATTCGAAAGTGATTGATTTATAGGTCTTAACTTCTGCCTACCCTAGACTGCATCCAATCACATGGTGCATCTAATCAACCTGATTTACACGCGTCCAATCATCCTACGCGTCTAATCATCTCTGAGGTAATTACCGATGTAAAAACTATCTCGTAAGAACTACGCGCTAGGTTCGGATTGTACCGGTAACCCTCAATACGCCCCCTCAATCCGAACACGCACGGATGCCAAGCGCCGCCGTCAAGTCCTTGTGACGCGGTCCGTGAAGTGCCTTCGTCATGATGTCCGCCAACATCAACGTCGTCTCGCAGTATTCAAGCTTCACTTCGCCGCGCTTGACTTCATCACGGATGTGATGGTACTTGATGTCGATGTGTTTAGCGCGGCCGTGGTTGACCGGATTCTTCGTCATCTTGATGCACGACTGGTTGTCTTCACGGATGACGAGCTCGGGTCCTTCTTCGTTTGCAGCCGCCATGATCTCGCACAGCAAGCGATTGATCCACTTGCCTTCTTGGATCGCCAGGCTGAGCGCGATGTACTCCGCTTCGCTTGTAGACAGTGACACACTTGGCTGTTTCTTGCTGCCCCAACTCACCGGAGCACCCAATAGCATGAAGACGTAGCCGGACGTCGATTTGCGATCAGCAAGGTCACCGGCCCAGTCTGCATCTGAGTAGCCACGAAAGTCGATCTTCGCACTTGGCTTGTAGCAGATTCCATGCATCTTGGTGCCTTGTAGGTAGCGGAAGATGCGCTTGACTGCAACCCAGTGTTCTTCTTGGGGTTTCTCCATGAACCGTGACACAAAGCTTACAGCATAGGCGATGTCCGGTCGCGTTGCAGTCGTCAGATGCATCAAAGCACCCACTGCTTCACGGAATGGGACATCCACCTTGCTTGCAGAGTTGCTTGGAACCAGTCGAGAGCTGACGTCCACCGGACTTGCCACAGCCTTGCACTCATCCATTCCAAAGCGCTTGAGGACATCGTCGACATAACGGCGCTGACACATAGTCACGCTGCCATCTTCACCGTCCAATAACTCGATCCCAAGAACAAAGGCACACTTGCCGCTGTCCGTCATCTCGAAGCGTGTCTTGAGGTCGTTCTTGGTGCGCGCAATCATCTCGAGCGAGCTTCCAGTCACCAAGACATCGTCCACGTAGACCAGCACAAAAACACAATGGCCTTCCGAAGTCATGATGTAGAGACATGGATCGAATCCCGACGCTTGAAAACCAATCGAGCGTATGAACTCGTCGAAGGTCTCGTTCCAAACACGCGAGGCTTGCTTGAGACCGTAGATCGCCTTGATCAGCTCGAGACAGTCGAAATCACCTTCCATCTTGACGCCTTCCGGAACAGCGCAGAACACCTTCTCCTTCATCACTCCATACAGGAACGCAGTCACCACATCGAGCTGGTCGAGGGGCCATCCAAAGTGCTTGGTAATGGCGATGACCATTCGCAGCGTCACATACTTGACCACGGGCGAGAACGTCTCCGTGTAGTCAATGCCATACTTTTGGCGAAAACCCTTGGCCACAAGTCGTGCCTTGTATTTCTCGATCGACCCATCCGCCTTGCGCTTGATCTTGAAGACCCACTTTGTGCCAATGGCGCTTTGTCCGTTGGGTAACTTGGCCGCACGAAAGACACCGCGAAGCTTCATCGAATCGAGCTCCGCATCAATTGCCTTGCGCCAGTGTACTTGGTCCGGGCCAGATACTGCTTCTTCAAATGTCGACGGCTCCGAAAAATCGACCGCTGCTTCGACGGCGTTTGCACTCGCATGCCAAAACGCGGAGGAAGTCGGTGTGTCATGTTGTTCCTCCGACTTCCTTTCTTCATCTTCGTTGGCTCGACGTGAAGAGAGGTCATCCGGCGCACTTGACTCTTCCAATCCGGGTCGTTGGCGCACTGCTCGGGGCATGCTTGCGTCGTCATTGTCGTGACTGGGTTGGGCCTTGCGCTTTCCTGTTTGTTTGAAGTGTCTCGGACGCGGTTCTTCATCATCAAGATCGATCGATTCGAAGTCCAGGCCATCAACATCGTCATCGGAAATCAGCATCGACATTCCAAAGGCCGACTCATCGAAGTTGACATCGCGACTTATCATCACCTGCCCCGCTTCGATGTCGTAAACTCGATACGCCTTGGACACTTCTTCGTAGCCCAAAAACAATCCAGCCCGGGCCTTGGGATCCCACTTGAGTCGTTTCTCCTTCGGGGTCAAGATGTATGCTTGGCACCCAAAAACGCGCATGTGCTTGACACTTGGCTTAGAATTGTAGACAATCTCGAACGGTGTCTTGTGTGGAATCTTGGGTGACGGCAAACGGTTCTTCACATAGACGGCCGTCATTGCCGCTTCAGCCCAGAAGCACTTGTCCAACTTGGCATGATGGAGCATGCTACGACCGATGGTGACGATAGTTCGAATCGCGCGTTCAGCAGTTCCATTGGCTTGATGTGCGTATGGCACCGTGGTTTGTTGCTCGATGCCTTCGACTTCGTAGAAATCTTGAAGCGAGTTCGTCGCAAACTCGCGGGCTCCATCGTGTCGCACAAATTTGACCTTCTTGTTGAACTGCGTCTGTATCATCGTGATGTACTTCTTGATGCTCTCTTCGCTCTCTGACTTGGCATGCAGACAAAAACCCTTCATGCATCCGCTGGCTTCATCCACGATCAGCAGCAGATACTTGCTGCCACCCAGAGATTTTTCTTCCATGGGTCCGCAGATGTCGAAGTGGAGCATCTCGAAGGTGTTGTAGGTGCGCTTGTCACTGTTGCTCGGGAATGGTTTTTGGACCATCTTCCCTTCTTGGCATCCTCGACACACACTTGATCCATTCGGCTTGGAAGGGATGTGAGCGTCCTTGATCATGTGGCTTGTCACCATCCTGCGAAGCACGTCGACTGGAGCATGGCCCATTCGCGCATGTAGATCAACAGCGTTGCTGAGTGATGTCGCATTGGCCGATCGCTGCGTCGTGCGAAGCCAGTAGAGTCCGTCTACAAGATCCGCAGCTGCCACCACTTGATTGGAATCCTTGCGAGCGACGTACATCGTATCCCCGTCAAACACCACTTGGAAGTTGCCGTGCTTGTTAATCTGCGGCACCGAGAGCAGATTTTTGCTCATGCTGGGCACATAGAGCGCGTTCTTGATCTCGATCTCGCGCTCTTCCCCGTTTGGCAGAATCACCTTTTCCACGATGGTCCCCACACCTTTGATGGCCGCCTTGTTGCCATCAGCCACCAGGATCTCGCCATCATTGCCTTCGACCAAGCTTGCAAACTTGAACTTGTCGTGGCAGATGTGATGTGTTGCCCCGCTGTCAACGGCCCACATTCCTGGTCCATTCTTGTTCGTCGAAACTCCGCATTCGAACGAAACTGCAAACGCCACTCGATCGTAGCTGTTGCCTTCATCATAATGTCGCCACTGGAAATTGTTTGCCCCGCGTCCACGACCATTGCCGCCGCGTTGGGCTCCTCGACTTTCATCCTTTTGCTTCGTCCAGCAACGCTCTGCCGTGTGCCCCACCTTGCCGCAGTATGTGCATTGGTAGGGCTTGCGCTCGGTACTGAATGCCTTTGTCGCATCTTCAGTCTTCACCGTTGTCGTTGCCGTTGTCATCTTCTCGCCTTGTCGCTTGATGTGCTCGTTAGTCAGCACCTTGACCACATCTTGCGTGCGCAGCTCTGCATTGCTCATCTCCAAGTTCAGAACCACGTTCTCGAAACTCTTCGGGAGACTGAGCAGCAAGCAGATCGCAATGTCTTCGTCTTCCATCTTGGCACCGATGCTGCTGAGCTTGGCGCCGATGTTCAAGACTTCGTTGCAATGGTGCAAGACGTTGGCACCTTCCGCCATCTTGATGCTGAACAGCTGGCGCTTGAGGTAGATGCGTCCCGCCTTCTGCGACCCACCATAGAGCATCTTCAACCGCGACCACGCTGTCCATGCTTCTTCACAGTTGTCGACCACATGGTGGTAGTCGGCGTCCATGTGGAGCAACATCAACCCGAACGCGATGTTGCTCGCCTTGACGTACTCGTCGGAAGCTCGCGTGTCGGTGAAGGTTGGAGACGTTTCGCGGTTCACGACGTACCAGACTGACTTCGTCAGAAACACGCCGCGCATGTAGCGACACCAGGTTGAGTAGTTGTCCCCGTCGAACTTATCGATGGAGACACTGGCCGAGGTGTTGTTGGACGACATGGCGCTTGGGCTCATAACCTGTTGTAACTTGAGCGCGAGGCGAAGAGAAAACGAAGCGGAGAGACCGGAGAGAACGAAGCAGAGAACACTTGCTCACTTGAGGGAGGATTCGAAAGTGATTGATTTATAGGTCTTAACTTCTGCCTACCCTAGACTGCATCCAATCACATGGTGCATCTAATCAACCTGATTTACACGCGTCCAATCATCCTACGCGTCTAATCATCTCTGAGGTAATTACCGATGTAAAAACTATCTCGTAAGAACTACGCGCTAGGTTCGGATTGTACCGGTAACCCTCAATACGCCCCCTCAATCCGAACACGCATGGATGCCAAGCGCCGCCGTCAAGTCCTTGTGACGCGGTCCGTGAAGTCCCTTCGTCATGATGTCCGCCAACATCAACGTCGTCTCGCAGTATTCAAGCTTCACTTCGCCGCGCTTGACTTCATCACGGATGTGATGGTACTTGATGTCGATGTGTTTAGCGCGGCCGTGGTTGACCGGATTCTTCGTCATCTTGATGCACGACTGGTTGTCTTCACGGATGACGAGCTCGGGTCCTTCTTCGTTTGCAGCCGCCATGATCTCGCACAGCAAGCGATTGATCCACTTGCCTTCTTGGATCGCCAGGCTGAGCGCGATGTACTCTGCTTCGCTTGTAGACAGTGACACACTTGGCTGTTTCTTGCTGCCCCAACTCACCGGAGCACCCAATAGCATGAAGACGTAGCCGGACGTCGATTTGCGATCAGCAAGGTCACCGGCCCAGTCTGCATCTGAATAGCCACGAAAGTCGATCTTCGCACTTGGCTTGTAGCAGATTCCATGCATCTTGGTGCCTTGTAGGTAGCGGAAGATGCGCTTGACTGCAACCCAGTGTTCTTCTTGGGGTTTCTCCATGAACCGTGACACAAAGCTTACAGCATAGGCGATGTCCGGTCGCGTTGCAGTCGTCAGATGCATCAAAGCACCCACTGCTTCACGGAATGGGACATCCACCTTGCTTGCAGAGTTGCTTGGAACCAGTCGAGAGCTGACGTCCACCGGACTTGCCACAGCCTTGCACTCATCCATTCCAAAGCGCTTGAGGACATCGTCGACATAACGGCGCTGACACATAGTCACGCTGCCATCTTCACCGTCCAATAACTCGATCCCAAGAACAAAGGCACACTTGACGCTGTCCGTCATCTCGAAGCGTGTCTTGAGGTCGTTCTTGGTGCGCGCAATCATCTCGAGCGAGCTTCCAGTCACCAAGACATCGTCCACGTAGACCAGCACAAAAACACAATGGCCTTCCGAAGTCATGATGTAGAGACATGGATCGAATCCCGACGCTTGAAAACCAATCGAGCGTATGAACTCGTCGAAGGTCTCGTTCCAAACACGCGAGGCTTGCTTGAGACCGTAGATCGCCTTGATCAGCTCGAGACAGTCGAAATCACCTTCCATCTTGACGCCTTCCGGAACAGCGCAGAACACCTTCTCCTTCATCACTCCATACAGGAACGCAGTCACCACATCGAGCTGGTCGAGGGGCCATCCAAAGTGCTTGGTAATGGCGATGACCATTCGCAGCGTCACATACTTGACCACGGGCGAGAACGTCTCCGTGTAGTCAATGCCATACTTTTGGCGAAAACCCTTGGCCACAAGTCGTGCCTTGTATTTCTCGATCGACCCATCCGCCTTGCGCTTGATCTTGAAGACCCACTTTGTGCCAATGGCGCTTTGTCCGTTGGGTAACTTGGCCGCACGAAAGACACCGCGAAGCTTCATCGAATCGAGCTCCGCATCAATTGCCTTGCGCCAGTGTACTTGGTCCGGGCCAGATACTGCTTCTTCAAATGTCGACGGCTCCGAAAAATCGACCGCTGCTTCGACGGCGTTTGCACTCGCATGCCAAAACGCGGAGGAAGTCGGTGTGTCATGTTGTTCCTCCGACTTCCTTTCTTCATCTTCGTTGGCTCGACGTGAAGAGAGGTCATCCGGCGCACTTGACTCTTCCAATCCGGGTCGTTGGCGCACTGCTCGGGGCATGCTTGCGTCGTCATTGTCGTGACTGGGTTGGGCCTTGCGCTTTCCTGTTTGTTTGAAGTGTCTCGGACGCGGTTCTTCATCATCAAGATCGATCGATTCGAAGTCCAGGCCATCAACATCGTCATCGGAAATCAGCATCGACATTCCAAAGGCCGACTCATCGAAGTTGACATCGCGACTTATCATCACCTGCCCCGCTTCGATGTCGTAAACTCGATACGCCTTGGACACTTCTTCGTAGCCCAAAAACAATCCAGCCCGGGCCTTGGGATCCCACTTGAGTCGTTTCTCCTTCGGGGTCAAGATGTATGCTTGGCACCCAAAAACGCGCATGTGCTTGACACTTGGCTTAGAATTGTAGACAATCTCGAACGGTGTCTTGTGTGGAATCTTGGGTGACGGCAAACGGTTCTTCACATAGACGGCCGTCATTGCCGCTTCAGCCCAGAAGCACTTGTCCAACTTGGCATGATGGAGCATGCTACGACCGATGGTGACGATAGTTCGAATCGCGCGTTCAGCAGTTCCATTGGCTTGATGTGCGTATGGCACCGTGGTTTGTTGCTCGATGCCTTCGACTTCGTAGAAATCTTGAAGCGAGTTCGTCGCAAACTCGCGGGCTCCATCGTGTCGCACAAATTTGACCTTCTTGTTGAACTGCGTCTGTATCATCGTGATGTACTTCTTGATGCTCTCTTCGCTCTCTGACTTGGCATGCAGACAAAAACCCTTCATGCATCCGCTGGCTTCATCCACGATCAGCAGCAGATACTTGCTGCCACCCAGAGATTTTTCTTCCATGGGTCCGCAGATGTCGAAGTGGAGCATCTCGAAGGTGTTGTAGGTGCGCTTGTCACTGTTGCTCGGGAATGGTTTTTGGACCATCTTCCCTTCTTGGCATCCTCGACACACACTTGATCCATTCGGCTTGGAAGGGATGTGAGCGTCCTTGATCATGTGGCTTGTCACCATCCTGCGAAGCACGTCGACTGGAGCATGGCCCATTCGCGCATGTAGATCAACAGCGTTGCTGAGTGATGTCGCATTGGCCGATCGCTGCGTCGTGCGAAGCCAGTAGAGTCCGTCTACAAGATCCGCAGCTGCCACCACTTGATTGGAATCCTTGCGAGCGACGTACATCGTATCCCCGTCAAACACCACTTGGAAGTTGCCGTGCTTGTTAATCTGCGGCACCGAGAGCAGATTTTTGCTCATGCTGGGCACATAGAGCGCGTTCTTGATCTCGATCTCGCGCTCTTCCCCGTTTGGCAGAATCACCTTTTCCACGATGGTCCCCACACCTTTGATGGCCGCCTTGTTGCCATCAGCCACCAGGATCTCGCCATCATTGCCTTCGACCAAGCTTGCAAACTTGAACTTGTCGTGGCAGATGTGATGTGTTGCCCCGCTGTCAACGGCCCACATTCCTGGTCCATTCTTGTTCGTCGAAACTCCGCATTCGAACGAAACTGCAAACGCCACTCGATCGTAGCTGTTGCCTTCATCATAATGTCGCCACTGGAAATTGTTTGCCCCGCGTCCACGACCATTGCCGCCGCGTTGGGCTCCTCGACTTTCATCCTTTTGCTTCGTCCAGCAACGCTCTGCCGTGTGCCCCACCTTGCCGCAGTATGTGCATTGGTAGGGCTTGCGCTCGGTACTGAATGCCTTTGTCGCATCTTCAGTCTTCACCGTTGTCGTTGCCGTTGTCATCTTCTCGCCTTGTCGCTTGATGTGCTCGTTAGTCAGCACCTTGACCACATCTTGCGTGCGCAGCTCTGCATTGCTCATCTCCAAGTTCAGAACCACGTTCTCGAAACTCTTCGGGAGACTGAGCAGCAAGCAGATCGCAATGTCTTCGTCTTCCATCTTGGCACCGATGCTGCTGAGCTTGGCGCCGATGTTCAAGACTTCGTTGCAATGGTGCAAGACGTTGGCACCTTCCGCCATCTTGATGCTGAACAGCTGGCGCTTGAGGTAGATGCGTCCCGCCTTCTGCGACCCACCATAGAGCATCTTCAACCGCGACCACGCTGTCCATGCTTCTTCACAGTTGTCGACCACATGGTGGTAGTCGGCGTCCATGTGGAGCAACATCAACCCGAACGCGATGTTGCTCGCCTTGACGTACTCGTCGGAAGCTCGCGTGTCGGTGAAGGTTGGAGACGTTTCGCGGTTCACGACGTACCAGACTGACTTCGTCAGAAACACGCCGCGCATGTAGCGACACCAGGTTGAGTAGTTGTCCCCATCGAACTTATCGATGGAGACACTGGCCGAGGTGTTGTTGGACGACATGGCGCTTGGGCTCATAACCTGTTGTAACTTGAGCGCGAGGCGAAGAGAAAACGAAGCGGAGAGACCGGAGAGAACGAAGCAGAGAACACTTGCTCACTTGAGGGAGGATTCGAAAGTGATTGATTTATAGGTCTTAACTTCTGCCTACCCTAGACTGCATCCAATCACATGGTGCATCTAATCAACCTGATTTACACGCGTCCAATCATCCTACGCGTCTAATCATCTCTGAGGTAATTACCGATGTAAAAACTATCTCGTAAGAACTACGCGCTAGGTTCGGATTGTACCGGTAACCCTCAATACGCCCCCTCAATCCGAACACGCATGGATGCCAAGCGCCGCCGTCAAGTCCTTGTGACGCGGTCCGTGAAGTCCCTTCGTCATGATGTCCGCCAACATCAACGTCGTCTCGCAGTATTCAAGCTTCACTTCGCCGCGCTTGACTTCATCACGGATGTGATGGTACTTGATGTCGATGTGTTTAGCGCGGCCGTGGTTGACCGGATTCTTCGTCATCTTGATGCACGACTGGTTGTCTTCACGGATGACGAGCTCGGGTCCTTCTTCGTTTGCAGCCGCCATGATCTCGCACAGCAAGCGATTGATCCACTTGCCTTCTTGGATCGCCAGGCTGAGCGCGATGTACTCTGCTTCGCTTGTAGACAGTGACACACTTGGCTGTTTCTTGCTGCCCCAACTCACCGGAGCACCCAATAGCATGAAGACGTAGCCGGACGTCGATTTGCGATCAGCAAGGTCACCGGCCCAGTCTGCATCTGAATAGCCACGAAAGTCGATCTTCGCACTTGGCTTGTAGCAGATTCCATGCATCTTGGTGCCTTGTAGGTAGCGGAAGATGCGCTTGACTGCAACCCAGTGTTCTTCTTGGGGTTTCTCCATGAACCGTGACACAAAGCTTACAGCATAGGCGATGTCCGGTCGCGTTGCAGTCGTCAGATGCATCAAAGCACCCACTGCTTCACGGAATGGGACATCCACCTTGCTTGCAGAGTTGCTTGGAACCAGTCGAGAGCTGACGTCCACCGGACTTGCCACAGCCTTGCACTCATCCATTCCAAAGCGCTTGAGGACATCGTCGACATAACGGCGCTGACACATAGTCACGCTGCCATCTTCACCGTCCAATAACTCGATCCCAAGAACAAAGGCACACTTGACGCTGTCCGTCATCTCGAAGCGTGTCTTGAGGTCGTTCTTGGTGCGCGCAATCATCTCGAGCGAGCTTCCAGTCACCAAGACATCGTCCACGTAGACCAGCACAAAAACACAATGGCCTTCCGAAGTCATGATGTAGAGACATGGATCGAATCCCGACGCTTGAAAACCAATCGAGCGTATGAACTCGTCGAAGGTCTCGTTCCAAACACGCGAGGCTTGCTTGAGACCGTAGATCGCCTTGATCAGCTCGAGACAGTCGAAATCACCTTCCATCTTGACGCCTTCCGGAACAGCGCAGAACACCTTCTCCTTCATCACTCCATACAGGAACGCAGTCACCACATCGAGCTGGTCGAGGGGCCATCCAAAGTGCTTGGTAATGGCGATGACCATTCGCAGCGTCACATACTTGACCACGGGCGAGAACGTCTCCGTGTAGTCAATGCCATACTTTTGGCGAAAACCCTTGGCCACAAGTCGTGCCTT
Organism: Peronospora matthiolae; assembly: GCA_921007115.2. Classification (NCBI taxonomy): domain Eukaryota; phylum Oomycota; class Peronosporomycetes; order Peronosporales; family Peronosporaceae; genus Peronospora; species Peronospora matthiolae. The sequence goes on from CAKLBY020000175.1 coordinate 406,497, forward strand.
GTATTTCTCGATCGACCCATCCGCCTTGCGCTTGATCTTGAAGACCCACTTTGTGCCAATGGCGCTTTGTCCGTTGGGTAACTTGGCCGCACGAAAGACACCGCGAAGCTTCATCGAATCGAGCTCCGCATCAATTGCCTTGCGCCAGTGTACTTGGTCCGGGCCAGATACTGCTTCTTCAAATGTCGACGGCTCCGAAAAATCGACCGCTGCTTCGACGGCGTTTGCACTCGCATGCCAAAACGCGGAGGAAGTCGGTGTGTCATGTTGTTCCTCCGACTTCCTTTCTTCATCTTCGTTGGCTCGACGTGAAGAGAGGTCATCCGGCGCACTTGACTCTTCCAATCCGGGTCGTTGGCGCACTGCTCGGGGCATGCTTGCGTCGTCATTGTCGTGACTGGGTTGGGCCTTGCGCTTTCCTGTTTGTTTGAAGTGTCTCGGACGCGGTTCTTCATCATCAAGATCGATCGATTCGAAGTCCAGGCCATCAACATCGTCATCGGAAATCAGCATCGACATTCCAAAGGCCGACTCATCGAAGTTGACATCGCGACTTATCATCACCTGCCCCGCTTCGATGTCGTAAACTCGATACGCCTTGGACACTTCTTCGTAGCCCAAAAACAATCCAGCCCGGGCCTTGGGATCCCACTTGAGTCGTTTCTCCTTCGGGGTCAAGATGTATGCTTGGCACCCAAAAACGCGCATGTGCTTGACACTTGGCTTAGAATTGTAGACAATCTCGAACGGTGTCTTGTGTGGAATCTTGGGTGACGGCAAACGGTTCTTCACATAGACGGCCGTCATTGCCGCTTCAGCCCAGAAGCACTTGTCCAACTTGGCATGATGGAGCATGCTACGACCGATGGTGACGATAGTTCGAATCGCGCGTTCAGCAGTTCCATTGGCTTGATGTGCGTATGGCACCGTGGTTTGTTGCTCGATGCCTTCGACTTCGTAGAAATCTTGAAGCGAGTTCGTCGCAAACTCGCGGGCTCCATCGTGTCGCACAAATTTGACCTTCTTGTTGAACTGCGTCTGTATCATCGTGATGTACTTCTTGATGCTCTCTTCGCTCTCTGACTTGGCATGCAGACAAAAACCCTTCATGCATCCGCTGGCTTCATCCACGATCAGCAGCAGATACTTGCTGCCACCCAGAGATTTTTCTTCCATGGGTCCGCAGATGTCGAAGTGGAGCATCTCGAAGGTGTTGTAGGTGCGCTTGTCACTGTTGCTCGGGAATGGTTTTTGGACCATCTTCCCTTCTTGGCATCCTCGACACACACTTGATCCATTCGGCTTGGAAGGGATGTGAGCGTCCTTGATCATGTGGCTTGTCACCATCCTGCGAAGCACGTCGACTGGAGCATGGCCCATTCGCGCATGTAGATCAACAGCGTTGCTGAGTGATGTCGCATTGGCCGATCGCTGCGTCGTGCGAAGCCAGTAAAGTCCGTCTACAAGATCCGCAGCTGCCACCACTTGATTGAAATCCTTGCGAGCGACGTACATCGTATCCCCGTCAAACACCACTTGGAAGTTGCCGTGTTTGTTAATCTGCGGCACCGAGAGCAGATTTTTGCTCATGCTGGGCACATAGAGCGCGTTCTTGATCTCGATCTCGCGCTCTTCCCCGTTTGGCAGAATCGCCTTTTCCACGATGGTCCCCACACCTTTGATGGCCGCCTTGTTGCCATCAGCCACCAGGATCTCGCCATCATTGCCTTCGACCAAGCTTGCAAACTTGAACTTGTCGTGGCAGATGTGATGTGTTGCCCCGCTGTCAACGGCCCACATTCCTGGTCCATTCTTGTTCGTCGAAACTCCGCATTCGAACGAAACTGCAAACGCCACTCGATCGTAGCTGTTGCCTTCATCATAATGTCGCCACTGGACATTGTTTGCCCCGCGTCCACGACCATTGCCGCCGCGTTGGGCTCCTCGACTTTCATCCTTTTGCTTCGTCCAGCAACGCTCTGCCGTGTGCCCCACCTTGCCGCAGTATGTGCATTGGTAGGGCTTGCGCTCGGTACTGAATGCCTTTGTCGCATCTTCAGTCTTCACCGTTGTCGTTGCCGTTGTCATCTTCTCGCCTTGTCGCTTGATGTGCTCGTTAGTCAGCACCTTGACCACATCTTGCGTGCGCAGCTCTGCATTGCTCATCTCCAAGTTCAGAACCACGTTCTCGAAACTCTTCGGGAGACTGAGCAGCAAGCAGATCGCAATGTCTTCGTCTTCCATCTTGGCACCGATGCTGCTGAGCTTGGCGCCGATGTTCAAGACTTCGTTGCAATGGTGCAAGACGTTGGCACCTTCCGCCATCTTGATGCTGAACAGCTGGCGCTTGAGGTAGATGCGTCCCGCCTTCTGCGACCCACCATAGAGCATCTTCAACCGCGACCACGCTGTCCATGCTTCTTCACAGTTGTCGACCACATGGTGGTAGTCGGCGTCCATGTGGAGCAACATCAACCCGAACGCGATGTTGCTCGCCTTGACGTACTCGTCGGAAGCTCGCGTGTCGGTGAAGGTTGGAGACGTTTCGCGGTTCACGACGTACCAGACTGACTTCGTCAGAAACACGCCGCGCATGTAGCGACACCAGGTTGAGTAGTTGTCCCCATCGAACTTATCGATGGAGACATTGGCCGAGGTGTTGTTGGACGACATGGCGCTTGGGCTCATAACCTGTTGTAACTTGAGCGCGAGGCGAAGAGAAAACGAAGCGGAGAGACCGGAGAGAACGAAGCAGAGAACACTTGCTCACTTGAGGGAGGATTCGAAAGTGATTGATTTATAGGTCTTAACTTCTGCCTACCCTAGACTGCATCCAATCACATGGTGCATCTAATCAACCTGATTTACACGCGTCCAATCATCCTACGCGTCTAATCATCTCTGAGGTAATTACCGATGTAAAAACTATCTCGTAAGAACTACGCGCTAGGTTCGGATTGTACCGGTAACCCTCAATACGCCCCCTCAATCCGAACACGCACGGATGCCAAGCGCCGCCGTCAAGTCCTTGTGACGCGGTCCGTGAAGTCCCTTCGTCATGATGTCCGCCAACATCAACGTCGTCTCGCAGTATTCAAGCTTCACTTCGCCGCGCTTGACTTCATCACGGATGTGATGGTACTTGATGTCGATGTGTTTAGCGCGGCCGTGGTTGACCGGATTCTTCGTCATCTTGATGCACGACTGGTTGTCTTCACGGATGACGAGCTCGGGTCCTTCTTCGTTTGCAGCCGCCATGATCTCGCACAGCAAGCGATTGATCCACTTGCCTTCTTGGATCGCCAGGCTGAGCGCGATGTACTCTGCTTCGCTTGTAGACAGTGACACACTTGGCTGTTTCTTGCTGCCCCAACTCACCGGAGCACCCAATAGCATGAAGACGTAGCCGGACGTCGATTTGCGATCAGCAAGGTCACCGGCCCAGTCTGCATCTGAATAGCCACGAAAGTCGATCTTCGCACTTGGCTTGTAGCAGATTCCATGCATCTTGGTGCCTTGTAGGTAGCGGAAGATGCGCTTGACTGCAACCCAGTGTTCTTCTTGGGGTTTCTCCATGAACCGTGACACAAAGCTTACAGCATAGGCGATGTCCGGTCGCGTTGCAGTCGTCAGATGCATCAAAGCACCCACTGCTTCACGGAATGGGACATCCACCTTGCTTGCAGAGTTGCTTGGAACCAGTCGAGAGCTGACGTCCACCGGACTTGCCACAGCCTTGCACTCATCCATTCCAAAGCGCTTGAGGACATCGTCGACATAACGGCGCTGACACATAGTCACGCTGCCATCTTCACCGTCCAATAACTCGATCCCAAGAACAAAGGCACACTTGCCGCTGTCCGTCATCTCGAAGCGTGTCTTGAGGTCGTTCTTGGTGCGCGCAATCATCTCGAGCGAGCTTCCAGTCACCAAGACATCGTCCACGTAGACCAGCACAAAAACACAATGGCCTTCCGAAGTCATGATGTAGAGACATGGATCGAATCCCGACGCTTGAAAACCAATCGAGCGTATGAACTCGTCGAAGGTCTCGTTCCAAACACGCGAGGCTTGCTTGAGACCGTAGATCGCCTTGATCAGCTCGAGACAGTCGAAATCACCTTCCATCTTGACGCCTTCCGGAACAGCGCAGAACACCTTCTCCTTCATCACTCCATACAGGAACGCAGTCACCACATCGAGCTGGTCGAGGGGCCATCCAAAGTGCTTGGTAATGGCGATGACCATTCGCAGCGTCACATACTTGACCACGGGCGAGAACGTCTCCGTGTAGTCAATGCCATACTTTTGGCGAAAACCCTTGGCCACAAGTCGTGCCTTGTATTTCTCGATCGACCCATCCGCCTTGCGCTTGATCTTGAAGACCCACTTTGTGCCAATGGCGCTTTGTCCGTTGGGTAACTTGGCCGCACGAAAGACACCGCGAAGCTTCATCGAATCGAGCTCCGCATCAATTGCCTTGCGCCAGTGTACTTGGTCCGGGCCAGATACTGCTTCTTCAAATGTCGACGGCTCCGAAAAATCGACCGCTGCTTCGACGGCGTTTGCACTCGCATGCCAAAACGCGGAGGAAGTCGGTGTGTCATGTTGTTCCTCCGACTTCCTTTCTTCATCTTCGTTGGCTCGACGTGAAGAGAGGTCATCCGGCGCACTTGACTCTTCCAATCCGGGTCGTTGGCGCACTGCTCGGGGCATGCTTGCGTCGTCATTGTCGTGACTGGGTTGGGCCTTGCGCTTTCCTGTTTGTTTGAAGTGTCTCGGACGCGGTTCTTCATCATCAAGATCGATCGATTCGAAGTCCAGGCCATCAACATCGTCATCGGAAATCAGCATCGACATTCCAAAGGCCGACTCATCAAAGTTGACATCGCGACTTATCATCACCTGCCCCGCTTCGATGTCGTAAACTCGATACGCCTTGGACACTTCTTCGTAGCCCAAAAACAATCCAGCCCGGGCCTTGGGATCCCACTTGAGTCGTTTCTCCTTCGGGGTCAAGATGTATGCTTGGCACCCAAAAACGCGCATGTGCTTGACACTTGGCTTAGAATTGTAGACAATCTCGAACGGTGTCTTGTGTGGAATCTTGGGTGACGGCAAACGGTTCTTCACATAGACGGCCGTCATTGCCGCTTCAGCCCAGAAGCACTTGTCCAACTTGGCATGATGGAGCATGCTACGACCGATGGTGACGATAGTTCGAATCGCGCGTTCAGCAGTTCCATTGGCTTGATGTGCGTATGGCACCGTGGTTTGTTGCTCGATGCCTTCGACTTCGTAGAAATCTTGAAGCGAGTTCGTCGCAAACTCGCGGGCTCCATCGTGTCGCACAAATTTGACCTTCTTGTTGAACTGCGTCTGTATCATCGTGATGTACTTCTTGATGCTCTCTTCGCTCTCTGACTTGGCATGCAGACAAAAACCCTTCATGCATCCGCTGGCTTCATCCACGATCAGCAGCAGATACTTGCTGCCACCCAGAGATTTTTCTTCCATGGGTCCGCAGATGTCGAAGTGGAGCATCTCGAAGGTGTTGTAGGTGCGCTTGTCACTGTTGCTCGGGAATGGTTTTTGGACCATCTTCCCTTCTTGGCATCCTCGACACACACTTGATCCATTCGGCTTGGAAGGGATGTGAGCGTCCTTGATCATGTGGCTTGTCACCATCCTGCGAAGCACGTCGACTGGAGCATGGCCCATTCGCGCATGTAGATCAACAGCGTTGCTGAGTGATGTCGCATTGGCCGATCGCTGCGTCGTGCGAAGCCAGTAGAGTCCGTCTACAAGATCCGCAGCTGCCACCACTTGATTGGAATCCTTGCGAGCGACGTACATCGTATCCCCGTCAAACACCACTTGGAAGTTGCCGTGCTTGTTAATCTGCGGCACCGAGAGCAGATTTTTGCTCATGCTGGGCACATAGAGCGCGTTCTTGATCTCGATCTCGCGCTCTTCCCCGTTTGGCAGAATCACCTTTTCCACGATGGTCCCCACACCTTTGATGGCCGCCTTGTTGCCATCAGCCACCAGGATCTCGCCATCATTGCCTTCGACCAAGCTTGCAAACTTGAACTTGTCGTGGCAGATGTGATGTGTTGCCCCGCTGTCAACGGCCCACATTCCTGGTCCATTCTTGTTCGTCGAAACTCCGCATTCGAACGAAACTGCAAACGCCACTCGATCGTAGCTGTTGCCTTCATCATAATGTCGCCACTGGACATTGTTTGCCCCGCGTCCACGACCATTGCCGCCGCGTTGGGCTCCTCGACTTTCATCCTTTTGCTTCGTCCAGCAACGCTCTGCCGTGTGCCCCACCTTGCCGCAGTATGTGCATTGGTAGGGCTTGCGCTCGGTACTGAATGCCTTTGTCGCATCTTCAGTCTTCACCGTTGTCGTTGCCGTTGTCATCTTCTCGCCTTGTCGCTTGATGTGCTCGTTAGTCAGCACCTTGACCACATCTTGCGTGCGCAGCTCTGCATTGCTCATCTCCAAGTTGAGAACCACGTTCTCGAAACTCTTGGGCAGACTGCGCAGTAAGCAGATCGCAATGTCTTCGTCTTCCATCTTGGCACCGATGCTGCTGAGCTTGGCGCCGATGTTCAAGACTTCGTTGCAATGGTGCAAGACGTTGGCACCTTCCGCCATCTTGATGCTGAACAGCTGGCGCTTGAGGTAGATGCGTCCCGCCTTCTGCGACCCACCATAGAGCATCTTCAACCGCGACCACGCTGTCCACGCTTCTTCACAGTTGTCGACCACATGGTGGTAGTCGGCGTCCATGTGGAGCAACATCAACCCGAACGCGATGTTGCTCGCCTTGACGTACTCGTCGGAAGCTCGCGTGTCGGTGAAGGTTGGAGACGTTTCGCGGTTCACGACGTACCAGACTGACTTCGTCAGAAACACGCCGCGCATGTAGCGACACCAGGTTGAGTAGTTGTCCCCATCGAACTTATCGATGGAGACACTGGCCGAGGTGTTGTTGGACGACATGGCGCTTGGGCTCATAACCTGTTGTAACTTGAACGCGAGGCGAAGAGAAAACGAAGCGGAGAGACCGGAGAGAACGAAGCAGAGAACACTTGCTCACTTGAGGGAGGATTCGAAAGTGATTGATTTATAGGTCTTAACTTCTGCCTGATGAACTTTAGACTTCTTGGTCCGAGTGCAAAACGCAAAGTGAATATATATTTATAATAGGTACTTAGTTCGCAACTTTGAATACTACCTCTAAGCCTATTATTCGCAGTGACGTCATCCAGTGACGTCACCCACTGACGTCACCCACTGACGTCATGCAATGACGTCATCCAGTGACGTCATTTCCTGACTTCGCCCTTACTGGTACATACCGGTACCCACCGGTATAGCGAAGCTTGGTCTTCCACTTGCTTCAACACTTGACGCAGCTTGACGAGGTGTCTTCTTCACAGCCGCTGTCTTTTCAACACTCCCTCTCGACTCGTTAGCTGCGGCACCTTGGATCCCAAGTCGATCGCGAATGTTTTCAAATTGTACAGCGGCGATCGGCTTGGTCATCATGTCTGCCAGCATATCTTGAGTCGGGCAATACTCCAAAACGACTTCACCTGATTCCACCTTCTCACGCACAAAATGGTAGCGTATGTCGATGTGTTTTGTTCTCTTATGGAACTCCGGGTTCTTGGCGAGAGCGATTGATCCTTGGTTGTCTTCATACATCTTGATCGCTTCGTCGCTTGTCATCTCACCAAGTTCCCCCAAAAGCACTTTGAGCCATACTGCTTCTTTGGTTGCTTCGGAAAGCGCCATGTATTCTGCTTCTGTTGAAGATAGCGCGACCGTCCGTTGTTTCTGGCTTTTCCAGCTGATGCATCCTCCGCTCATCATGAACACATAGCCGCTTGTACTTCGTCTTGACTCAATGTCGCCGGCCCAGTCTGCGTCGGTGTACCCGCAGATACGGCTTCCTTCTTCACGTGTAAACTCAAGACCATGATTGGGCGTTGCTTGCAGGTATCTCAGCACACGCTTCAAAGCTTGCCAGTGAGTCGGGCATGGGTCGGACGAGAACTGGGATAATGATCCCACTGCAGCAGCTAGATCCGGACGTGTGGCGACCATGAGATACATGATGCCTCCGACAGCACTTCGATATGGCACGTTGCACATGGTGTCTTCGTGCTTGCATTCTTGTTCACACATGTTCTTGGTTAGCTTCAGGCCGGGATCTTGAGGCGTCTTCACTGGCTTGCTGTTATCCATTCCGAACTTGGTTAACACGGACTTGAGAAACTTGGTTTGTTGTACGGTCACCATTCCCGTCTTACGGTCGTTCTTGATCTCCATGCCGAGAAAGTAATCAAGCTCACCGAGATCCGTCATTTCGAAGCGTTTGCTCAGCGCCATCTTGGCTGACTTGAGGAGTTCGTTGTTGCTGCTGGCCAGGATGAGATCATCGACGTAGAGCACCACGAGAATCATGTCTTGGTCGTCTCGCTTGATGTAGATGCAGTGGTCCGATTCGCACTTCTTGAATCCCATCTTGATCATGAACCCATCGATTGTTTGGTTCCACATGCGAGGCGATTGCTTCAAGCCGTAGAGTGATCTCTTTAGCTTGCACACATAGTCCGGCTGTGTTGCATCCAGGTATCCGTCCGGCTGGTCCATGTAGATGTCTTCGTTGAGGGAGCCGTTAAGAAACGCTGTCTTGACGTCCATCTGATGTAGCATTAGGCCGTACTTAGCCGCCATACTGAGCACCACACGAATCGATGTGAACTTGGCCACCGGTGCGAAAGTTTCTTCATAGTCAACTCCGAATTTCTGTGAGAATCCTTTGGCCACAAGTCTTGCCTTGAAACGTTCAACTTCGCCATCTTGATTCTCCTTTACACGAAAAACCCATCGGCACCCGATGGCCTTGCGACCTTTCGGAAGAGGCACGATTTCCCACGTGTCGTTTCTCTGAAGCGAATCGAACTCCGAGTCACACGCTTCTTTCCACTTGCCGGAGTCGCTTGATTCCATCGCCGACTTGAATGTAGTCGGCGTTTCCCCACTGAATCAACGATGTAGGCTGCTTCAAAATCCATTGCAGCCGCTGACACATGCTCAAGCGACGGACCTCTGTATGTTCTTCGCTTGGGACTTGGAATGACGGTAGCTTTCTCAAGTGATTGAGTGCGCGTGTGTCTCTTGATGTTGCTCTTCGAAGACCTGGTGTCTTCGTTGTCATCGTCGCTCGAGTCCATGTCGTCGTCAGTTTTACCTTCTTCTTTTTCTTCGTCCTCATCATGATCATCAAACTCAACGACACTTGACTCATCGTTGTAGTTGCGCGGACCTTCATCAAACTTGTCTTCCATGAATGTGGCATCGCGACTGATCTTGATCGCTCCTGTTGACACTTCCTCAAATCGATATGACTTCTGGTGTTCGGCGTATCCCAGGAAACGACAGAGTGATGACTTGGAGTCGAACTTCGCGCGTTTGTCTTGAGGCACTTGAACATACGCGTGGCATCCAAACACTTTAAGGTTGGCCAGAATCGGTTTCTTCATCGTCCACACTTGATATGGAGACTTGTCTTGGTGAATGGCACGTGTTGGACAGCGGTTTCGAAGAAACATCGCCGTCATCACTGCTTCACCCCAGTAGCTCTTTCCCAGTCCAGCGTGTTCCATCATGCAACGCGCACACTCGACCAGCGTGCGATTCATTCTCTCAGCTACTCCGTTTAGCTGAGGAGTATATGGGGGTGTGAACCTTTGTTGTATTCCCCGTTCCGCGCAGAATCGTGCCAGCTTGTCGGACTTGTATTCACCCCCATTGTCGCTTTGAAGGTACTTCACGCGCTTTCCGGTTTGCGTTTCGGCCATCGCAGCGTATTCCATGAACTTCGCCGCAACTTCAGATTTGCTCTTGAGCAGATAGACGACACAGTATCTTGACTTGTCATCAATGAATGTCACGAAGTACCGTTTTCCACTGAAAGTTGCCATCGACATCGGTCCGCATACGTCGCTGTGAATCACTTCGAGGAGTTTGGAGGTGCGAGCTGTAGTGTTTGATTGGAAGCGCACTCGAGTCTGTTTTCCCAGAGCACAACCTTCACACACGTCCCACTTCTTCACCGAAGATATGTCGATGCCAATTCCAATGTTCTTCGTCACGATGCAATTGAGTCCATCGTGACCTATGTGGCCAAGCCGAAGGTGCCAGAGGTACGACTTGGTGCCCCCTTGACATCCCGACGACTTGGCTGCATTTGCTTGTTCCGGCGCCACTGGAGTCATTTGCAGCTTGAACAGTCCTTTACCTTCACGGGCACCAATTTTCCACTTGGTCCCTTTCGCTTCTCCATAGCACCCATCCTTCGTGAACGTCACTGGGCCGACATCCTTGGTGAAGCGGCCGACCGAGAACAGGTTTCTGGATAACTTTGGGATGTGCCACACGTTTGTGAGCACACCTTTCTTCATCCCTTGGGGTGTCTTCATCGACATGACAATGTCCCCACTGCCGATTGCTTGGACGATTCCATCATCCGCGAGATGGACATCCACAGCGTCAAACCCCTTGTAGTTCCGCATGAACTTCTTGGAGCACGTCATGTGCTGCGTCGCCCCGGAGTCGACCAGCCAGATGTCGCTCGATTTCGCAGATGTCGTTTCACCGATCGAAAAGAGGTAGTCGCCCGAGTCTTCTTCTTGAGCGACGTTTGCACGTTGTGATCGATAGCGGTCGCCGCTGTCTTGAGCACGCTGTGGCCGGTGTCTCTCCGTGTTTTCTTGGATGCGCGAGGGGCACTCCGCCATCCAATGACCAATCTTTCCGCAATTGTGGCACGGCCAGGACTTCTTCACTGGTCGCCCTTTGCGCTGATTGTCCCTTGTGATGAACGCTTGACCTTGCGAAGCTTCATCACCTTTACTTCCTTGCTCCTTCCGCTTCATTTCTTCATGAAGCAGTCGAGACGTCACGAGCTCCCAGCTAAGAGTGTCTGAGCGCGACTCCAAAGCTGTGATCAAGAATTGATACGAGTCACTCAGGCTGCCGAGGAGTGTGATCACCAGATCGTCCTCGCAGACTGGAGCCCCCCACCGCTTCTAGCTGTTCCGCCAGCGTCTTGAGCTTGTTGATGTGTTCGAGCACATCGTCGCCTTCTTCCATCATTGTCGTGAAGAAGCGACGGCGCAAGAACAGCTTGTTGGCAAGACTCTTCTTCTCGAAGTGGTCTTCCAACCTTGACCATGCGTCGCATGCACCACTTGCCGACCGGACCAACGGTAGCTGGGAATCTTCCATGGCTAGACAGATCACTGCCATCGCCTTTCTTGACTTCCTCTTGTACGTCGCTTGGTCCAACTGAGTCTCGCACTGTTCCGCCTTGATCTCACCGCTGACGACCTCCCATAGGTCCCGTTCCTCCAGCACCATCTGCATCTTGAACTTCCAGGCGTGGAAGTTAGTTCCATCGAACTTGGAGATGCGGAGGGAGGAGGCGTCCATGGCAGCTAAGCTTGAATTGTTGGCGGTTTCAGAGTCTGACGAACTTGGGCTCATAACCTGATGAACTTTAGACTTCTTGGTCCGAGTGCAAAACGCAAAGTGAATATATATTTATAATAGGTACTTAGTTCGCAACTTTGAATACTACCTCTAAGCCTATTATTCGCAGTGACGTCATCCAGTGACGTCATCCACTGACGTCACCCACTGACGTCATGCAATGACGTCATCCAGTGACGTCATTTCCTGACTTCGCCCTTACTGGTACATACCGGTACCCACCGGTATAGCGAAGCTTGGTCTTCCACTTGCTTCAACACTTGACGCAGCTTGACGAGGTGTCTTCTTCACAGCCGCTGTCTTTTCAACACTGCCTACCCTAGACTGCATCCAATCACATGGTGCATCTAATCAACCTGATTTACACGCGTCCAATCATCCTACGCGTCTAATCATCTCTGAGGTAATTACCGATGTAAAAACTATCTCGTAAGAACTACGCGCTAGGTTCGGATTGTACCGGTAACCCTCAATAAAGGAATATTCGGAAGTGAATTTGTTTGTGGGTTTGTTTAAGTGAAGACGACTTACGAAGGAGAAGGAATATTCGGAAGTGAATTTGTTTGTGGGTTTGTTTAAGGAACCTGATTTGTCTGTGACCTGGTTTTAATGTTGTGCACATATAAATCATAAATCATGTAGGTCATCCAATCATCCTATGCGTCTAATCATTGGTAAAAACTCACCGTAATTACGCGAGATCGACTTGGACAGGTTTACGGTTTCCACGGTAACTCATGATAGTATCTTATCCGTCAACCCACCATAAGTGGAAAGGCTACAACAGCAACAACAACCGCAAATACTATCGAGTAGCGTTTGCTGTTTCACTGGAATGCGGACTATCAACGATCGAGAACAAGTCTAGAATATGAGCGATTGACAGCAGTGCGACACATTACATCTGCCATGAAAAGAACAAGCTCGAAGTTCTGGACGAGCGCAATGAAGGCGAAGTGCTGGTCGCAGATGGGAACAAGGCTGTGATCAAAGGTGTGGGGACTATCGTCGAAAATGTGGTCCTTTCAAACGGTGAAGAGCGTGAGATCGTGATCAAGAACGCGCTTTACTTTTCAAGCATGAGCAAGAATCTCCTGTCAATTCTGCAGTCAATAAAAGCGGCACGTTTTATATGATGTTCAATGATGCCGAAATGAGGAATTCGCGCAAAGACTCCGAGAAAGTGCTGGCGATGGCAGACCTTGCAGATGGACTCTACTGGCTTCGTATACTGCAACGATACTTAAATGCTACATCGTGATCAAGCAAAAGATCTTAATACTCGTATGGGCCACGCGCCACCTGAGGTCTATTACAGAAAGGTCTCCAAGGGCGCGATCATGGATGCCAAGATGCCACCAAGATCAAGTTAATCCAGTGTATATAGTGGTTGTCATGAAGGAAAAATTGGTGCAATGACCGTTTCCAAGCAACCGGAACAAGCGTCACTATGATCTGTTTGAGCTTCTGCACATCATCAAGAGTGGCCCGGAGGAAGTCGAGTCGCCAGATGGAAGCAAGTACCTACTGCTGATCGTCGATTAAGGCAGAGGATGCATGAAGGACTCTAATATGCGCGCCAAATCCGACAGCAAAGAGTACATCAAGAAGTGCACCGCTGCGGTGCATACACAGTTTGACTGGACGGGTGAATATGTTCGACACGATGGTGCACGTGATTTGCGACGACTCGCTTGAGGCATTCTACGAAGACCACGGGATCGAGCAACAAGCAACGGTCCCATGTGCGCATCAAAAAATGGCATAGAAGAACGGTGTTTGACCATCGTGACAATCGGCCGCAGTATTCTTCACTACGCCAAATTGTACAAGTGCTTTGGGCCGAGGCAGCAATTGCGGCGATCTACGTCAAGAATCGCCTGTCGCTGCCCAAGTTCAACGGCCAATCTCCGTTTAAGATCATCAACGGATTGCAGCCAAGTGTTCAGCACATGCGAGTTTTTGGCTGCCGAGAGTTCTTGTTGTCCCCCAAAGAAAATAGATCGAAGGCTTGAGAAGGACTGTTTATGGGGTAAGAAGAAGTGTCAAAGACACACCTGTTGACGGTCATGATTTCCTACCAGCGTTGGTAACCGTGACCGGTCCAATCCGAACCGCCTGCTCAGCTTAGTATTTACGACGTAGTTCTTACAGTAATTACCATAGTTGATTAGACGCGTAGGATGATGAGACGCTTCACATGATTTGTATGTGCGCCACATATAAATCATGTAGTAAGCCCCGATAATCAATCACTTTCGAATTCTCCTTCTGCCGAGCAAGTCTTCTCTGCTCTGCTCCGCTCCTCAAGCCTCTTCGCTCCCTCCGGTCTCTTCCGGTCTTCTCGTCACTCCCGTGCCATACCATCAACAAACGTATATATCAGTGCAGGGATAAATCAGGTAGCTTTAACAAAAACCCACAAATAAATTCACTTCCGAATATTCCTTCTCCTACACAAGTCGTCTTCACTTCGCAGTGTAGAATTCTTTCAAGTTCTTCAAGCTTCGTTCTCTCGCCCAGTGCTCGTTACATTTTAACACTGAGATACCTGCAAGGAACGCCCAATCATGGTCTTGAGTTCACACGTAAGAAGGAGGCCGTATCTGCGGGTACACCGACGCAGACCGGGTCGGCTACATTGACTCAAGAAGAAGTACAAGCGGCTATGTGTTCATGATGAACGGAGGATGCATCAGCTGGAAAAGCCAGAAACAACGAACGGTCGCGCTATCTTCAACGGAAGCAGAATACATGGCGCTTTCCGAAGCAACCAAAGAAGCAGTATGGCTCAAGTTGTTGTTGAGGGAATTTGGTGAGATGACAAGCGACGAAGCGATCAAGATGTATGAAGACAACCAAGGATCAATCGCCCTCGCCAAGAACCCGGAGTTCCATAAGAGAACAAAACACATCGACATACGCTACCATTTTGTGCGGGAGAAGGTGGAATCGGGCGAAGTCGTTTTGGAGTATTGCCCGACTCAAAATATGCTGGCGGACATGATGACCAAGCCGATCGCCGCTGTACAATTTGAAAACATTCGCGATCGACTTGGGATCCAAGGTGCCGCAGCTAACGAGTCGAGAGGGAGTGTTGGGAAGACGGCGGGTGTGAAGAAGACACCTCGTCAAGCTGCGTCAAGTGTTGAAGCAAGCCGAAGACCAAGCTTCGATATACCGGTGGGTACCGGTATGTACCAGTAAGGGCGAAGTCAGGGAATGACGTCAGCGAAATGACGTCAGTGCGAATAATAGGCTTAGAGGTAGTATTCAAGGTTGCGAACTAAGTACCTATTATATATATATATTCAATTTGCGTTTTGCACTCGGACCAAGAAGTCTAAAGTTCTTCACATTGGGCTTCGACTTGACGGACATCAGTGATGAGCATTACACCATGCAGTTCAAGCAAACTGGAAAGCGCAATAGCCGTTCAAATTGCCATGAACAAGTCTATCAATAGCTACCTCCTAATTGCAGTGGAGCCGGGTTGAAAGAAGCAAGTGCACCAGATGACTTTGAGTCACACCAAGCGAAACGGCTTTCAAGAAATCTATTCAATATCGACGAAGAGAGCTAAGACGGTGACGAAGATGAAGATAACGACTCTATTCTCAAGTCTTTTGGCAAGTGTTGACGGTCATCGGTTTTCTACCAGTATTGGTAACCGTGACCGATCCAATCCGAACCGCCTGTTCAGCTTAGTATTTACGACGTAGTTCTTACGGTAATTACCATAGTTGATCAGACGCGTAGGATGATGAGACGCTTCACATGATTTATATGTACACCACATATAAATCATGTAGTAAGTAGTAAGCCCCGATAATCAATCACTTTCGAATCTTCCAACTATTGGGCAAGTGTTTTCTGCTCTACTCTCTTCGGTCTCTCCGCTCCGTTCGCTCCGCTTTCCTCGCTCCGATCTACAATGCAACAGGTTATGAGCCCAAGCGCCATGTCGTCCACCAGCAACGCCTCCATTGACAAGTTCAACGGAGACAATTACGCAACGTGGAGCCGGTACATGCGGTGTGTGTTTTTGACGAAGTCCGTCTGGCACGTCGTCAACCGTGAAGTGACTCCGACTTTCACCGACCCGCGAGCGTCCGATGACTACGTCAAGGCAAGCAACGTCGCGTTTGGTATGATGCTGCTGCACATGAACGCGGACTACCATCATGTGCTGGACAACTGCGAGGAAGCCTGGGTTGCGTGGACAAGTCTGAAGACGCTGTACGGTGGGTCGCAGAAGGCAGGACGCATCTACCTCAAGCGGCAACTTTTCAGTATCAAGATGGCTGAAGGCGCGAACGTCATGCATCACTGCAACGAGGTCCTCAACATCTCCGCCAAGCTTAGCGGCATCGGTGCGAAGATGGAAGACGAAGACGTTGCGATCTGTCTGCTACTTAGTCTTCCGAAGAGCTACGAAAATGTGGTGCTCAACATGGAAATGAGCAGCACCGAGCTTCGCACTCAAGATGTGGTGAGAGTCCTGACGAATGAGCATGCCAAGCTTCAAGGAGAAAAGGGACAACAAAAGCGACTACGGTGAAGGCTGAAGATGCAAGCAAGGCATTCAGCGCCGAGCGTGAGCCCTACCAATGCACGTATTGTGGCAAGGTGGGACACACGGTGGATCGTTGCTGGACAAAGCAGAAGAACGAAGGTCGGGGAGCCCGACGCGGCGGCAATGGTCGTGGACGCGGGGCTAACAATGTCCAGTGGGGACATCATGATGAAGGCAATGGCTACGATCGAGTGGCGTTTGCAGTCTCGTTCGAATGTGGAGTTTCGACGAGCATGGACGTGTCTGGAATGTGGGCCGTCGACAGTGGTGCAACGCACCACATTTGCCACGACAAGACCAAGTTCGCAAGTTTGGCAGAGCGCAATGAGGGCGAACTCTTGGTGGCTGATGGCAACAAGGTGGCCATCAAGGGTGTGGGAACCATCATGGAAAAGGTGGTTCTGCCCAACGGTGAAGAGCGTGAGATCGAAATCAAGAACGCGCTATATGTTCCAAGTATGAGCAAGAACCTGCTCTCGGTGCCACAGATTAACAGCCATGGCAAGTTTCAAGTCGTGTTTGACGGGTCCAAGATGTATGTGACTCTCAAGAACTCACAGCAAGTGGTGGCGACAGCGGATCTCGTGGATGGACTCTACTGGCTTCGGACGACTCAACGATCAGCGAATGTGACAACAAGTGGAACCAGTTGTGCCGATCTACATGCGAGAATGGGTCATGCTCCAGTCGATGTACTTCGCAAGATGATCGCGACCAACATGATCAAGGATGTGCGAGTCCCTCTCAAGTCGGGTGGAGCAACTACATGTCGAGGATGTCAACAAGGGAAAATGGTCCAAAAACCATTTCCAAGCAACCGAGACAAGCGCAGCTACGATACGTTTGAGCTACTTCATCTGGACATCTGCGGGCCCATGGAAAAGGATTCGCTCGGTGGCAGCAAATATTTGCTGCTGATCATCGACGAAGCCAGTGGATGCATGAAGGGCTTTTGTCTACGAGTGAAGTCCGAGAGTGAAGACTACATCCGGAAATATATCACCATGGTACAGACGCAATTCTGTAAGAAGGTCAAGTTCGTGCGACACGACGGAGCTCGCGAGTTTGCAACCAACTCGCTTCAACTGTTCTACGAAGACGAAGGCATTGAACAGCAGACAACGGTGCCGTATGCACATCAAACAAACGGAACAGCAGAGCGTGCCATTAGGACTATTGTCACGATCGGCCGCAGCATGCTTCATCATGCCAAACTGGACAAGTGTTTCTGGGCCGAAGCAGCGATGACGGCCATCTACGTCAAGAATCGACTGCCGTCACCTAAAGTCGTGCACAAGACCCCGTTTGAGATCGTCTACAACTTGAAACCAAGCGTCAAGCACATGCGAACATTCGGGTGTCAGACATACATACTGACGCCTAAAGAGAATCGACTCAAGTGGGATCCAAAGGCTCGCGCTGGCATATTCGTGGGCTACGAAGAAGTTTCGAAGGCATATCGTGTTTATGACATCGAGGCGGGGCAGGTGGTTATCAGCCGCGATGTCAACTTCGACGAGTCCACCTTTGGACTTCAACTGCCGATCACTGATGAAGATGTCGATGACCTGGACTTCGAATTGCTGGATCTTGATGACGAAGAGCTGCGTCAAATGGAGTACAAGCAAACAGGCAAGCGCAAGAACCGACTCAATGATGAAGATACAGCAGCTCCACGACCGCGTGCAGTGCGTCAACGACCAGGACTAGAAGAGTCAAGCGCGCCGGAAAACAACTCGTCACGCCAAGAAGAAGACGAAGAAACGAAGGATTCTGGTGATTCAACACCGCCTGTGTTTTGGCGTGCGAGTGCAAATGCCGTTGAAGCAGCAGTGGACTTATCAGAACCCTCAACATTTGAAGCAGCAGTAAGCGGCCCTGACCAAGTGCACTGGAGAAAAGCAATTCATGCAGAGCTCGAGTCAATGCGACTTCGCGGTGTGTTTCGTGCAGCCAAGCTGCCCAACGGACAACGCGCCATTGGCACAAAATGGGTGTTCAAGATCAAGCGCAAGGCGGATGGGTCAATCGAGAAGTACAAGGCACGACTTGTGGCCAAGGGTTTCCGCCAAAAGTATGGCATCGACTACACGGAGACGTTTTCGCCTGTGGTCAAGTATGTGACGCTGCGAATGGTGATCGCAATTTCCAAGCATTTTGGATGGCCCATCGACCAGCTTGATGTGGTGACAGCTTTCCTGTATGGCGTCATGAAGGAACAAGTGTTCTGCGTGATTCCTGAAGGCGTCGAACTTGACAGTACGTTCGACTGCCTGGAATTGGTGAAGTCAATTTACGGCCTCAAGCAAGCGTCGCGAGTGTGGAACGAGACGTTCGACGAGTATGTGTGCTCCATCGGATTTCAAGTATCGGACTTCGACCCATGTCTCTACATCAAGACTTCGGACGGCCATTGCGTGTTTATACTGGTCTACGTGGACGACGTCTTGGTGACTGGAAGCTCGCTCGAGCTGATTGCACAAACCAAGAACGACCTGAAGACGCGGTTCGAAATGACGGACAGCGGCAAGTGTGCGTTTGTTCTTGGGATCGAGCTTTTGGACGGTGAAGATGGCAGTGTGACACTATGTCAGCGTCGGTATGTCGATGATATCCTCAAGCGCTTTGGCATGGATGATTGCAAGGCAGTCGCAAGTCCAGTCGACATGAGCTCTCGACTTGTTTCAAGTGATGCAACTACCAAGGTCGATGCTCCTTTTCGCGAAGCTGTTGGTGCGTTGATGCACCTGACCACTGCAACGCGTCCGGACATTGCGTTTGCTGTGGGCTATGTGTCGCGGTTCATGGAAAATCCCCAAGAAGAACACTGGGTTGCAGTTAAGCGTATCTTTCGCTACCTACAAGGCACCAAGACGCATGGAATTTGCTACAAGCCAAGTGCAAGGATCGACTTCAGTGGATATTCGGATGCGGATTGGGCTGGTGATCTTACCGACCGCAAGTCAACATCGGGGTACACGTTCATGCTACTCGGTGCGCCAGTCAGTTGGGGCAGCAAGAAGCAGCCAAGTGTTTCGTTGTCCACGAGTGAAGCCGAATACATCGCACTCAGCTTGGCGATTCAAGAGGGCAAGTTGTTGACGGTCATCGGTTTTCTACCAGTATTGGTAACCGTGACCGATCCAATCCGAACCGCCTGTTCAGCTTAGTATTTACGACGTAGTTCTTACGGTAATTACCATAGTTGATCAGACGCGTAGGATGATGAGACGCTTCACATGATTTATATGTACACCACATATAAATCATGTAGTAAGTAGTAAGTCCCGATAATCAATCACTTTCGAATCTTCCAACTATTGGGCAAGTGTTTTCTGCTCTACTCTCTTCGGTCTCTCCGCTCCGTTCGCTCCGCTTTCCTCGCTCCGATCTACAATGCAACAGGTTATGAGCCCAAGCGCCATGTCGTCCACCAGCAACGCCTCCATTGACAAGTTCAACGGAGACAATTACGCAACGTGGAGCCGGTACATGCGCGGTGTGTTTTTGACGAAGTCCGTCTGGCACGTCGTCAACCGTGAAGTGACTCCGACTTTCACCGACCCGCGAGCGTCCGATGACTACGTCAAGGCAAGCAACGTCGCGTTTGGTATGATACTGCTGCACATGAACGCGGACTACCATCATGTGCTGGACAACTGCGAGGAAGCCTGGGTTGCGTGGACAAGTCTGAAGACGCTGTACGGTGGGTCGCAGAAGGCAGGACGCATCTACCTCAAGCGACAACTTTTCAGTATCAAGATGGCTGAAGGCGCGAACGTCATGCATCACTGCAACGAGGTCCTCAACATCTCCGCCAAGCTTAGCGGCATCGGTGCGAAGATGGAAGACGAAGACGTTGCGATCTGTCTGCTACTCAGTCTTCCGAAGAGCTACGAAAATGTGGTGCTCAACATGGAAATGAGCAGCACCGAGCTTCGCACTCAAGATGTGGTGAGAGTCCTGACGAATGAGCATGCCAAGCGTCAAGGAGAAAAAGGGACAACGACAGCGACTACGGTGAAGGCTGAAGATGCAAGCAAGGCATTCAGCGCCGAGCGTGAGCCCTACCAATGCACGTATTGTGGCAAGGTGGGACACACGGTGGATCGTTGCTGGACAAAGCAGAAGAACGAAGGTCGGGGAGCCCGACGCGGCGGCAATGGTCGTGGACGCGGGGCTAACAATGTCCAGTGGGGACATCATGATGAAGGTAATGGCTACGATCGAGTGGCGTTTGCAGTCTCGTTCGAATGTGGAGTTTCGACGAGCATGGACGTGTCTGGAATGTGGGCCGTCGACAGTGGTGCAACGCACCACATTTGCCACGACAAGACCAAGTTCGCAAGTTTGGCAGAGCGCAATGAGGGCGAACTCTTGGTGGCTGATGGCAACAAGGTGGCCATCAAGGGTGTGGGAACCATAATGGAAAAGGTGGTTCTGCCCAACGGTGAAGAGCGTGAGATCGAAATCAAGAACGCGCTATATGTTCCAAGTATGAGCAAGAACCTGCTCTCGGTACCACAGATTAACAGCCATGGCAAGTTTCAAGTCGTGTTTGACGGGTCCAAGATGTATGTGACTCTCAAGAACTCACAGCAAGTGGTGGCGACAGCGGATCTCGTGGATGGACTCTACTGGCTTCGGACGACTCAACGATCAGCGAATGTGACAACAAGTGGAACCAGTTGTGCCGATCTACATGCGAGAATGGGTCATGCTCCAGTCGATGTACTTCGCAAGATGATCGCGACCAACATGATCAAGGATGTGCGAGTCCCTCTCAAGTCGGGTGGAGCAACTACATGTCGAGGATGTCAACAAGGGAAAATGGTCCAAAAACCATTTCCAAGCAACCGAGACAAGCGCAGCTACGATACGTTTGAGCTACTTCATCTGGACATCTGCGGGCCCATGGAAAAGGATTCGCTCGGTGGCAGCAAATATTTGCTGCTGATCATCGACGAAGCCAGTGGATGCATGAAGGGCTTTTGTCTACGAGTGAAGTCCGAGAGTGAAGACTACATCCGGAAATATATCACCATGGTACAGACGCAATTCTGTAAGAAGGTCAAGTTCGTGCGACACGACGGAGCTCGCGAGTTTGCAACCAACTCGCTTCAACTGTTCTACGAAGACGAAGGCATTGAACAGCAGACAACGGTGCCGTATGCACATCAAACAAACGGAACAGCAGAGCGTGCCATTAGGACTATTGTCACGATCGGCCGCAGCATGCTTCATCATGCCAAACTGGACAAGTGTTTCTGGGCCGAAGCAGCGATGACGGCCATCTACGTCAAGAATCGACTGCCGTCACCTAAAGTCGTGCACAAGACCCCGTTTGAGATCGTCTACAACTTGAAACCAAGCGTCAAGCACATGCGAACATTCGGGTGTCAGACATACATACTGACGCCTAAAGAGAATCGACTCAAGTGGGATCCAAAGGCTCGCGCTGGCATATTCGTGGGCTACGAAGAAGTTTCGAAGGCATATCGTGTTTATGACATCGAGGCGGGGCAGGTGGTTATCAGCCGCGATGTCAACTTCGACGAGTCCACCTTTGGACTTCAACTGCCGATCACTGATGAAGATGTCGATGACCTGGACTTCGAATTGCTGGATCTTGATGACGAAGAGCTGCGTCAAATGGAGTACAAGCAAACAGGCAAGCGCAAGAACCGACTCAATGATGAAGATACAGCAGCTCCACGACCGCGTGCAGTGCGTCAACGACCAGGACTAGAAGAGTCAAGCGCGCCGGAAAACAACTCGTCACGCCAAGAAGAAGACGAAGAAACGAAGGATTCTGGTGATTCAACACCGCCTGTGTTTTGGCGTGCGAGTGCAAATGCCGTTGAAGCAGCAGTGGACTTATCAGAACCCTCAACATTTGAAGCAGCAGTAAGCGGCCCTGACCAAGTGCACTGGAGAAAAGCAATTCATGCAGAGCTCGAGTCAATGCGACTTCGCGGTGTGTTTCGTGCAGCCAAGCTGCCCAACGGACAACGCGCCATTGGCACAAAATGGGTGTTCAAGATCAAGCGCAAGGCGGATGGATCTATCGAGAAGTACAAGGCACGACTTGTGGCCAAGGGTTTCCGCCAAAAGTATGGCATCGACTACACGGAGACGTTTTCGCCTGTGGTCAAGTATGTGACGCTGCGAATGGTGATCGCAATTTCCAAGCATTTTGGATGGCCCATCGACCAGCTTGATGTGGTGACAGCTTTCCTGTATGGCGTCATGAAGGAACAAATGTTCTGCGCGATTCCTGAAGGCGTCGAACTTGACAGTACGTTCGACTGCCTGGAATTGGTGAAGTCAATTTACGGCCTCAAGCAAGCGTCGCGAGTGTGGAACGAGACGTTCGACGAGTATGTGTGCTCCATCGGATTTCAAGTATCGGACTTCGACCCATGTCTCTACATCAAGACTTCGGACGGCCATTGCGTGTTTATACTGGTCTACGTGGACGACGTCTTGGTGACTGGAAGCTCGCTCGAGCTGATTGCAAAAACCAAGAACGACCTGAAGACGCGGTTCGAAATGACGGACAGCGGCAAGTGTGCGTTTGTTCTTGGGATCGAGCTTTTGGACGGTGAAGATGGCAGTGTGACACTATGTCAGCGTCGGTATGTCGATGATATCATCAAGCGCTTTGGCATGGATGATTGCAAGGCAGTCGCAAGTCCAGTCGACATGAGCTCTCGACTTGTTTCAAGTGATGCAACTACCAAGGTCGATGCTCCTTTTCGCGAAGCTGTTGGTGCGTTGATGCACCTGACCACTGCAACGCGTCCGGACATTGCGTTTGCTGTGGGCTATGTGTCGCGGTTCATGGAAAATCCCCAAGAAGAACACTGGGTTGCAGTTAAGCGTATCTTTCGCTACCTACAAGGCACCAAGACGCATGGAATTTGCTACAAGCCAAGTGCAAGGATCGACTTCCGTGGATATTCGGATGCGGATTGGGCTGGTGATCTTACCGATCGCAAGTCAACATCGGGGTACACGTTCATGCTACTCGGTGCGCCAGTCAGTTGGGGCAGCAAGAAGCAGCCAAGTGTTTCGTTGTCCACGAGTGAAGCCGAATACATCGCACTCAGCTTGGCGATTCAAGAGGGCAAGTGGATTCATCGTCTGCTTTGTGAGATCGTGATGGCTGCCAATGAAGAAGGACCGGAACTCATGATTCATGAAGACAATCAGTCATGTATCAAGATGACGAAGAACCCAGTCAACCACGGCCGTGCCAAGCACATTGATATCAAGTACCATCACATCCGTGATGAGGTCAAGCGCGGTGAAGTGAAGCTCAAGTACTGTGAAACTGCGGTGATGTTAGCGGACATCATGACGAAGGGACTTCATGGACCACGCCACAAGGAGATGACGGCGACTCTCGGGATTCGTGAGCATTCGGATTGAGGGGGGTGTTGACGGTCATCGGTTTTCTACCAGTATTGGTAACCGTGACCGATCCAATCCGAACCGCCTGTTCAGCTTAGTATTTACGACGTAGTTCTTACGGTAATTACCATAGTTGATTAGACGCGTAGGATGATGAGACGCTTCACATGATTTATATGTACACCACATATAAATCATGTAGTAAGTAGTAAGTCCCGATAATCAATCACTTTCGAATCTTCCAACTATTGGGCAAGTGTTTTCTGCTCTACTCTCTTCGGTCTCTCCGCTCCGTTCGCTCCGCTTTCCTCGCTCCGATCTACAATGCAACAGCAAGCAAGTACAAATGCAGTCGAAGGTACTGACTTGTCCGAGCCGAAAATGTTTTAAGACGCAGTTGGTGGTCCGGATCAAGTTCGTTGGCGTAAGGCCTTTTGCGCCGTATTGGACTCGATAAAGCTGCATGGCATGTTTCGAGAGACCGAGTACCAGCTTTATAGCACACCATTAGCACTAATTGGATGTTCAAGATTGAGCACAGGATTGATGGATCAATCTTAAAGTACAAGGCGAGACTCGCGGCAAAGGGTTCAAGCAAAGATATGGCATTGACTTTACGGAGACGTTCTCGACAGTTGTCAGGTATATGAAGCTCCGCATGATGATCACGAAGTACTTGATCTCGATGCTGGAACAACTGCATGTGATGACAGCTTTCCTGTATGGCGAAAGAAGAGAACAGTGTTTTGCGCGGTCCCAAAGGGTGCCGAAGTCGATGAAGACTTTGACTTCTCTGAACTGGTGAAAGCGATCTACGGACTGAAACAAGCACCGCGGGTATGGAGCGATACTTTCCATGACTTTTGTTGATTGGGTGAAAAGCTTGACGACCGAAACTGGGAGTGATGCTGGGAGTCCACTCGGAAGACCGGAGAAGACACTTGGGGGGTAGATGGAAGATTGGAAAGTGATTGATTATCGGGGCTTACTACTTACTACATGATTTATATGTGGTGTACATATAAATCATGTGAAGCGTCTCATCATCCTACGCGTCTAATCAACTATGGTAATTACCGTAAGAACTACGTCGTAAATACTAAGCTGAACAGGCGGTTCGGATTGGATCGGTCACGGTTACCAATACTGGTAGAAAACCGATGACCGTCAACACGCCCCCTCAATCCGAATGCTCACGAATCCCGAGAGTCGCCGTCATCTCCTTGTGGCGTGGCCCGTGA
Source organism: Peronospora matthiolae (assembly GCA_921007115.2). Classification (NCBI taxonomy): domain Eukaryota; phylum Oomycota; class Peronosporomycetes; order Peronosporales; family Peronosporaceae; genus Peronospora; species Peronospora matthiolae. The sequence continues at coordinate 431,307 of CAKLBY020000175.1, forward strand.
AGTCCCTTCGTCATGATGTCCGCTAACATCACCGCAGTTTCACAGTACTTGAGCTTCACTTCACCGCGCTTGACCTCATCACGGATGTGATGGTACTTGATATCAATGTGCTTGGCACGGCCTTGGTTGACTGGGTTCTTCGTCATCTTGATACACGACTGATTGTCTTCATGGATCATGAGTTCCGGTCCTTCTTCATTGGCAGCCATCACGATCTCACAAAGCAGACGATGAATCCACTTGCCCTCTTGAATCGCCAAGCTGAGTGCGATGTATTCGGCTTCACTCGTGGACAACGAAACACTTGGCTGCTTCTTGCTGCCCCTGTTGAAAAGACAGCGGCTGTGAAGAAGACACCTCGTCAAGCTGCGTCAAGTGTTGAAGCAAGTGGAAGACCAAGCTTCGCTATACCGGTGGGTACCGGTATGTACCAGTAAGGGCGAAGTCAGGAAATGACGTCACTGGATGACGTCATTGCATGACGTCAGTGGGTGACGTCAGTGGGTGACGTCACTGGATGACGTCACTGCGAACAATAGGCTTAGAGGTAGTATTCAAAGTTGCGAACTAAGTACCTATTATAAATATATATTCACTTTGCGTTTTGCACTCGGACCAAGAAGTCTAAAGTTCATCAGGTTATGAGCCCAAGTTCGTCAGACTCTGAAACCGCCAACAATTCAAGCTTAGCTGCCATGGACGCCTCCTCCCTCCGCATCTCCAAGTTCGATGGAACTAACTTCCACGCCTGGAAGTTCAAGATGCAGATGGTGCTGGAGGAACGGGACCTATGGGAGGTCGTCAGCGGTGAGATCAAGGCGGAACAGTGCGAGACTCAGTTGGACCAAGCGACGTACAAGAGGAAGTCAAGAAAGGCGATGGCAGTGATCTGTCTAGCCATGGAAGATTCCCAGCTACCGTTGGTCCGGTCGGCAAGTGGTGCATGCGACGCATGGTCAAGGTTGGAAGACCACTTCGAGAAGAAGAGTCTTGCCAACAAGCTGTTCTTGCGCCGTCGCTTCTTCACGACAATGATGGAAGAAGGCGACGATGTGCTCGAACACATCAACAAGCTCAAGACGCTGGCGGAACAGCTAGAAGCGGTGGGGGCTCCAGTCTGCGAGGACGATCTGGTGATCACACTTCTCGGCAGCCTGAGTGACTCGTATCAATTCTTGATCACAGCTTTGGAGTCGCGCTCAGACACTCTTAGCTGGGAGCTCGTGACGTCTCGACTGCTTCATGAAGAAATGAAGCGGAAGGAGCAAGGAAGTAAAGGTGATGAAGCTTCGCAAGGTCAAGCGTTCATCACAAAGGGACAATCAGCGCAAAGGGCGACCAGTGAAGAAGTCCTGGCCGTGCCACAATTGCGGAAAGATTGGTCACTGGATGGCGGAGTGCCCCTCGCGCATCCAAGAAAACACGGAGAGACACCGGCCACAGCGTGCTCAAGACAGCGGCGACCGCTATCGATCACAACGTGCAAACGTCGCTCAAGAAGAAGACTCGGGCGACTACCTCTTTTCGATCGGTGAAACGACATCTGCGAAATCGAGCGACATCTGGCTGGTCGACTCCGGGGCGACGCAGCACATGACGTGCTCCAAGAAGTTCATGCGGAACTACAAGGGGTTTGACGCTGTGGATGTCCATCTCGCGGATGATGGAATCGTCCAAGCAATCGGCAGTGGGGACATTGTCATGTCGATGAAGACACCCCAAGGGATGAAGAAAGGTGTGCTCACAAACGTGTGGCACATCCCAAAGTTATCCAGAAACCTGTTCTCGGTCGGCCGCTTCACCAAGGATGTCGGCCCAGTGACGTTCACGAAGGATGGGTGCTATGGAGAAGCGAAAGGGACCAAGTGGAAAATTGGTGCCCGTGAAGGTAAAGGACTGTTCAAGCTGCAAATGACTCCAGTGGCGCCGGAACAAGCAAATGCAGCCAAGTCGTCGGGATGTCAAGGGGGCACCAAGTCGTACCTCTGGCACCTTCGGCTTGGCCACATAGGTCACGATGGACTCAATTGCATCGTGACGAAGAACATTGGAATTGGCATCGACATATCTTCGGTGAAGAAGTGGGACGTGTGTGAAGGTTGTGCTCTGGGAAAACAGACTCGAGTGCGCTTCCAATCAAACACTACAGCTCGCACCTCCAAACTCCTCGAAGTGATTCACAGCGACGTATGCGGACCGATGTCGATGGCAACTTTCAGTGGAAAACGGTACTTCGTGACATTCATTGATGACAAGTCAAGATACTGTGTCGTCTATCTGCTCAAGAGCAAATCTGAAGTTGCGGCGAAGTTCATGGAATACGCTGCGATGGCCGAAACGCAAACCGGAAAGCGCGTGAAGTACCTTCAAAGCGACAATGGGGGTGAATACAAGTCCGACAAGCTGGCACGATTCTGCGCGGAACGGGGAATACAACAAAGGTTCACACCCCCATATACTCCTCAGCTAAACGGAGTAGCTGAGAGAATGAATCGCACGCTGGTCGAGTGTGCGCGTTGCATGATGGAACACGCTGGACTGGGAAAGAGCTACTGGGGTGAAGCAGTGATGACGGCGATGTTTCTTCGAAACCGCTGTCCAACACGTGCCATTCACCAAGACAAGTCTCCATATCAAGTGTGGACGATGAAGAAACCGATTCTGGCCAACCTTAAAGTGTTTGGATGCCACGCGTATGTTCAAGTGCCTCAAGACAAACGCGCGAAGTTCGACTCCAAGTCATCACTCTGTCGTTTCCTGGGATACGTCGAACACCAGAAGTCATATCGATTTGAGGAAGTGTCAACAGGAGCGATCAAGATCAGTCGCGATGCCACATTCATGGAAGACAAGTTTGATGAAGGTCCGCGCAACTACAACGATGAGTCAAGTGTCGTTGAGTTTGATGATCATGATGAGGACGAAGAAAAAGAAGAAGGTAAAACTGACGACGACATGGACTCGAGCGACGATGACAACGAAGACACCAGGTCTTCGAAGAGCAACATCAAGAGACACACGCGCACTCAATCACTTGAGAAAGCTACCGTCATTCCAAGTCCCAAGCGAAGAACATACAGAGGTCCGTCGCTTGAGCATGTGTCAGCGGCTGCAATGGATTTTGAAGCAGCCTACATCGTTGATTCAGTGGGGAAACGCCGACTACATTCAAGTCGGCGATGGAATCAAGCGACTCCGGCAAGTGGAAAGAAGCGTGTGACTCGGAGTTCGATTCGCTTCAGAGAAACGACACGTGGGAAATCGTGCCTCTTCCGAAAGGTCGCAAGGCCATCGGGTGCCGATGGGTTTTTCGTGTAAAGGAGAATCAAGATGGCGAAGTTGAACGTTTCAAGGCAAGACTTGTGGCCAAAGGATTCTCACAGAAATTCGGAGTTGACTATGAAGAAACTTTCGCACCGGTGGCCAAGTTCACATCGATTCGTGTGGTGCTCAGTATGGCGGCTAAGTACGGCCTAATGCTACATCAGATGGACGTCAAGACAGCGTTTCTTAACGGCTCCCTCAACGAAGACATCTACATGGACCAGCCGGACGGATACCTGGATGCAACACAGCCGGACTATGTGTGCAAGCTAAAGAGATCACTCTACGGCTTGAAGCAATCGCCTCGCATGTGGAACCAAACAATCGATGGGTTCATGATCAAGATGGGATTCAAGAAGTGCGAATCGGACCACTGCATCTACATCAAGCGAGACGACCAAGACATGATTCTCGTGGTGCTCTACGTCGATGATCTCATCCTGGCCAGCAGCAACAACGAACTCCTCAAGTCAACCAAGATGGCGCTGAGCAAACGCTTCGAAATGACGGATCTCGGTGAGCTTGATTACTTTCTCGGCATGGAGATCAAGAACGACCGTAAGACGGGAATGGTGACCGTACAACAAACCAAGTTTCTCAAGTCCGTGTTAACCAAGTTCGGAATGGATAACAGCAAGCAGTGAAGACCTCAAGATCCCGGCTGAAGTAACCAAGAACATGTGAACAAGAATGCAAGCACGAAGACACCATGTGCAACGTGCCATATCGAAGTGCTGTCGGAGGCATCATGTATCTCATGGTCGCCACACGTCCGGATCTAGCTGCTGCAGTGGGATCATTATCCCAGTTCTCGTCCGACCCATGCCCGACTCACTGGCAAGCTTTGAAGCGTGTGCTGAGATACCTGCAAGCAACGCCCAATCATGGTCTTGAGTTTACACGTGAAGAAGGAAGCCGTATCTGCGGGTACACCGACGCAGACTGGGCCGGCGACATTGAGTCAAGACGAAGTACAAGCGGCTATGTGTTCATGATGAGCGGAGGATGCATCAGCTGGAAAAGCCAGAAACAACGGACGGTCGCGCTATCTTCAACAGAAGCAGAATACATGGCGCTTTCCGAAGCAACCAAAGAAGCAGTATGGCTCAAAGTGCTTTTGGGGGAACTTGGTGAGATGACAAGCGACGAAGCGATCAAGATGTATGAAGACAACCAAGGATCAATCGCTCTCGCCAAGAACCCGGAGTTCCATAAGAGAACAAAACACATCGACATACGCTACCATTTTGTGCGTGAGAAGGTGGAATCAGGTGAAGTCGTTTTGGAGTATTGCCCGACTCAAGATATGCTGGCAGACATGATGACCAAGCCGATCGCCGCTGTACAATTTGAAAACATTCGCGATCGACTTGGGATCCAAGGTGCCGCAGCTAACGAGTCGAGAGGGAGTGTTGAAAAGACAGCGGCTGTGAAGAAGACACCTCGTCAAGCTGCGTCAAGTGTTGAAGCAAGTGGAAGACCAAGCTTCGCTATACCGGTGGGTACCGGTATGTACCAGTAAGGGCGAAGTCAGGAAATGACGTCACTGGATGACGTCATTGCATGACGTCAGTGGGTGACGTCAGTGGGTGACGTCACTGGATGACGTCACTGCGAATAATAGGCTTAGAGGTAGTATTCAAAGTTGCGAACTAAGTACCTATTATAAATATATATTCACTTTGCGTTTTGCACTCGGACCAAGAAGTCTAAAGTTCATCAGCCCCAACTGACTGGCGCACCGAGTAGCATGAACGTGTACCCCGATGTTGACTTGCGGTCGGTAAGATCACCAGCCCAATCTGCATCCGAATATCCACGGAAGTCGATCCTTGCACTTGGCTTGTAGCAAATTCCATGCGTCTTGGTGCCTTGTAGGTAGCGAAAGATACGCTTAACTGCAACCCAGTGTTCTTCTTGGGGATTTTCCATGAACCGCGACACATAGCCCACAGCAAACGCAATGTCCGGACGCGTTGCAGTGGTCAGGTGCATCAACGCACCAACAGGTTCGCGAAAAGGAGCATCGACCTTGGTAGTTGCATCACTTGAAACAAGTCGAGAGCTCATGTCGACTGGACTTGCGACTGCCTTGCAATCATCCATGCCAAAGCGCTTGAGGATATCATCGACATACCGACGCTGACATAGTGTCACACTGCCATCTTCACCGTCCAAAAGCTCGATCCCAAGAACAAACGCACACTTGCCGCTGTCCGTCATTTCGAACCGCGTCTTCAGGTCGTTCTTGGTTTTTGCAATCAGCTCGAGCGAGCTTCCAGTCACCAAGACGTCGTCCACGTAGACCAGTATAAACACGCAATGGCCGTCCGAAGTCTTGATGTAGAGACATGGGTCGAAGTCCGATACTTGAAATCCGATGGAGCACACATACTCGTCGAACGTCTCGTTCCACACTCGCGACGCTTGCTTCAGGCCGTAAATTGCCCTCACCAATTCCAGGCAATCGAACGTACTGTCAAGTTCGACGCCTTCAGGAATCACGCAGAACACTTGTTCCTTCATGACGCCATACAGGAAAGCTGTCACCACATCAAGCTGGTCGATGGGCCATCCAAAATGCTTGGAAATTGCGATCACCATTCGCAGCGTCACATGCTTGACCACGGGCGAAAACGTCTCCGTGTAGTCGATTCCATACTTTGAGCGAAAGCCCTTTGCCGCGAGACGTGCCTTGTACTTCTCGATAGATCCATCCGCCTTGCGCTTGATCTTGAACACCCATTTTGTGCCAATGGCGCGTTGTCCGTTGGGCAGCTTGGCTGCACGAAACACACCGCGAAGTCGCATTGACTCGAGCTCTGCATGAATTGCTTTTCTCCAGTGCACTTGGTCAGGGCCGCTTACTGCTGCTTCAAATGTTGAGGGTTCTGATAAGTCCACTGCTGCTTCAACGGCATTTGCACTCGCACGCCAAAACACAGGCGGTGTTGAATCACCAGAATCCTTCGTTTCTTCGTCTTCTTCTTGTCGTGACGAGTTGTTTTCCGGCGCGCTTGACTCTTCTAGTCCTGGTCGTTGACGCACTGTACGCGGTCGTGGAGCTGCTGTATCTTCATCATTGAGTCGGTTCTTGCGCTTGCCTGTTTGCTTGTACTCCATTTGACGCAGCTCTTCGTCATCAAGATCCAGCAATTCGAAGTCCAGGTCATCGACATCTTCATCAGTGATCGGCAGTTGAAGTCCAAAGGTGGACTCGTCGAAGTTGACATCGCGGCTGATAACCACCTGCCCCGCCTCGATGTCATAAACACGATATGCCTTCGAAACTTCTTCGTAGCCCACGAATATGCCAGCGCGAGCCTTTGGATCCCACTTGAGTCGATTCTCTTTAGGCGTCAGTATGTATGTCTGACACCCGAATGTTCGCATGTGCTTGACGCTTGGTTTCAAGTTGTAGACGATCTCAAACGGGGTCTTGTGCACGACTTTAGGTGACGGCAGTCGATTCTTGACGTAGATGGCCGTCATCGCTGCTTCGGCCCAGAAACACTTGTCCAGTTTGGCATGATGAAGCATGCTGCGGCCGATCGTGACAATAGTCCTAATGGCACGCTCTGCTGTTCCGTTTGTTTGATGTGCATACGGCACCGTTGTCTGCTGTTCAATGCCTTCGTCTTCGTAGAACAGTTGAAGCGAGTTGGTTGCAAACTCGCGAGCTCCGTCGTGTCGCACGAACTTGACCTTCTTACAGAATTGCGTCTGTACCATGGTGATATATTTCCGGATGTAGTCTTCACTCTCGGACTTCACTCGTAGACAAAAGCCCTTCATGCATCCACTGGCTTCGTCGATGATCAGCAGCAAATATTTGCTGCCACCGAGCGAATACTTTTCCATGGGCCCGCAGATGTCCAGATGAAGTAGCTCAAACGTATCGTAGCTGCGCTTGTCTCGGTTGCTTGGAAATGGTTTTGGATCATTTTCCCTTGTTGACATCCTCGACATGTAGTTGCTCCACCCGACTTGAGAGGGACTCGCACATCCTTGATCATGTTGGTCGCGATCATCTTGCGAAGTACATCGACTGGAGCATGACCCATTCTCGCATGTAGATCGGCACAACTGGTTCCACTTGTTGTCACATTCGCTGATCGTTGAGTCGTCCGAAGCCAGTAGAGTCCATCCACGAGATCCGCTGTCGCCACCACTTGCTGTGAGTTCTTGAGAGTCACATACATCTTGGACCCGTCAAACACGACTTGAAACTTGCCATGGCTGTTAATCTGTGGCACCGAGAGCAGGTTCTTGCTCATACTTGGAACATATAGCGCGTTCTTGATTTCGATCTCACGTTCTTCACCGTTGGGCAGAACCACCTTTTCCATGATGGTTCCCACACCCTTGATGGCCACCTTGTTGCCATCAGCCACCAAGAGTTCGCCCTCATTGCGCTCTGCCAAACTTGCGAACTTGGTCTTGTCGTGGCAAATGTGGTGCGTTGCACCACTGTCGACGGCCCACATTCCAGACACGTCCTTGCTCGTCGAAACTCCACATTCGAACGAGACTGCAAACGCCACTCGATCGTAGCCATTGCCTTCATCATGATGTCCCCACTGGACATTGTTAGCCCCGCGTCCACGACCATTGCCGCCGCGTCGGGCTCCCCGACCTTCGTTCTTCTGCTTTGTCCAGCAACGATCCACCGTGTGTCCCACCTTGCCACAATACGTGCATTGGTAGGGCTCACGCTCGGCGCTGAATGCCTTGCTTGCATCTTCAGCCTTCACCGTAGTCGCTGTCGTTGTCCCTTTTTCTCCTTGACGCTTGGCATGCTCATTCGTCAGGACTCTCACCACATCTTGAGTGCGAAGCTCGGTGCTGCTCATTTCCATGTTGAGCACCACATTTTCGTAGCTCTTCGGAAGACTGAATAGCAGACAAATTGCAACGTCTTCGTCTTCCATCTTCGCACCGATGCCGCTAAGCTTGGCGGAGATGTTGAGGACCTCGTTGCAGTGATGCATGACGTTCGCGCCTTCAGCCATCTTGATACTGAAAAGTTGTCGCTTGAGGTAGATGCGTCCTGCCTTCTGCGACCCACCGTACAGCGTCTTCAGACTTGTCCACGCAACCCAGGCTTCCTCGCAGTTGTCCAGCACATGATGGTAGTCCGCGTTCATGTGCAGCAGCATCATACCAAACGCGACGTTGCTTGCCTTGACGTAGTCATCGGACGCTCGCGGGTCGGTGAAAGTCGGAGTCACTTCACGGTTGACAACGTGCCAGACGGACTTCGTCAAAAACACACCGCGCATGTACCGGCTCCACGTTGCGTAATTGTCTCCGTTGAACTTGTCAATGGAGGCGTTGCTGGTGGACGACATGGCGCTTGGGCTCATAACCTGTTGCATTGTAGATCGGAGCGAGGAAAGCGGAGCAAACGGAGCGGAGAGACCGAAGAGAGTAGAGCAGAAAACACTTGCCCAATAGTTGGAAGATTCGAAAGTGATTGATTATCGGGGCTTACTACTTACTACATGATTTATATGTGGTGTACATATAAATCATGTGAAGCGTCTCATCATCCTACGCGTCTAATCAACTATGGTAATTACCGTAAGAACTACGTCGTAAATACTAAGCTGAACAGGCGGTTCGGATTGGATCGGTCACGGTTACCAATACTGGTAGAAAACCGATGACCGTCAACAGCTTCTGCACATCATCACGAGTGGCCCGGAGGAAGTCGAGTCGCCAGATGGAAGCAATTATTTGCTGCTGATCGTCGATTAAGGCAGAGGATGCATGAAGGACTCTAATATGCGCGCCAAATCCGACGGCAAAGAGTGCATCAAGAAGTGCATTGCTGCGGTGCATACACAGTTTGACTGGACGAGTGAATATGTTCGACACGATGGTGCACGTGATTTGCGACGACTCGCTTGAGGCATTCTACGAGGACCACGGGATCGGGCAACAAGCAACGGTCCCATGTGCGCATCAAAAAATGGCATAGAAGAACGGTGATTCGACCATCGTGACAATCGGCCGCAGTATTCTTCACTACGCCAAATTGTACAAGTGCTTTGGGCCGAGGCAGCAATTGCGGCGATCTACGTCAAGAATCGCCTGCCGCTGCCCAAGTTCAACGGCCAATCTCCGTTTAAGATCATCAACGGATTGCAGCCAAGTGTTCAGCACATGCGAGTTTTTGGCTGCCGAGAGTTCTTGTTGTCCCCCAAAGAAAATAGATCAAAGGCTTGAGAAGGACTGTTTATGGGGTAAGAAGAAGTGTCGAAGACACACCTGTTGACGGTCATCGGTTTCCTACCAGTATTTGTTGCATTGTAGATCGGAGCGAGGAAAGCGGAGCGAACGGAGCGGAGAGACCGAAGAGAGTAGAGCAGAAAACACTTGCCCAATAGTTGGAAGATTCGAAAGTGATTGATTATCGGGGCTTACTACTTACTACATGATTTATATGTGGTGTACATATAAATCATGTGAAGCGTCTCATCATCCTACGCGTCTAATCAACTATGGTAATTACCGTAAGAACTACGTCGTAAATTCTAAGCTGAACGGGTGGTTCGGATTGGATCGGTCACGGTTACCAATACTGGTAGAAAACCGATGACCGTCAACACGCCCCCTCAATCCGAATGCTCACGAATCCCGAGAGCCGTCGTCATCTCCTTGTGGCGTGGTCCATGAAGTCCCTTCGTCATGATGTCCGCTAACAACACCGCAGTTTCACAGTACTTGAGTTTCACTTCACCGCGCTTGACCTCATCACGGATGTGATGGTACTTGATATCAATGTGATTGGCACGGCCGTAGTTGACTGGGTTCTTCGTCATCTTGATACATGACTGATTGTCTTCATGAATCATGAGTTCCGGTCCTTCTTCATTGGCAGCCATCACGATCTCACAAAGTAGACGAACGTGTACCCCGATGTTGACTTGCGGTCGGTAAGATCACCAGCCCAATCCGCATCCGAATATCCACGGAAGTCGATCCTTGCACTTGGCTTGTAGCAAATTCCATGCGTCTTGGTGCCTTGTAGGTAGCGAAAGATACGCTTAACTGCAACCCAGTGTTCTTCTTGGGGATTTTCTATGAACCGCGACACATAGCCCACAGCAAACGCAATGTCCGGACGCGTTGCAGTGGTCAGGTGCATCAACGCACCAACAGCTTCGCGAAAAGGAGCATCGACCTTGGTAGTTGCATCACTTGAAACAAGTCGAGAGCTCATGTCGACTGGACTTGCGACTGCCTTGCAATCATCCATGCCAAAGCGCTTGAGGATATCATCGACATACCGACGCTGACATAGTGTCACACTGCCATCTTCATCGTCCAAAAGCTCGATCCCAAGAACAAACGCACACTTGCCGCTGTCCGTCATCTCGAACCGCGTCTTCAGGTCGTTCTTGGTTTGTGCAATCAGCTCGAGCGAGCTTCCAGTCACCAAGACGTCTTCCACGTAGACCAGTATAAACACGCAATGGCCGTCCGAAGTCTTGATGTAGAGACACGGGTCGAAGCCTGACACTTGAAATCCAATGGAACACATACTCGTCGAACGTCTCGTTCCACACTCGCGACGCTTGCTTGAGGCCGTAAATTGACTTCATTAATTCCAGGCAGTCGAACGTACTGTCAAGTTCGACGCCTTCAGGAATCGCGCAGAACACTTGTTCCTTCATGACGCCATACAGGAAAGCTGTCACCACATCAAGCTGGTCGATGGGCCATCCAAAATGCTTGGAAATTGCGATCACCATTCGCAGCGTCACATACTTGACCACAGGCGAAAAAGTCTCCGTGTAGTCGATGCCATACTTTTGGCGGAAACCCTTGGCCACAAGTCGTGCCTTGTACTTCTCGATTGACCCATCCGCCTTGCGCTTGATCTTGAACACCCATTTTGTGCCAATGGCGCGTTGTCCGTTGGGCAGCTTGGCTGCACGAAACACACCGCGAAGTCGCATTGACTCGAGCTCTGCATGAATTGCTTTTCTCCAGTGCACTTGGTCAGGGCCGCTTACTGCTGCTTCAAATGTTGAGGGCTCTGATAAGTCCACTGCTGCTTCAACGGCATTTGCACTCGCACGCCAAAACACAGGCGGTGTTGAATCACCAGAATCCTTCGTTTCTTCGTCTTCTTCTTGGCGTGACGAGTTGTTTTCCGGCGCGCTTGACTCTTCTAGTCCTGGTCGTTGACGCACTGCACGCGGTCGTGGAGCTGCTGTATCTTCATCATTGAGTCGGTTCTTGCGCTTTCCTGTTTGCTTGTACTCCATTTGACGCAGCTCTTCGTCATCAAGATCCAGCAATTCGAAGTCCAGGTCATCGACATCTTCATCAGTGATCGGCAGTTGAAGTCCAAACGTGGACTCGTCGAAGTTGACATCGCGGCTGATAACCACCTGCCCCGCCTCGATGTCATAAACACGATATGCCTTCGAAACTTCTTCGTAGCCCACGAATATGCCAGCGCGAGCCTTTGGATCCCACTTGAGTCGCTTCTCCTTCGGAGTCAGTATAAATGTCTGACAGCCGAATACTCGCATGTGCTTGACGCTTGGTTTCAAGTTGTAGACGATCTCAAACGGGGTCTTGTGCACGACTTTAGGTGACGGCAGTCGATTCTTGACGTAGATGGCCGTCATCGCTGCTTCGGCCCAGAAACACTTGTCCAGTTTGGCATGATGAAGCATGCTGCGGCCGATCGTGACAATAGTCCTAATGGCACGCTCTGCTGTTCCGTTTGTTTGATGTGCATACGGCACCGTTGTCTGCTGTTCAATGCCTTCGTCTTCGTAGAACAGTTGAAGCGAGTTGGTTGCAAACTCGCGAGCTCCGTCGTGTCGCACGAACTTGACCTTCTTACAGAATTGCGTCTGTACCATGGTGATATATTTCCGGATGTAGTCTTCACTCTCGGACTTCACTCGTAGACAAAAGCCCTTCATGCATCCACTGGCTTCGTCGATGATCAGCAGCAAATATTTGCTGCCACCGAGCGAATCCTTTTCCATGGGCCCGCAGATGTCCAGATGAAGTAGCTCAAACGTATCGTAGCTGCGCTTGTCTCGGTTGCTTGGAAATGGTTTTTGGACCATTTTCCCTTGTTGACATCCTCGACATGTAGTTGCTCCACCCGACTTGAGAGGGACTCGCACATCCTTGATCATGTTGGTCGCGATCATCTTGCGAAGTACATCGACTGGAGCATGACCCATTCTCGCATGTAGATCGGCACAACTGGTTCCACTTGTTATCACATTCGCTGATCGTTGAGTCGTCCGAAGCCAGTAGAGTCCATCCACGAGATCCGCTGTCGCCACCACTTGCTGTGAGTTCTTGAGAGTCACATACATCTTGGACCCGTCAAACACGACTTGAAACTTGCCATGGCTGTTAATCTGTGGCACCGAGAGCAGGTTCTTGCTCATACTTGGAACATATAGCGCGTTCTTGATTTCGATTTCACGCTCTTCACCATTTGGCAGAACCACCTTCTCAATGATGGTTCCCACACCCTTGATGGCCACCTTGTTACCATCAGCAACCAAGAGTTCGCCCTCATTGCGCTCTGCCAAACTTGCGAACTTGGTCTTGTCGTGGCAAATGTGGTGCGTTGCACCACTGTCGACGGCCAACATTGCAGACACGTCCTTGCTCGTCGAAACTCCACATTCGAATGAGACTGCAAACGCCACTCGATCGTAGCCATTGCCTTCATCATGATGTCCCCACTGGACATTATTAGACCCGCGTCCACGACCATTGCCGCCGCGTCGGGCTCCTCGACCTTCATTCTTCTGCTTCGTCCAGCAGCGATCCACTGTGTGTCCTACCTTGCCACAATACGTGCATTGGTAAGGCTCACGCTCGGTGCTGAATGCCTTAATTGCATCTTCAGCCTTCACCGTAGTCGCTTTTGTTGTTCCTTTTTTTCGTTGACGCTTGGCATGCTCATTCGTCAGGACTCTCACCACATCTTGAGTGCGAAGTTTGGTGCTGCTCATTTCCATGTTGAGCACCACATTATCATAGCTCTTCGGAAGACTGAGTAGCAGACAAATTGCAACGTCTTCGTCTTCCATCTTCGTACCGATGCCGCTAAGCTTGGCGGAGATGTTGAGGACCTCGTTGCAGTGATGCATGACGTTCGCGCCTTCAGCCATCTTGATACTGAAAAGTTGTCGCTTGAGGTAGATGCGTCCTGCCTTCTGCGACCCACCGTACAGCGTCTTCAGACTTGTCCACGCAACCCAGGCTTCCTCGCAGTTGTCCAGCACATGATGGTAGTCCGCGTTCATGTGCAGCAGCATCATACCAAACGCGACGTTGCTTGCCTTGACGTAGTCATCGGACGCTCGCGGGTCGGTGAAAGTCGGAGTCACTTCACGGTTGACAACGTGCCAGACAGACTTCGTCAAAAACACACCGCGCATGTACCGGCTCCACGTTGCGTAATTGTCTCCGTTGAACTTGTCAATGGAGGCGTTGATGGTGGACGACATGGCGCTTGGGCTCATAACCTGTTGCATTGTAGATCGGAGCGAGGAAAGCGGAGCGAACGGAGCGGAGAGACCGAAGAGAGTAGAGCAGAAAACACTTGCCCAATAGTTGGAAGATTCGAAAGCGATTGATTATCGGGGCTTACTACTTACTACATGATTTATATGTGGTGTACATATAAATCATGTGAAGCGTCTCATCATCCTATGCGTCTAATCAACTATGGTAATTACCGTAAGAACTACGTCGTAAATACTAAGCTGAACAGGCGGTTCGGATTGGATCGGTCACGGTTACCAATACTGGTAGAAAACCGATGACCGTCAACACCACCTGATGTCTTTTACAGAAAGGTCTCCAAGGGCGCGATCCTTGATGCCAAGATGCCACCAAGATCAAGTTAATCCAGTGTATATAGTGGTTGTCATGAAGGAAAAATTGGTGCAATGACCGTTTCCAAGCAACCGGAACAAGCGTCACTATGATCTGTTTGAGCTTCTGCACATCATCACGAGTGACCCAGAGGAAGTCGAGTCGCCAGATGGAAGCAATTATTTGCTGCTGATCGTCGATTAAGGCAGAGGATGCATGAAGGACTTCAATATGCGCGCCAAATCCGACGGCAAAGAGTGCATCAAGAAGTGCATTGCTGCGGTGCATACACAGTTTGACTGGACGGGTGAATATGTTCGACACGATGGTGCACGTGATTTGCGACGACTCGCTTGAGGCATTCTACGAGGACCATGGGATTGAGCAGCAAGCAACGGTCCCATGTGCGCATCAAAAAATGGCATAGAAGAACGGTGATTCGACCATCGTGACAATCGGCCGCAGCATTCTTCACTACGCCAAATTGGACAAGTGCTTTGGGCCGAGGCAGCAATTGCGGCGATCTACGTCAAGAATCGCCTGCCGCTGCCCAAGTTCAACGGCCAATCTCCGTTTAAGATCATCAACGGATTGCAGCCAAGTGTTCAGCACATGCGAGTTTTTGGCTGCCGAGAGTTCTTGTTGTCCCCCAAAGAAAATAGATCGAAGGCTTGAGAAGGACTGTTTATGGGGTAAAAAGAAGTGTCGAAGACACACCTGTTGACGGTCATCGGTTTTAATACCAGTATTGGTAACCGTGACCGGTCCAATACGAACCGCCTGTTCAGCTTAGTATTTACGACGTAGTTCTTACGGTAATTACCATAGTTGATTAGACGCATAGGATGATGAGACGCTTCACATGATTTATATGTACACCACATATAAATCATGTAGTAAGTAGTAAGCCCCGATAATCAATCACTTTCGAATCTTCCAACTATTGGGCAAGTGTTTTCTGCTCTACTCTCTTCGGTCTCTCCGCTCCGTTCGCTCCGCTTTCCTCGCTCCGATCTACAATGCAACAGGTTATGAGCCCAAGCGCCATGTCGTCCACCAGCAACGCCTCCATTGACAAGTTCAACGGAGACAATTACGCAACGTGGAGCCGGTACATGCGCGGTGTGTTTTTGACGAAGTCCGTCTGGCACGTCGTCAACCGTGAAGTGACTCCGACTTTCACCGACCCGCGAGCGTCCGGTGACTGATGAACTTTAGACTTCTTGGTCCGAGTGCAAAACGCAAAGTGAATATATATTTATAATAGGTACTTAGTTTGCAACTTTGAATACTACCTCTAAGCCTATTATTCGCAGTGACGTCATCCAGTGACGTCACCCACTGACGTCACCCACTGACGTCATGCAATGACGTCATCCAGTGACGTCATTTCCTGACTTCGCCCTTACTGGTACATACCGGTACCCACCGGTATAGCGAAGCTTGGTCTTCCACTTGCTTCAACACTTGACGCAGCTTGACGAGGTGTCTTCTTCACAGCCGCTGTCTTTTCAACACTCCCTCTCGACTCGTTAGCTGCGGCACCTTGGATCCCAAGTCGATCGCGAATGTTTTCAAATTGTACAGCGGCGATCGGCTTGGTCATCATGTCTGCCAGCATATCTTGAGTCGGGCAATACTCCAAAACGACTTCACCTGATTCCACCTTCTCACGCACAAAATGGTAGCGTATGTCGATGTGTTTTGTTCTCTTATGGAACTCCGGGTTCTTGGCGAGAGCGATTGATCCTTGGTTGTCTTCATACATCTTGATCGCTTCGTCGCTTGTCATCTCACCAAGTTCCCCCAAAAGCACTTTGAGCCATACTGCTTCTTTGGTTGCTTCGGAAAGCGCCATGTATTCTGCTTTTGTTGAAGATAGCGCGACCGTCCGTTGTTTCTGTCTTTTCCAGCTGATGCATCCTCCGCTCATCATGAACACATAGCCGCTTGTACTTCGTCTTGACTCAATGTCGCCGGCCCAGTCTGCGTCGGTGTACCCGCAGATACGGCTTCCTTCTTCACGTGTAAACTCAAGACCATGATTGGGCGTTGCTTGCAGGTATCTCAGCACACGCTTCAAAGCTTGCCAGTGAGTCGGGCATGGGTCGGACGAGAACTGGGATAATGATCCCACTGCAGCAGCTAGATCCGGACGTGTGGCGACCATGAGATACATGATGCCTCCGACAGCACTTCGATATGGCACGTTGCACATGGTGTCTTCGTGCTTGCATTCTTGTTCACACATGTTCTTGGTTAGCTTCAGGCCGGGATCTTGAGGCGTCTTCACTGGCTTGCTGTTATCCATTCCGAACTTGGTTAACACGGACTTGAGAAACTTGGTTTGTTGTACAGTCACCATTCCCGTCTTACGGTCGTTCTTGATCTCCATGCCGAGAAAGTAATCGAGCTCACCGAGATCCGTCATTTCGAAGCGTTTGCTCAGCGCCATCTTGGTTGACTTGAGGAGTTCGTTGTTGCTGCTGGCCAGGATGAGATCATCGACGTAGAGCACCACGAGAATCATGTCTTGGTCGTCTCGCTTGATGTAGATGCAGTGGTCCGATTCGCACTTCTTGAATCCCATCTTGATCATGAACCCATCGATTGTTTGGTTCCACATGCGAGGCGATTGCTTCAAGCCGTAGAGTGATCTCTTTAGCTTGCACACATAGTCCGGCTGTGTTGCATCCAGGTATCCGTCCGGCTGGTCCATGTAGATGTCTTCGTTGAGGGAGCCGTTAAGAAACGCTGTCTTGACGTCCATCTGATGTAGCATTAGGCCGTACTTAGCCGCCATACTGAGCACCACACGAATCGATGTGAACTTGGCCACCGGTGCGAAAGTTTCTTCATAGTCAACTCCGAATTTCTGTGAGAATCCTTTGGCCACAAGTCTTGCCTTGAAACGTTCAACTTCGCCATCTTGATTCTCCTTTACACGAAAAACCCATCGGCACCCGATGGCCTTGCGACCTTTCGGAAGAGGCACGATTTCCCACGTGTCGTTTCTCTGAAGCGAATCGAACTCCGAGTCACACGCTTCTTTCCACTTGCCGGAGTCGCTTGATTCCATCGCCGACTTGAATGTAGTCGGCGTTTCCCCCACTGAATCAACGATGTAGGCTGCTTCAAAATCCATTGCAGCCGCTGACACATGCTCAAGCGACGGACCTCTGTATGTTCTTCGCTTGGGACTTGGAATGACGGTAGCTTTCTCAAGTGATTGAGTGCGCGTGTGTCTCTTGATGTTGCTCTTCGAAGACCTGGTGTCTTCGTTGTCATCGTCGCTCGAGTCCATGTCGTCGTCAGTTTTACCTTCTTCTTTTTCTTCGTCCTCATCATGATCATCAAACTCAACGACACTTGACTCATCGTTGTAGTTGCGCGGACCTTCATCAAACTTGTCTTCCATGAATGTGGCATCGCGACTGATCTTGATCGCTCCTGTTGACACTTCCTCAAATCGATATGACTTCTGGTGTTCGGCGTATCCCAGGAAACGACAGAGTGATGACTTGGAGTCGAACTTCGCGCGTTTGTCTTGAGGCACTTGAACATACGCGTGGCATCCAAACACTTTAAGGTTGGCCAGAATCGGTTTCTTCATCGTCCACACTTGATATGGAGACTTGTCTTGGTGAATGGCACGTGTTGGACAGCGGTTTCGAAGAAACATCGCCGTCATCACTGCTTCACCCCAGTAGCTCTTTCCCAGTCCAGCGTGTTCCATCATGCAACGCGCACACTCGACCAGCGTGCGATTCATTCTCTCAGCTACTCCGTTTAGCTGAGGAGTATATGGGGGTGTGAACCTTTGTTGTATTCCCCGTTCCGCGCAGAATCGTGCCAGCTTGTCGGACTTGTATTCACCCCCCATTGTCGCTTTGAAGGTACTTCACGCGCTTTCCGGTTTGCGTTTCGGCCATCGCAGCGTATTCCATGAACTTCGCCGCAACTTCAGATTTGCTTTTGAGCAGATAGACGACACAGTATCTTGACTTGTCATCAATGAATGTCACGAAGTACCGTTTTCCACTGAAAGTTGCCATCGACATCGGTCCGCATACGTCGCTGTGAATCACTTCGAGGAGTTTGGAGGTGCGAGCTGTAGTGTTTGATTGGAAGCGCACTCGAGTCTGTTTTCCCAGAGCACAACCTTCACACACGTCCCACTTCTTCACCGAAGATATGTCGATGCCAATTCCAATGTTCTTCGTCACGATGCAATTGAGTCCATCGTGACCTATGTGGCCAAGCCGAAGGTGCCAGAGGTACGACTTGGTGCCCCCTTGACATCCCGACGACTTGGCTGCATTTGCTTGTTCCGGCGCCACTGGAGTCATTTGCAGCTTGAACAGTCCTTTACCTTCACGGGCACCAATTTTCCACTTGGTCCCTTTCGCTTCTCCATAGCACCCATCCTTCGTGAACGTCACTGGGCCGACATCCTTGGTGAAGCGGCCGACCGAGAACAGGTTTCTGGATAACTTTGGGATGTGCCACACGTTTGTGAGCACACCTTTCTTCATCCCTTGGGGTGTCTTCATCGACATGACAATGTCCCCACTGCCGATTGCTTGGACGATTCCATCATCCGCGAGATGGACATCCACAGCGTCAAACCCCTTGTAGTTCCGCATGAACTTCTTGGAGCACGTCATGTGCTGCGTCGCCCCGGAGTCGACCAGCCAGATGTCGCTCGATTTCGCAGATGTCGTTTCACCGATCGAAAAGAGGCAGTCGCCCGAGTCTTCTTCTTGAGCGACGTTTGCACGTTGTGATCGATAGCGGTCGCCGCTGTCTTGAGCACGCTGTGGCCGGTGTCTCTCCGTGTTTTCTTGGATGCGCGAGGGGCACTCCGCCATCCAGTGACCAATCTTTCCGCAATTGTGGCACGGCCAGGACTTCTTCACTGGTCGCCCTTTGCGCTGATTGTCCCTTGTGATGAACGCTTGACCTTGCGAAGCTTCATCACCTTTACTTCCTTGCTCCTTCCGCTTCATTTCTTCATGAAGCAGTCGAGACGTCACGAGCTCCCAGCTAAGAGTGTCTGAGCGCGACTCCAAAGCTGTGATCAAGAATTGATACGAGTCACTCAGGCTGCCGAGGAGTGTGATCACCAGATCGTCCTCGCAGACTGGAGCCCCCACCGCTTCTAGCTGTTCCGCCAGCGTCTTGAGCTTGTTGATGTGTTCGAGCACATCGTCGCCTTCTTCCATCATTGTCGTGAAGAAGCGACGGCGCAAGAACAGCTTGTTGGCAAGACTCTTCTTCTCGAAGTGGTCTTCCAACCTTGACCATGCGTCGCATGCACCACTTGCCGACCGGACCAACGGTAGCTGGGAATCTTCCATGGCTAGACAGATCACTGCCATCGCCTTTCTTGACTTCCTCTTGTACGTCGCTTGGTCCAACTGAGTCTCGCACTGTTCCGCCTTGATCTCACCGCTGACGACCTCCCATAGGTCCCGTTCCTCCAGCACCATCTGCATCTTGAACTTCCAGGCGTGGAAGTTAGTTCCATCGAACTTGGAGATGCGGAGGGAGGAGGCGTCCATGGCAGCTAAGCTTGAATTGTTGGCGGTTTCAGAGTCTGACGAACTTGGGCTCATAACCTGATGAACTTTAGACTTCTTGGTCCGAGTGCAAAACGCAAAGTGAATATATATTTATAATAGGTACTTAGTTCGCAACTTTGAATACTACCTCTAAGCCTATTATTCGCAGTGACGTCATCCAGTGACGTCACCCACTGACGTCACCCACTGACGTCATGCAATGACGTCATCCAGTGACGTCATTTCCTGACTTCGCCCTTACTGGTACATACCGGTACCCACCGGTATAGCGAAGCTTGGTCTTCGGCTTGCTTCAACACTTGACGCAGCTTGACGAGGTGTCTTCTTCACACCCGCCGTCTTTTCAACACTCCCTCTCGACTCGTTAGCTGCGGCACCTTGGATCCCAAGTCGATCGCGAATGTTTTCAAATTGTACAGCGGCGATCGGCTTGGTCATCATGTCTGCCAGCATATCTTGAGTCGGGCAATACTCCAAAACGACTTCACCTGATTCCACCTTCTCACGCACAAAATGGTAGCGTATGTCGATGTGTTTTGTTCTCTTATGGAACTCCGTGTTGAAAAGACAGCGGCTGTGAAGAAGACACCTCGTCAAGCTGCGTCAAGTGTTGAAGCAAGTGGAAGACCAAGCTTCGCTATATCGGTGGGTACCGGTATGTACCAGTAAGGGCGAAGTCAGGAAATGACGTCACTGGATGACGTCATTGCATGACGTCAGTGGGTGACGTCAGTGGGTGACTCACGATACTCACCGAAAAATAGGCTTAGAGGTAGTATTCAAAGTTGCGAACTAAGTACCTATTATAAATATATATTCACTTTGCGTTTTGCACTCGGACCAAGAAGTCTAAAGTTCATCAGGTTATGAGCCCAAGTTCGTCAGACTCTGAAACCGCCAACAATTCAAGCTTAGCTGCCATGGACGCCTCCTCCCTCCGCATCTCCAAGTTCGATGGAACTAACTTCCACGCCTGGAAGTTCAAGATGCGGATGGTGCTTGAGGAGCGGAACTTATGGGAGGTCGTCAGCGGTGAGATCAAGGCGGAACAGTGCGAGACTCAGTTGGACCAAGCGACGTACAAGAGAAAGTCAAGAAAGGCGATGGCAGTGATCTGTCTAGCCATGGAAAATTCCCAGCTACCGTTGGTCCGGTCGGCAAGTGGTGCATGCGACGCATGGTCAAGGTTGGAAGACCACTTCGAGAAGAAGAGTCTTGCCAACAAGCTGTTCTTGCGCCGTCGCTTCTTCACGACAATGATGGAAGAAGGCGACGATGTGCTCGAACACATCAACAAGCTCAAGACGCTGGCGGAACAGCTAGAAGCGGTGGGGGCTCCAGTCTGCGAGGACGATCTGGTGATCACACTCCTCGGCAGCCTGAGTGACTCGTATCAATTCTTGATCACAGCTTTGGAGTCGCGCTCAGACACTCTTAGCTGGGAGCTCGTGACGTCTCGACTGCTTCATGAAGAAATGAAGCGGAAGGAGCAAGGAAGTAAAGGTGATGAAGCTTCGCAAGGTCAAGCGTTCATCACAAGGGACAATCAGCGCAAAGGGCGACCAGTGAAGAAGTCCTGGCCGTGCCACAATTGCGGAAAGATTGGTCACTGGATGGCGGAGTGCCCCTCGCGCATCCAAGAAAACACGGAGAGACACCGGCCACAGCGTGCTCAAGACAGCGGCGACCGCTATCGATCACAACGTGCAAACGTCGCTCAAGAAGAAGACTCGGGCGACTACCTCTTTTCGATCGGTGAAACGACATCTGCGAAATCGAGCGACATCTGGCTGGTCGACTCCGGGGCGACGCAGCACATGACGTGCTCCAAGAAGTTCATGCGGAACTACAAGGGGTTTGACGCTGTGGATGTCCATCTCGCGGATGATGGAATCGTCCAAGCAATCGGCAGTGGGGACATTGTCATGTCGATGAAGACACCCCAAGGGATGAAGAAAGGTGTGCTCACAAACGTGTGGCACATCCCAAAGTTATCCAGAAACCTGTTCTCGGTCGGCCGCTTCACCAAGGATGTCGGCCCAGTGACGTTCACGAAGGATGGGTGCTATGGAGAAGCGAAAGGGACCAAGTGGAAAATTGGTGCCCGTGAAGGTAAAGGACTGTTCAAGCTGCAAATGACTCCAGTGGCGCCGGAACAAGCAAATGCAGCCAAGTCGTCGGGATGTCAAGGGGGCACCAAGTCGTACCTCTGGCACCTTCGGCTTGGCCACATAGGTCACGATGGACTCAATTGCATCGTGACGAAGAACATTGGAATTGGCATCGACATATCTTCGGTGAAGAAGTGGGACGTGTGTGAAGGTTGTGCTCTGGGAAAACAGACTCGAGTGCGCTTCCAATCAAACACTACAGCTCGCACCTCCAAACTCCTCGAAGTGATTCACAGCGACGTATGCGGACCGATGTCGATGGCAACTTTCAGTGGAAAACGGTACTTCGTGACATTCATTGATGACAAGTCAAGATACTGTGTCGTCTATCTGCTTGTTGCATTGTAGATCGGAGCGAGGAAAGCGGAGCAAACGGAGCGGAGAGACCGAAGAGAGTAGAGCAGAAAACACTTGCCCAATAGTTGGAAGATTCGAAAGTGATTGATTATCGGGGCTTACTACTTACTACATGATTTATATGTGGTGTACATATAAATCATGTGAAGCGTCTCATCATCCTACGCGTCTAATCAACTATGGTAATTACCGTAAGAACTACGTCGTAAATACTAAGCTGAACAGGCGGTTCGGATTGGATCGGTCACGGTTACCAATACTGGTAGAAAACCGATGACCGTCAACACGCCCCCTCAATCCGAATGCTCACGAATCCCGAGAGTCGCCGTCATCTCCTTGTGGCGTGGCCCGTGAAGTCCCTTCGTCATGATGTCCGCTAACATCACCGCAGTTTCACAGTACTTGAGCTTCACTTCACCGCGCTTGACCTCATCACGGATGTGATGGTACTTGATATCAATGTGCTTGGCACGGCCGTGGTTGACTGGGTTCTTCGTCATCTTGATACACGACTGATTGTCTTCATGGATCATGAGTTCCGGTCCTTCTTCATTGGCAGCCATCACGATCTCACAAAGCAGACGATGAATCCACTTGCCCTCTTGAATCGACAAGCTGAGTGCGATGTATTCGGCTTCACTCGTGGACAACGAAACACTTGGCTGCTTCTTGCTGCCCCAACTGACTGGCGCACCGAGTAGCATGAACGTGTACCCCGATGTTGACTTGCGGTCGGTAAGATCACCAGCCCAATCCGCATCCGAATATCCACGGAAGTCGATCCTTGCACTTGGCTTGTAGCAAATTCCATGCGTCTTGGTGCCTTGTAGGTAGCGAAAGATACGCTTAACTGCAACCCAGTGTTCTTCTTGGGGATTTTCCATGAACCGCGACACATAGCCCACAGCAAACGCAATGTCCGGACGCGTTGCAGTGGTCAGGTGCATCAACGCACCAACAGCTTCGCGAAAAGGAGCATCGACCTTGGTAGTTGCATCACTTGAAACAAGTCGAGAGCTCATGTCGACTGGACTTGCGACTGCCTTGCAATCATCCATGCCAAAGCGCTTGAGGATATCATCGACATACCGACGCTGACATAGTGTCACACTGCCATCTTCACCGTCCAAAAGCTCGATCCCAAGAACAAACGCACACTTGCCGCTGTCCGTCATTTCGAACCGCGTCTTCAGGTCGTTCTTGGTTTGTGCAATCAGCTCGAGCGAGCTTCCAGTCACCAAGACGTCGTCCACGTAGACCAGTATAAACACGCAATGGCCGTCCGAAGTCTTGATGTAGAGACATGGGTCGAAGTCCGATACTTGAAATCCGATGGAGCACACATACTCGTCGAACGTCTCGTTCCACACTCGCGACGCTTGCTTGAGGCCGTAAATTGACTTCACCAATTCCAGGCAGTCGAACGTACTGTCAAGTTCGACGCCTTCAGGAATCACGCAGAACACTTGTTCCTTCATGACGCCATACAGGAAAGCTGTCACCACATCAAGCTGGTCGATGGGCCATCCAAAATGCTTGGAAATTGCGATCACCATTCGCAGCGTCACATGCTTGACCACGGGCGAAAACGTCTCCGTGTAGTCGATTCCATACTTTTGGCGGAAACCCTTGGCCACAAGTCGTGCCTTGTACTTCTCGATAGATCCATCCGCCTTGCGCTTGATCTTGAACACCCATTTTGTGCCAATGGCGCGTTGTCCGTTGGGCAGCTTGGCTGCACGAAACACACCGCGAAGTCGCATTGACTCGAGCTCTGCATGAATTGCTTTTCTCCAGTGCACTTGGTCAGGGCCGCTTACTGCTGCTTCAAATGTTGAGGGTTCTGATAAGTCCACTGCTGCTTCAACGGCATTTGCACTCGCACGCCAAAACACAGGCGGTGTTGAATCACCAGAATCCTTCGTTTCTTCGTCTTCTTCTTGTCGTGACGAGTTGTTTTCCGGCGCGCTTGACTCTTCTAGTCCTGGTCGTTGACGCACTGCACGCGGTCGTGGAGCTGCTGTATCTTCATCATTGAGTCGGTTCTTGCGCTTGCCTGTTTGCTTGTACTCCATTTGACGCAGCTCTTCGTCATCAAGATCCAGCAATTCGAAGTCCAGGTCATCGACATCTTCATCAGTGATCGGCAGTTGAAGTCCAAAGGTGGACTCGTCGAAGTTGACATCGCGGCTGATAACCACCTGCCCCGCCTCGATGTCATAAACTCGATACGCCTTCGACACTTCTTCGTAGCCCACGAATATGCCAGCGCGAGCCTTTGGATCCCACTTGAGTCGCTTCTCCTTCGGAGTCAGTATAAATGTCTGACAGCCGAATGCTCGCATGTGCTTGACACTTGGCTTGGAGTTGTACACGATCTCAAACGGGATCTTGTGCACAACTTTAGGTGACGGCAGTCGATTCTTGACGTAGATGGCCGTCATCGCTGCTTCGGCCCAGAAACACTTGTCCAGTTTGGCATGATGAAGCATGCTGCGGCCGATCGTGACAATAGTCCTAATGGCACGCTCTGCTGTTCCGTTTGTTTGATGTGCATACGGCACCGTTGTCTGCTGTTCAATGCCTTCGTCTTCGTAGAACAGTTGAAGCGAGTTGGTTGCAAACTCGCGAGCTCCGTCGTGTCGCACGAACTTGACCTTCTTACAGAATTGCGTCTGTACCATGGTGATATATTTCCGGATGTAGTCTTCACTCTCGGACTTCACTCGTAGACAAAAGCCCTTCATGCATCCACTGGCTTCGTCGATGATCAGCAGCAAATATTTGCTGCCACCGAGCGAATCCTTTTCCATGGGCCCGCAGATGTCCAGATGAAGTAGCTCAAACGTATCGTAGCTGCGCTTGTCTCGGTTGCTTGGAAATGGTTTTTGGACCATTTTCCCTTGTTGACATCCTCGACATGTAGTTGCTCCACCCGACTTGAGAGGGACTCGCACATCCTTGATCATGTTGGTCGCGATCATCTTGCGAAGTACATCGACTGGAGCATGACCCATTCTCGCATGTAGATCGGCACAACTGGTTCCACTTGTTGTCACATTCGCTGATCGTTGAGTCGTCCGGAAGCCAGTAGAGTCCATCCACGAGATCCGCTGTCGCCACCACTTGCTGTGAGTTCTTGAGAGTCACATACATCTTGGACCCGTCAAACACGACTTGAAACTTGCCATGGCTGTTAATCTGTGGCACCGAGAGCAGGTTCTTGCTCATACTTGGAACATATAGCGCGTTCTTGATTTCGATCTCACGCTCTTCACCGTTGGGCAGAACCACCTTTTCCATGATGGTTCCCACACCCTTGATGGCCACCTTGTTGCCATCAGCCACCAAGAGTTCGCCCTCATTGCGCTCTGCCAAACTTGCGAACTTGGTCTTGTCGTGGCAAATGTGGTGCGTTGCACCACTGTCGACGGCCCACATTCCAGACACGTCCTTGCTCGTCGAAACTCCACATTCGAACGAGACTGCAAACGCCACTCGATCGTAGCCATTGCCTTCATCATGATGTCCCCACTGGACATTGTTAGCCCTGCGTCCACGACCATTGCCGCCGCGTCGGGCTCCCCGACCTTCGTTCTTCTGCTTTGTCCAGCAACGATCCACCGTGTGTCCCACCTTGCCACAATACGTGCATTGGTAGGGCTCACGCTCGGCGCTGAATGCCTTGCTTGCATCTTCAGCCTTCACCGTAGTCGCTGTCGTTGTCCCTTTTTCTCCTTGACGCTTGGCATGCTCATTCGTCAGTGTTGAAAAGACAGCGGCTGTGAAGAAGACACCTCGTCAAGCTGCGTCAAGTGTTGAAGCAAGTGGAAGACCAAGCTTCGCTATACCGGTGGGTACCGGTATGTACCAGTAAGGGCGAAGTCAGGAAATGACGTCACTGGATGACGTCATTGCATGACGTCAGTGGGTGACGTCAGTGGGTGACGTCACTGGATGACGTCACTGCGAATAATAGGCTTAGAGGTAGTATTCAAAGTTGCGAACTAAGTACCTATTATAAATATATATTCACTTTGCGTTTTGCACTCGGACCAAGAAGTCTAAAGTTCATCAGGTTATGAGCCCAAGTTCGTCAGACTCTGAAACCGCCAACAATTCAAGCTTAGCTGCCATGGACGCCTCCTCCCTCCGCATCTCCAAGTTCGATGGAACTAACTTCCACGCCTGGAAGTTCAAGATGCAGATGGTGCTGGAGGAACGGGACCTATGGGAGGTCGTCAGCGGTGAGATCAAGGCGGAACAGTGCGAGACTCAGTTGGACCAAGCGACGTACAAGAGGAAGTCAAGAAAGGCGATGGCAGTGATCTGTCTAGCCATGGAAGATTCCCAGCTACCGTTGGTCCGGTCGGCAAGTGGTGCATGCGACGCATGGTCAAGGTTGGAAGACCACTTCGAGAAGAAGAGTCTTGCCAACAAGCTGTTCTTGCGCCGTCGCTTCTTCACGACAATGATGGAAGAAGGCGACGATGTGCTCGAACACATCAACAAGCTCAAGACGCTGGCGGAACAGCTAGAAGCGGTGGGGGCTCCAGTCTGCGAGGACGATCTGGTGATCACACTCCTCGGCAGCCTGAGTGACTCGTATCAATTCTTGATCACAGCTTTGGAGTCGCGCTCAGACACTCTTAGCTGGGAGCTCGTGACGTCTCGACTGCTTCATGAAGAAATGAAGCGGAAGGAGCAAGGAAGTAAAGGTGATGAAGCTTCGCAAGGTCAAGCGTTCATCACAAGGGACAATCAGCGCAAAGGGCGACCAGTGAAGAAGTCCTGGCCGTGCCACAATTGCGGAAAGATTGGTCACTGGATGGCGGAGTGCCCCTCGCGCATCCAAGAAAACACGGAGAGACACCGGCCACAGCGTGCTCAAGACAGCGGCGACCGCTATCGATCACAACGTGCAAACGTCGCTCAAGAAGAAGACTCGGGCGACTACCTCTTTTCGATCGGTGAAACGACATCTGCGAAATCGAGCGACATCTGGCTGGTCGACTCCGGGGCGACGCAGCACATGACGTGCTCCAAGAAGTTCATGCGGAACTACAAGGGGTTTGACGCTGTGGATGTCCATCTCGCGGATGATGGAATCGTCCAAGCAATCGGCAGTGGGGACATTGTCATGTCGATGAAGACACCCCAAGGGATGAAGAAAGGTGTGCTCACAAACGTGTGGCACATCCCAAAGTTATCCAGAAACCTGTTCTCGGTCGGCCGCTTCACCAAGGATGTCGGCCCAGTGACGTTCACGAAGGATGGGTGCTATGGAGAAGCGAAAGGGACCAAGTGGAAAATTGGTGCCCGTGAAGGTAAAGGACTGTTCAAGCTGCAAATGACTCCAGTGGCGCCGGAACAAGCAAATGCAGCCAAGTCGTCGGGATGTCAAGGGGGCACCAAGTCGTACCTCTGGCACCTTCGGCTTGGCCACATAGGTCACGATGGACTCAATTGCATCGTGACGAAGAACATTGGAATTGGCATCGACATATCTTCGGTGAAGAAGTGGGACGTGTGTGAAGGTTGTGCTCTGGGAAAACAGACTCGAGTGCGCTTCCAATCAAACACTACAGCTCGCACCTCCAAACTCCTCGAAGTGATTCACAGCGACGTATGCGGACCGATGTCGATGGCAACTTTCAGTGGAAAACGGTACTTCGTGACATTCATTGATGACAAGTCAAGATACTGTGTCGTCTATCTGCTCAAGAGCAAATCTGAAGTTGCGGCGAAGTTCATGGAATACGCTGCGATGGCCGAAACGCAAACCGGAAAGCGCGTGAAGTACCTTCAAAGCGACAATGGGGGTGAATACAAGTCCGACAAGCTGGCACGATTCTGCGCGGAACGGGGAATACAACAAAGGTTCACACCCCCATATACTCCTCAGCTAAACGGAGTAGCTGAGAGAATGAATCGCACGCTGGTCGAGTGTGCGCGTTGCATGATGGAACACGCTGGACTGGGAAAGAGCTACTGGGGTGAAGCAGTGATGACGGCGATGTTTCTTCGAAACCGCTGTCCAACACGTGCCATTCACCAAGACAAGTCTCCATATCAAGTGTGGACGATGAAGAAACCGATTCTGGCCAACCTTAAAGTGTTTGGATGCCACGCGTATGTTCAAGTGCCTCAAGACAAACGCGCGAAGTTCGACTCCAAGTCATCACTCTGTCGTTTCCTGGGATACGCCGAACACCAGAAGTCATATCGATTTGAGGAAGTGTCAACAGGAGCGATCAAGATCAGTCGCGATGCCACATTCATGGAAGACAAGTTTGATGA